>CM033343.1:3947213-4547213 GCA_019395295.1 Osmanthus fragrans
CTTGACTTGTTCTTGGAATGTATATGCTATTCCTATGCCTATGCCTACGCCTTTTGAATGGATGCTTTGAATATTTTCTTTTTTCATTTACATTTCTACTTGTCACCTTCGTGCCGCCCATCGACTTTTCTTTTGGATATTTTCACCCTTCAATTAAAAAATTCTTCTAAGAAATCATAGATTGAGGAAAGATCAATAATCTTAGTTTCGATGCATTTGTTTATTTTTTCTCTTTTTCTTTTTGCACTATTGCATGCAAGAATTTTCTCAATGGAGGATACAACGCTGTTAAATTTTGTTACGATGTTTGCAGTATTAGTTCCCCGTTTGGCTCTCGTTTTTGATAAATTTTAATGTTTGGAATAGTTTTTTTTTAAAAATGTGTGGTTGAAAAAAAAGTCTATTTACGTATAATATTATTTTATAGAAGATTGCGTGATTGCAAAATAAGAAGAAAAAAAATGAAAGAAAATGTGGGGCAAACGGGGGCTTAGATTATAGTTATGAGAATAAAAAGATAAATATATAAATATTTTAAGGTCACTTCACTTACTTTTTGGGGATGCTTACCTAATTCAAACACATTTTGCCAAACTCACCGAATTAATATTCTTGGCCTATACAACGCCGTATTAGGTTTCTGAAATTCAAAGGTTGCTCAACAACTATCAACATTTAAATTTGTATGATTTTTTATGTCAAGCAAGTTTATTATGGAAACTCTAAATCAAAATTTTTTTTGCCGAATATTGATTATCGAAAGGCAAATAGACACCTTTAGGATCCATTTGACATGACTTTTACATTTCATTCATGTATAAGAGCATTTGGAGGAAGTAACTTTAAGTTTTATTTAAAAACTAATTTTTAAAAGAGTTTTTTTTTTTTTTTTTTTAATTTCGAAAGTACCTTTAAGAAAGTCAAATTAGATCAGTTTTGTTTAAAAACTCTTCTAAATAGAAAAAACGCTTTTACAAAATTAATCAAACGAATCCAAAAATTACTTTTGAATTTCAAAAATCATATCAAACGGGCTTTTATACACTTCATGAAGACTTTTGATGTAATTTATTTGTATGTTTATAAGAAATTTGCAGGGAAAATCCTCATATCTTGGATTAGTTAGTGGATTAGTCCCCATTATAGCAAAAAAAAATTGAAGTGGTTTTGAGTTTTATCAAAGTTGTAATTAGTCATTTCATATTATTAGTTTGAATTCCGATATTAATTATTTAAATTTTTATTCAATTATTTCGGTTACTTAAAAATAGAAAACAGTTTATTCAACAAAACAAATTGCCTAAATTAGGATGTGGATTGTTTGTCAACTAAATGAGTCTAGTTATGAAAATATTAAAACCAATCTTATGTGGTCATTGAGACTTTTATTATAAATAAACATGATGAACTAATCTTTTTCATTAAATATGAAATCTAATCCTTTGGTCCGGTAATTCATAAACCTATTTGGAACAATCATCAAATAGACATGAAATTTCAACAAAAGTATGTACTAATCAGGCCTCCAAGATGAAGCCTGAATCTTAGTAGCCCAAAATTTAGTTAATATCATTTCACCTGTGTTAATTTATGATTTCTACTCCGATCTCTTATTGGGAAATTTGGCCAAACAGTCTGGTTGGACAATGTTTTTGGAGAAATAGCCTTTGACCAATATTTAAAAAAAAAAAATTCAAAATGATTTTATTGGCAAAATGACAAAAATGACCTTTAGTTAATAGCAAAATATCGACAAATTTCCTTCATTTTCAGCTTGTTTTATCTTCTTCAATCACTATAAAACCCTATTCTCCCATATTAAATCTAACGGCTTCTTCTTCCACTGTAAAACGCTATTCTTCTATCATGAATCTAAGGTCGTCTTCTTCCCATTTTCATTATCTTCAACCCCAAATCGTGCAGTAAATACCCAAAAAAAATTATTAGGATTTTTTAGCTTGCTCTGTAATAGAGCCTCTAGAGTGAAATTTTTTTCTACCAAAAGATTGTTTGCAATCTTTTTGACTAATAACCTCACCACCGGGTTTCCATTTATTAATCTTGTCAAACTTCTTCATCATTGTGTTGTGATTGAATGGTAGTTTTAAGAAGATGATCTTTCTCCTTTCAATTTATTATTTTATATGCTATCCAAGGTTTGAATTTTTTAAGTTTACAATATCAACAAACTATGTTCCTCCATACATCACATTACGTGGAAACATAAATAATCATAGTGATAAGAAAGGATTCAAGATTTACATTAGAGATTTTTCACCATTGAATTGCCATGCTTCCCATTTGTATTTTGAAGAGAATATTCTGGTAATTTTATGGTGTATTACTAAATCTATCGTAATGTGATTTGGTACAATGTAGGCGTTTCATAACCAACATAGTAGCTATCACTATTTGATAATGATCAAATAGCATTCATTATTTTGATTATAAAGAAAGATTTAAAATATTTTCCAAATACTAAGGTTCCAACACAACTTGAAACATGCAGATTCAAAATCAACACCCTTCTATTACTTTCAGGCTTAATGAGGGAATAGTGCCAACTGGTACACTTGCTTAAGTTTCTATGTTACTACAGGAACTTTAAGATGTGATATTACCCTTTTCCTTATGCTAGCAAATGACCCATGTATATGACTTATTGTGTTTGTCTTTTCAGCAAAAACTTGCCTTGAGCCTCTTAAAGATCCAAGGTTACGAGACAGTTGAGCTCGGCCTAATTAAGGGTAGACCTATAGACGTCGAATTGTTTGATTTCCTCTTAATGTTGACTACATCATCATGTCTCATTTCAACAATTCAATTCCAAAGTTGAAGATTGCATTGCTTGTAGTTGGAACTAGGGGAGATGCTCAGCTTTTTCTAGCCGTAGCAAATAGACTTAAGTTCACCATATCATTTTAGCACCAACACGTTCCACCTTTTTTCTTATATGCTATTTTCAATCTAAACTTTTTACTATTATTTTGCAGATCTGATTGTAGATTCTTCACAGTGAAGTACATATAATTTTTGCAAGCTCAATTTAATATAGATTTGATTAGTCCAAAATATCTGTCAGCGTGGAGGAACAAATTAGTCGTGAATATATTTACATGACATTTTGATCCATAGATTTAGTTGATTTTTAGAAGTAACTCTTTTTTATTTACTTTCTAGGAGACTGGTTTTTCAGTTGCAACATGTTTGCTTTAAGTTAAATGTTGATGCCCTATTGTTAAATGTTTATTTGTCAATTGTACATTTTTTTTTGTTATATTGTTGTTATCTCATGAGAAGGCAAAAGTGTTGTTAAGTGCCGTCACAAGACTTACAGGGTCTATGAACACGGTGCAAGTGTCGTTACTAGACTTATAAGTGTCCATGATAATTGCATAAGTGTCGTTATTAACTTAGAGGGTCCATTATAACGACACAAGTATCGTTACTGGTATTATAAGCGTTCATTTGAAAGACATAAATGCAACATTTTTTGTGTTACATACGTTAAGAAGTTCACCATTAGAGGTCCTTTCTTTGTAACTAGATCAACCTTTCTAACTTTATTAAGTTGGGGTCCAATGCTTGAAGTCGATGCCTTGAAAAAGAAGCAAAATATAAGACAAATCAACAGAACGGCACACGAGCTGTTACTAAAATAAAAATGGCCCTTATATCATTCTATATATAAACACGAAAAGTTCTAAGAGGACGGCACATGGGTGTCCAATACTAAGGGTCGTTGTGTTGGAACAAATGAAAATAAAAGAGAAATCAATATAATAGCTCAAGTGCCGTTACTGATAATAAAACGACACTTGTACCGTTTTGTCTATGAATATGAGTTTAAGCAGCCACGACTCGTTCGTAACTCGAGAAATAATAAGTTGAACTCATTTAAGTTGTGAGGTAGACATAACATTTTTCAAAAATTGAGAGATATCTCAATACCTGTATTTTGTTGGAAATAATAAAATCACTTGTACTTTATCAACTTTATATCAAATAATTTACGTCGTTTCAATCGTTTTTTGTCATGTGACCTACTTTTCTTGCGTACTTTAAGGATCCAATGCTTGAGAATGAAAGGTCATTGAGAACGGCATTTGTGTCGTTATTGAGGTGAAAAGTTCTAAGAGAACGATACAAGTGTTGTTTAGAGTATGAAAATGTCATTGAGAACGACACTTGTGTCATTATTGAAATGAAAAGTTCTCAAAAAACTACACAAGTGCTGTTATCGAAATATAATTTGTCCATGAGAATGGTACTTGTGCTGTTATTGTAAAAAAAATGACACTTGTGTCGTTCCGTCTATAAACATGAGTATACGCAGCCACGACCTATCCATACCCCGATAACTAATAAGTCGAACTCATTTCACCTCCAAGATGTACATGCCGTTTACAAAAAATTGAGAGATGTGCTCATTAATTATATTTTCTAACGAATTAATACAATGACTTGTGATTTTACCAACTCGATATCGTATAATTATGTCAATTCAACCATTTTTTGTCACATGATCAACCTTTTTGACTTTCTTAAATTAGGGGATCTAATGTTTGATGTCGTTGCATTGGAAAAGAAACAAAATATTTGAAAAATCAACAGAACAACTTAAGAGCGGTTAAACAATACTTGTGTCACTTTGTCTATAAACATGAGTGTACACAGTCACGACCCATTCATGCCCCGAAAACCAATAAGTTGAACTTATTTCAGTTGCAAGATGGACAAGTCGTTTACAAAAGTTGAGAAACGTACTCATTAATTATATTTTCTAATGAATCAAAACAATGACTTGTGATTTCACCAACTCGATATCGTCTTATGTCAATTCAACTGTTCTTTGTCACTTGATCAACATTTCTGGCTTTCTTAAGTTAGTAGATCCAATGTTTGAGGTCATTGAGTTGGAAAATAAGTAAAATATTTGAGAAATCAATAGAATAGAACAAAAGTATTTAAACGACACTTGTATTGCTAGTATACGCAGCCACAGCCCATCCATGCCTCTAGAACCAATAAGTTAAACTTATTTCAGTTGCAAGATGGACATACCATTTACAAAAGTTGAAATATGTGCTCATTAATTATATTTTCTAACGAATCAATACAATAACTTGTGATTTCACTAATGCGATATCGTATAACCTTTGTCAATTTATCTTTGTCATGTGATCAACTTTTCTGACTTTCTTAAGTAGGGGACCTAATATTTGGTGTCGTTGTGCTGGAAAAGAAGTAAAATATTTGAGAAATCAACAGAACGGTACAAGAGCCGTTGAACGACACTTGTGTTGTTCTGTATATAAATACGAGTATACGTAACCACGATCCATCCATGTCCATAAAACTAATAAGTTGAACTATTTTAAGTTGCAAGATGAACATTCCGTTTACAAAAGTTAAGAGTTGTGCTCATTGATTATATTTTCTAACGAATCAATGCAATGACACGGAACGACACAAGGGACATTAAACGACACTTGTTTTGTTTTGTTTATAAACACGAGTATAAACAGTAACGATCCATTTATGCACCGAGAACCAATAAGTTGAACTCATTTAACTTGGAAGATGAACATTTTATTTATCAAAGTTGAGAAATATGCTCATTAATTATATTTTCTAACGAATCAATACAATGACTTGTAATTTCACCAATTCGATATCATATATAATCTATGTCAATTCAATCTTTCGCTATCTTCCACTGTGTCCTTCTGTCAATAAACACGAGTATGCCATGACTCGTCCATGCCTTGAGAACGAATAAGTTTAACTTATTTTAGTTATTAGATGAACATGATACGTAAAAAAGTAAAGAGATATGCTTATTACTTAATCGACATCGATCGGTAGAATGATTTGTGTTTTAACCAAATTGATAAGATATCATTAATGTCATTTGAGTATTTTTTTTTTTTTTTTTTTTTGGTCACATGATCAACCTTTATGTCTTACATTTGTTAGGGGGTTCATTGTTGCATTTAAAAATAAAAAATAAAAAATTATAGGAGAAATCAACAAAACGACACAAGTGTCTTACGAACATGAAAACAACACTTGTATCATTATGTGTATAAATACGAATATAAGCAGTCACATCTCATTCATACCTCAAGATATAATAAGTAAAACCTATTTATATTGTAATATGCACAACATATATAAAAGTTGAAAGATATGATCATCAACTTAATTTACACATATGAATATGATGATTTGCTCTTTCATCATCTTGATAACATAAAAGATATGTCATTTCAATTGTTCTTTATGGCATGATCAACCTTTCTATTTATATTGTAATATGCACAACATACATAAAAGTTGAAAGATATGATCATCAACTTAATCGACACATATGAATATGATGATTTGCGCTTTCATCATCTTGATAACATAAAAGCTATATCATTTCAATCGTTGTTTGTAACATGGTCTTTCTTTCTGTGTTATATATGTTAGGGAGTTCATTATTAGAGGTCATTTCATTGAAAAAAATCAAACTATTTGCAGATAACGACGATAATGCAGTTCTACGTAGCAATTAATGGGTGGAGTGACGTTCTACATTCTAGACAACAGTTGGAGTGTCATCATCATTCAATATATCCAAACAACATAAAAGACATACTAAACACGAAAACAACACAAACTAGATATTATTCAATACTATATTCAATAATAAAAATATAATATACATGAAATTTCTAAAAATGTCTTTCGTCTTTCTTGAAATGTGAATGATATTTTTCAATGTAGATAGTATGCTTATCAAACTCTTGTTCAAATGCTCAAAAGATACTCAAAATAGGTGAAGAATAAAATAAATAACAAAGTTTTAGAGTAACAAGCACAGTAGTTGAAGATGAGAAAATGTGTAATTGCGATTTAAAGACCTAAACTTGAATTAGAGAATTAATTGGATTGATAAGGGTGTTAAAGTTTTTTCCTATGGTGGGAATATTTATAACATTTGACATTGTTTGTTTATTGTATTTTATAATAGGAGGCCATTTGATCAAGAAACATAGAGAGAGAGAGAGAGAGAGAGAGAGAGAGAGAGAGAGAGAGAGAGAGAGAGAGTTAACTAATCAAATACATTGCATGACTAGGCTCCTTAACGAACTCCCCCTTTCTTATTTTGGTCCCCATTATTTAGAACTCATTTTTCCCTAATAATCTACCGAAGTAAAAGACAATGTGCAAAGAAATGGTTCAAGAAAAAGACCTTGAGTGCATGATTGTTAGACCTTTTTTAGTACTTTGAAGTGCAAACAAATCTTGCATACCAAAAAATATATCTCGAAGATGACACGTTCTTGAAATAGAAAATTTATTTATTTTTCATGTAAATTTTGATTGTACTTGTCTAATACTCTACAGCAACATGCACAGATTATTCGCATACGTGTGTTTCTCGTTCCTTTACAGATCCCTTTACAATTTCTTCTGAACTTGAAGAAAAATTTACATTTCTTATGCTTTAATGCACTTCTTGAAACACTAGCGTGTCAAGAAGTGCAGTTGATTGCTGAGATTAGCATTTTTCCCTCTGCTTCTTCTGAAGAAAAACTATTTATTTCAATAGTATCACTTTTCGTGTCATAGATTCTCGTCACTTCGCCTTGTCAATGAAGAAGCAACAAGAGAAACGAGAGAAACAATTACAACTTCAACTTACAACAAATATGGCTATATTAAGATGACATTTGATATTGCAAACCGTGTCTCTAGAGATCCATGACAATGCAAGATCTACGACCGTACATATCCAGAGAGACCAAATGAAAATTTTACTACCTAGTATCACATTCTTTAACGGGAAAGAGAAAAAAAGATGTCCGTACCTTATATTCTAGTTCACAGGTCAACATACGATGAATGGTGAATACACATGAACCACTGACCATTAATCCTCTCGAAAACATTTGTGGCAAAATGTCTTGCCCAGTTATTTCCCTTCTTCTTAACCATTTCAATGCACGTGACATACCCTACGTCGCCTCTAACGTGAACTTGAATGTCCTTAATCTCAATATCTAGTGGGAAATCATAGTCTGCCCACACGAATTCCCAACTCCCCATCACAAGGTCATTGCCAGATATGCCACTGACACCAGGATGCACAACACAGACATGCTCACCCTTAGACCAGAGAGCTTGCATATCAGCCAAATCCCCGTTTCTGAATGAGTTATAAAATCTGGCATTCGCTCCTAATACTGAAGCCTTGCTATCCTCTTGAAGAGTTTTAAGGCTATCCCTGATTTTTGCAGCTTGGGCGTAGTTTTCTTCTTCAATAGCAATCTGTAGTTGCTGCTCCAATGTCTGCTCAGTCAGTATGACGCGTTCACCACTCAAATTCCCATCAGAGTTGTCAGCTTTAACTCGACATGATCGCAATGAACGTGATTTGGAAGGGTGCCTGAAAGGTACTGTTTTGAACAAATAATATTACTCCACCTTATAGCTAACAGAAAAAACGAGATTGCTGTGCATGGATATAGGATTTAGTCAGCAAGACAGATTTCTAAAGAATATCTATAGTAGCAAAGAAGTGAATGCATCAAGACCAGCAGAAGTGAGAAAGATATCTGATTTGGGTGAAACTCAATAAACTCAACAAATAATCAAACGGATTTGGATAGAGACAAAAACTGTGCCAATCTTTTATAAAGTTTGCTCCAATCCCAAGTAAAGGAGGGAAGTTATGATAGGTTGACAATCCAAGTAAAGAGAGAAGCACTATAAGGATCATATATGATTGAAAGTTACCAAGTTATAAGGGAAATTCTAGGAAATGGATTTCAAATCTGCCACGGTATGTGGCAATGAATGTTGAGAAGAAGTATTCGTAGAAGATGAACATAGCAAAAATGATGATTGCTAACATGGATGTGTAAGCACACAACGATGGATAAAATGAAAAAGGTAGACTATGTTTGGCTAAGCTTAAAAAGTTTACTTATAAGTATATTTTAATCTAAATAATTTTTTATTGTTGAAAGTTTAAAATAAGTTTTATTTTTCCAGTAAGGTAATCGTTACTTTGAAAATAAGTAACTATTTTTACTTAAAAGTAAGAAAAAAAGCATGTTCAGAAACAAAAATTTACTTAAAACTCATTTTTCCATTTTAAGTTCAAACATATACGCTCCAACAAGTGGAGGTAGCACCTATTGAACATAAATTAGGAAAATAACATCCTAATTCCAAAGAATGTATTTTGAATAGTTGATTGATAGAGAATGTGTGGTTAAAAATAAAGGAAAAATTTTGAATATGAGTGTAATATTATTTTATTGAAGAATGTGTGGTTGAAAAGAAGAGAGAAAAAAATGAATTTTGGGAAAAATGGGAATCAAACAGAGTCTTAGACTTATTTTGCTTGGGCCTAAAAAATTCTCGTCACAGAGGTAGCATAATTCCTATTTGAACAAGATAGTACAAAGAAAGCCAAAATTGCATGAACTGAGATGCGTAAGAAAAACTTCATATTGTAATATCTTTCAGAAAACTAATCAAAGAGAATGACGAATAAAAATTGAAAGCATTTAAAAAAAAAATTGTTTCTTTCTTTCTTTTTACGCTGATGTAATTACATCAGCAAGTCCACAAACACATAGCACAATACAAAACTCCAACATCCACATGGAATGCCCTGAATCCTTTATCCATTAAGTTAAATGCTTAGAGTATCTCCAAGACACTCTTTAAACATGAGATTCTCTCTATTTTAAGGAGTTAACCTTTAAATCATGCTCCAAAAAACTCTTTAAATTAACATTTTAATTTAAATAGTTCAAAAGCCAAACTCGCTCTCTATAATTGAATGCATTCAAAGTGTTTCAATTTCCAATGTAGGAAAATAATAAAATAATTTAAAGAAAAACTATTTAAAATAAAAAATAGAGAAAAATAATAAATATTTTTGAGAGAAGTAAAATTAAGTGTTAAATATAAAGAGCTTGTTGGAGTACTTCAAAATTTTAACTCTCTAAATTTATAGATATCTCCAAATGATAGAATATGTTTTTTAAAAATAAAAAGTTTCTTGGAGATGCTCTTGTACCTCCTTAAAGCTTAAAATAGAAAAGAACATTTCACAGAAGAATAAAGGCAGTTTTAGATTTTAACTGCGTTCCCATTGTCCAAATTGTGTTAATCAATTCATCATAAACTGCTGCTAATAGAAAGAAAAGCTAAAAATTTGGAATTTTATTATGGTGCTTTAGCCTATTAAAAGATATGGAATAACAGACTCTATACTTCTCTTTACATTTGAGCAAAGGATTAGTACTCTAATGATAAAGAGGCAGTGGAAAAAATAATAATATTGAGCATCGTAAATCTTTTCGATGGAAAAAACTGAAGGAACTTACTCAGAGTTGTATGCCATGAATCGTGACCGTTGCAACCAGATAAACAAGATCCTACTCCAAAACAGCCAGACAAAACTAATTTGCACGGCTTGTGGGGAAGTGAATAACGATAATGAAGCATCCCGGTGTGATCAATGCAGGAACGAGGTAAAATTCTACATTCATTCATGTCAAACATTACCTACAAACAGTAGGTTTGAGTCCAGTGATTTGAAATACTTATTAACTCTGAAAATATGCCAATCAACACAATTCCTCATGTCACCTTCATCATTCACCTTATTTTTTAATTTTTATTGTTTTTGGATACGATGCTAGTAAATATTCTCTTTCCATCAGAGTCCATAATTATAGACAGAAGGGATATGGAAAAAGGACTCAAATTTGAATATTTATCCATTTCTGATTTCAATTTTAAACGTAAAAGAAAAGAGAAAAAAATCCTTGATTCTACATGAACTAAACAAACAAATTTACAGGCCTTGCCCAAACTTTTAATTTCATTATATTCTCTAAAAAATACTCCTGAATATTTTTAATTTTCTTCACCTACGAAGTTCAAATATTATCACAGCTAAATTTAACATAAATAAAACATAGAAACCACCGCATAATGGAATAAAAACATAATTTCCATGAATACGAGGGAAAAAAATCACTTACATTATTGAAGAAACTAGATCGACTGAAAGATACGGCCGCGAATGCTTCCATTAGTTAGAATTTCACAGATCTTCAAGTAATTAACTGGTAATACAGAGAAATTAAAGGAATTATTGCAAATTGAACGGTATAGAAGAAAAGGAAATTGCGAAGAAATGTTCCCAGGTTCTTGGCATATACGACTTTGGAATTGTTCTTTTGGCTGGCAGGTGAACTGAATAGAAATTGGAATAGGGAGTAGTTGACTAGTTATGGATGTAATTGGGCCGAACTTTTATATAGGCTAGGCTTCTAAACTCAATAATGGGCTAGTATTTGTTTAGTGGAAATTACATAAAAGCAAGGGGAGTGCAATTCAATACTCAAGTATGAAATTTTATTATTCACGAATCAAGACTCAATATAACCCTAAATCATTTTTCTTTCCCCTCTTCTCTCTACCTCTCTCTAATTCGTTTTTGTCATTTCTTTCTCTTCACTCCGACGACACATTCAAACTCCGATAATTGACAACGTCGAGCTGGAGCGACCGATTGAGAACTCGTCGGGCGACATCGATTCCAACCTTCAGCCCCAGCTGATTTTTACAGTCCGTCAACGCTGTGAAAATATCCCTTCATTTACAGACGTCGAATCATTCCTTCGATCGACCACCTCCATTATCTCCGTCACCCTCACCCCTTCATACACTTATAAAGTTTGTATAAAATATGTGAAGAGAAAGAGAGATATGGAGAGGAGAATAATACCTCTATATTTTTATGTATATTGAATGAATGAATATACAAAGAAGAGAATTACAAAGATTATATACTAACCCTAACTTGTGTACAAAACAATAGGAATCCTACCTAACATAGAGATCCTATACATATGGTAAGTTAATATTATGGTAACTTAATATTTGCAATACTCCCCCTCAAGTTGGAGCATGTATGTCAAAAGTGCCCAACTTGCGAGTGAAGTGCAGGAAAGCCTCCTTGCCTAATGCCTTAGTAAATAAATCTGCAACTTGATCGTTGCTTGGAACATAGGCAGTCTTGATCTCTCCCTTGGAAATTCGTTCACGAACAATATGACAATCTATTTCAATGTGCTTCGTTCTTTCATGGTATACTGGATTCGCAGCGATATGCAACGCTGCTTGATTATCACAATACAAAATCGCTGCTTGTGGATGATCTACACATAAGTCTGTGAGCAACTGTCTTAACCATGTAAGCTCACAAGTAATGGAAGCCATCGCTCTATACTCTGCTTCTACTGAGGATTTGGACACGGTCGTTTGTTTCTTACTCCTCCATGATATGAGCGTATTTCCCAAAAATACACAATATCCCGTAACTGACCGTCGTGTAGTAATGTCTCCTGCCCAATCTGCATCACAAAATCCTGTTAGCTGTAACTTCCCTTCTGATGGGAAATATAATCCTCGTCCTGGTGCTCCTTTCAAGTATCGAAACAATCGGTGAACAGCATCAAGATGGGGTTGTCTAGGTGCCTGCATGAACTGACTGAGTGTGTTGACCGTATATGAGATCTCCGGTCTAGTAATGGTGAGATAAATGAGCTTCCCAACCAACCGTCGATAGTATGTGGAATCTTTCAACAACTGTCCATCTGTTAAATTCAATTTTAATGACTGTTCCATGGGGAATGATGCTGGTTTTGCTCCAAGTAACCCGGCTTCTTGAAGAATGTCAAGAGTATACTTCCTTTGATTTATCGAAATTCCTGATCTTGAGCGAGCGATTTCTACTCCGAGAAAGTACTTTAATGTGCCAAGGTCCTTTATCTTGAATTGAGATGCAAGAAATGCTTTCGTAGTAGAAATTGCTTCTTTATCATTTACTGTGACAACCATATCATCCACATATAATAAAATGGCTGTAAATGAATCTCCACTAACCTTTGTAAAGAGTAAGTGGTCTGCGTTTGCCTGTTTGAACCCAAACTGAATGACAGCAGAAACAAATTTTTGAAACCAAGAGCGAGATGCCTGTTTCAAACCATATAAGGATTTATGAAGTCGACATACAAGTGTCTCCCCCTGTCGACGAATCCCAGGTGGGAGAGTCATATAGACCTCCTCATCAAGGTGGCCATGGAGGAAGGCATTATGCAAATCCATCTGATGGAGCGTCCAATTCCGAATGGAGGCAACAACAAGTAAGCATCGTACGGTAGTCAACTTGGCAACTGGAGCGAAGGTGTCAGTATAATCAATCCCCTCTCGTTGTGTAAATCTCTTTGCCACCAACCGGGCCTTGTACCGTTCAACTGTACCATCAGAGTTAAATTTGATCTTGAATACCCACTTACAACTAATAGGGTGATGTCCTGGAGGAAGTGGGACGAGTGACCAAGTGCGATTTTCTTCCAAGGCATGAATTTCATCTGTCATAGCAGCCACCCATTTGGGGTCCTGACAGGCTGCCTCATATGATGCAGGCTCAACAGCATGTGAAATATTGTGTATATAAGCATAATGAAGAGAAGAAAGGTTGTCATATGATACATACCGTGATATGGGGTGTCGAGTGCTGGATTTGGCCGGAAGAGACCCGGCTTGAGTAGGCAGAGCATGGTTGACAAGGTAATCCTGGAGGCGAATGGGTGGTTGAGTTGATCTTGTAGAACGTCGAAAGTGGTCATTTGGTGGTATTGGCTGCTGGATTTGTTGATCTGTGGGAGAGTGAGCAAGACTAGGTGCAGGGGTTTCTGATGAACTGGCTGCAGGTAGGTTCGGTCGACCGGCAGGGGAGTTCGGTCGACCGATAGGTGCGTTCGGTCGACCGAAAGACAAAGTATCGGGATTTTCAGGCAGAGTGGATGGTTCGGGTATATGGTGGCTGTCAGGATGTGAAAAATTTTGTGTTTCAATGTCAAAAGGCGTGAATTGGGGCAACGGGATGGAGTTGGTGTCCTCATGCTATTGGGAAACATATGGGAAAGTATCTTCATGAAACACGACGTCTCGGGACACCACTAATTTTCGATCGTTGAGATCATTTAAGAGATATCCCTTTTGTCCTGAGGGGTAGCCAAGGAACACACACCGGCTGGCACGAGGATCAAATTTGTGGTTGGGTTTAAGGTTAGTGGCATAGCACAGACAACCATAGACACGTAAATGGGAATAAGGAGGGGGCTTCTTGTGCAGTCTTTCATATGGTGTTTTATGTGACAACAATGGTGAAGGAATCCGATTGATAAGGTAACAAGCAGTTTTGATGTGTTCCCCCCAGAATTTTAACGGAAGATTGGCTTGAAATCTAAGGGCACGGGCTACATTGAGGAGGTGACGGTGTTTTCTCTCCACGACTCCATTTTGTTGGGGAGTATAAGGACAAGACCTATGGAAAGTAGTGCCGTTTTCATCTAGGAATGTTTGCAAGGATAGGAATTCTTGGCCATTGTCAGACCTTAAGGCTTTGATGGTCAAGTTGTGTTGAGTTTTAACCCAAGCAAAGAAGTTCTTAATTATGCCTTGAGTTTCAGATTTATGGCGCATAAGATGTACCCAAACATAACGAGAATAATCATCAACAATTGTAAGGAAATATTTAGCGCCAGAATAAGAGTAAATTTTATGAGGTCCCCAGATATCACAATGGATTAAATCAAATGATTTATTGCTAGAAATTTGACTGACTTTAAAAGGTAATCTAGATTGTTTTGCTAGAGGACAAACATCACAAACATTGTGGGAATCAAAACTAATTTCTAAAGTATTTTGTGCTAAGAATTGAAGAGGTGAGACTGAAGGATGCCCAAGTCGTCTGTGCCATAGGTTGGTTGGTCCACTAGTAGTATGGTGTATTTGTGGTCTTTGGGAAAGATAATATAGGCCGTTACTCTGCCTTCCCAAGCCAATCGTCTTCTTCGTAGTCAAATCTTGCATGACACAAAAATCAGGAAAAAATGTCACATAGCAACCTAACTCTCTAGTGAGCTTGCTGATAGACAACAGGTTAACTTTGAAGTTGGGAACATAAAGCACATTATCAACAATCATATCGTTCTTCAATTTAACTGCACCAATAGATTTAATAGAAGCCAGCCCCCCATTTGGTAAGTGCACAGCATTTTGTTTAGGCATAAATTTATTTTCAACGACTCCATCTTTCGTCACATGATCAGTGGCTCCGCTATCAATAATCCACGAATTACTTAAAGAGGTAGTAGAGTGATTAATACCTGAGGTGTTAACATAAGGTTTATCATTACCGGTCTTGTTGTTCAGGAGCGACATGATTTGCTCATATTCTTTGGTGGTAAGTATCTTTCCTTCCTTGGAATCAAGATTAGAGGTGATGGAGGCGTTTGTGAACCATTTGTTTCGGGGCCTTACATCTTTTCCATGAAGTTTATGCCCTGGAGGGAAGCCATGGATGAAGTAGCAGGTATCGACATTGTGCCCCATCATCTCACAGTGGCTGCAGTGTTTCTGAGATCCCGCTGCACCGGTCGACCGGTAGGGATTTTCGGTCGACCGATCCTGTCTGAGGCGAATTTCGGTCGACCGGGCATTACTGAGCGAATTTTCCGAAAAATTACTGTTCTTCTGGTTTGATCTCCAACTTCCTGATTTTTTCCAATTGATTGAGTGCTGCCCTTCACGATCCGTTGTAACATCAATTTGCCTTTCATGTTGCATTAAAATAGCATGAACCCTTCTAGTATTTGGGAAAGGATTCATCATTAAAATATTTCCACGAACCGTCGAGAAGGAATCGTTCACCCCCATTAGAAATTACATCACCTTCTCCTTCTCATCTCTTTCAGCCAGAATTTTAGCATTCCCACAAGTGCATTTAATTGGGTCTCGATAAGAACCCAGTTCATCCCATAATGCCTTCAACTTAGTGTAATAAGCCGATACCGATTGGCTGCCTTGTCGATGTTCAGAAATCTCTTGGCGAATCTGATATATACGTGCATCATTACCTTGAGAGAACCGGTCTCGCAGGTCGTTCCACACCTCTGTGGCCGATTCGGAGTACATGACGCTTTCGGCGATGTCCTGATGTACCGAATTCAGTATCCAAGAAAGCACCATATGGTTGCTTCGTTCCCACATCTGATGTTTCTCATCATCTCCTTCTAGTTCTTTAGTTTTGCCATCGATGAAACCAAGTTTATTCTTGGCGATTAGAGAGATTCTCATAGCCCTACTCCATTGTCCATAGTTGTTTCCATCAAGTGGTTTAGAAACGAGTATTAAACCGGGATGATCGGATTGCTGTAGAGCCATGGGATCCGATTGGGTTGTCATCGCCTCTATGTTGTCTTTACCACTGTTTTGTCCAGACATTGTTGCTCAGAATCTATGCTCTGATACCATATAAAGTTTGTATAAAATATTTGAAGAGAAAGAGAGATATGGAGAGGAGAATAATACCTCTATGTTTTTATGTATATTGAATGAATGAATATACAAAGAAGAGAATTACAAAGATTATATACTAACCCTAACTTGTGTACAAAACAATAGGAATCCTACCTAACATAGAGATCCTATACATATGGTAAGTTAATATTATGGTAACTTAATATTTGCAATAACACTTGTGTGCCATGGATGTGGTTTTGGGGATAACGACAACGTGAATGCGGTGCTTCTTCTCTCCGATATGTGTCCGCGCTCCAATCATCGCGGTAGTAGTAGTGACGTGGTGTTGTTGGGTGTTTGCGGTAAGGTGGTTGTTTCTGGGTGTTTTGGGAGTCGTCGCTACAATGGTGGTGGTTTGAAAATCGTGGCAGTGTTTGTAGTTGGGTGGTGGTGGTGGTGGTTGTAATGTTTGACTGAGATGGTTGGATGATCTAGTGGTTATGGTTGTGATAATGGTTGATCATCCATGTGTTGGGCAGAGGAGGTGGCATCTGAGTTCGTAGGAGGTGGTGGTGGTTGGTGGTTTCTGACGGCGGTGGAGGTGGTGGTTGGTGGGTAGAGATTTGATAATGGTGGTTGTCGTGGTTTTTGTTGGTAGTTGATTGGATCTGATGGAGTAATGGTGGCGATTTTGTTCTTGGTGATGTGGTGGTGCAGTTGTGGTGGTGGCGGCAGTGACGGGGTGATGGTGGGTGCAAGTGACGATGGTGATAGTGTTGGTAGCGGTGACGACGACATGTGACTCACTATTTGGTTACTTGTGACTTGTCTGTGACCAATTACTCAATTGTAACCTTAAATTTCGATAATTTGTGACTTATAATTTTTTGAATTTGTGACCAATGAAATAATTAGTGACCTATAATTTTTTTATTTGTGACATCGACATAACTTATGACCGATAAATTTTTTGATTTGTGACCTCGAGATAATATGTGACCTACAAAATTTTTTATTCGTGACATCGAAATAATTTGTGACCAGTGAATTAGTTGTGACCTTTAAATGTGTATCTGTGACCATGGATCGCATAACTGTAACCTTAAAATAATTAATTAATAAATTTTTTTAATTAATTAATGAAAACCTGATTTTTGCATAGACCAAACTTTAGGGTTGAAATATGAATTGGTCATACTTAAAACATGGTTTATGAATTCTTCCCATTTGTTTATGGGAAGAATTCACATTCAAGGCGTTAAGTATGCACAATTCAATTTTCATGTTTAAAGTTGTCAAAATGTAAAAATTAGATTTTTATTTTTTAATTAAAAATATTTTATTAATTAATTATAATAAAGTCAAAATTATACAATTAATGATTACATTTACATAATTATAGATCACATATTATTTTGAAGTCACAAATAAAAAAATTTATAGGTTATAAATTATTTTGAAATCACAAATCAAAAAATTTATAAGTCATAGATTATTTCGAGATCACAAATCAATTTTTTTTTATAGATCACAAATTATGTCGATGTCACAAATCAACAATTTTATAAGTCACAGTTTATCGATCGATCACATATTTTCAAATTTGTTGGTCACTGATTATTTTTTTAGTCACATATTATCGAATTTTATGGTCACAGTTTAATAGTCAGTCACATTCATCAAATCTCGACCCCAATCCCGACCTGATACTTGGTCTCAAACTACCCCACCTCGCCATACCACCACCACCACCACCACCACCTCAATCTGCAACAACCACCTACCATTGCACCTACCATTGCACCCACCTCTACCTCCAACTCCAATCAACCAACGCACCCACCACCACCGTATCCAACCATAGTATCACCATCTAGAACTGAGGCATCAACCCACTAGACACAACATCTGCACCACAACAACTCTCGAACAACACTGCGCACACACCCACCACCACCGCCCTCAGATCGAAAAGAGAAAAAAAATCCCCAAAAACCCACCCACGTTGCCGCCACCAGATCCACCATGGTGTGGTAGGAGCTTGGGGTCGCCACCACCAGATCCACCACCATCTCGTCACTATCGCCACCACCACCACCACTACAACCAACAACCAAAACAATCATCACCACACCACAAAAAAAAATTTCTCAAACCCGTCACCGCCACAGCCACACCTCCACCCCCGTTGCCGTAGATAGGAAGAGATCACGCCACAGATTGGAAGAGATTGTGCCATAGATATCGCGTCGCGCCTGTCGTGTAGGTCGCCAGTCGCCGATGCTAGGTATTTGGTGGTGACGACGGGGGAGAAGAGAGGGAGGTGAAGAGATGGAGTGCGAGAGTGATAGTGAGAAAATGAAATTATTAGGGTTGTAATTTAATTATTGTATTCATATATGATTTTTGAACAATAAAATTTGGTCTCTTATTTTTTAAAAATGATCTTTAAACAACTAATTTTATGTAATTTTCACTTTGTTTTTGTTCTTTTCAACTATATAAGCATGTTATTTCAATTGGGAAAAACACGACTATAAAGGTTTCATAATACAATTTTAAAAATTAAAAAAAAAATTGAATTTTTTTGATAAAATATTGTGATGTATAATTTAATAAAATAGATTATGATTATAATAACACACAATTTATGATTACAGCCAAATGACAATCATATAAGACATAATTTGTAAGTAACAATCATGTATTTAATCAAGGATCATACGTTTAATTAGTCATAGATTACTCAATTTTTATGAAATTATTTAAGATCTTAGTCTTTAAATTAAATTACTCTACTTAAAAAATAAAATAATTGAAAAGTAAAAACGTGATCATCTTCTTTACCAAACCCCCTATGCATCTCAATGCAAAAATCACCCAGATTTTGCAATTAACACGAGGATAATTGCGAATTCGATGTGATTGGGGTTGTATCTATGAATTTAGGGACGAACTGGTGGAGCTCAATTCTCGATTAACGTGTGATTTCTCCCCACTTGTTCCCAGGCGAATGGAGGAGACATTTCCCTTGATTAATGTCATGGTGATGGGGTGGCGTGAAGAAAATTAGAATTTTTAAAATTTTTTTGTTTTTAAAGAAATATTTATCACGTTAGAATAGTTTTATTTTAGAGTTATAATCATTTTGTCGAATATCTTCGCGCAAAAATATTGATATGATTATATGATTAGACACTAAAGGTGTGTTTAATTACGAGTATAAAATTTACATAGAAAGAAAATAAATTTTAAGCAATTAAATTATCAAAAACTTATTTGTATGAAATTTGTCAATTAAATGTATTTGATTGATTTAATTTGTACTTTAGAAATGTTATACTTGTCTATTTTTATTGGTGGGTAGATGAGAGAGAAATAAGATAAACGAGAGAGAAGGAAAAAGAGAATTATTTGAGAAATAAAAAACTTATTCCCTCTAAAGAAAATATTTTCCTTAATTTGCATTATTCTTCATGGAAAATGTCATTTTTCAATCCAAATTTTTACTTTTGGGGTGTTTGATTGACAATTTTTTTCCATAAAAAATGTTTTCCGACTTTTGGTCATGTTACCATATCTCCCTTAAAAATAAGGAAAATATTTTATTTAGTAAGATATAATTTTTATTTTTCAGGTAATTCACTCTATCTTTCTATCTCATCTATCCCCTTTCTCTTTCATCTACTCACCAATAAAAAATGGACAAGTATAATATTTTCAAAGTTGAAAACTAAATCAATCAAACACATTTAATTAATAATTTTTATAAAAATAAGTGTTAGAATTGCCTGAAATTTATTTTATTTCCATATAAATTTCACGCTCGCAATAATTTCAAGAAAAAACATGATTACGTGATCATAAGTAGGAAAATATTTTTCATGAAAAAATATCAATCAAACAGCACAAAAATAAGAATTTGATTGAATAATAATTTTCATTAAAAAATATTGACAATCAAACGCACTCTAAAGTTAAGTTTGAACAAATTGAAGTTAACTCGGTGACTTCTAATGATATTATAATCTGGAAATATTCAAAGTCGTCGTGATGATACCTCTATTATAATATAATTTTTTTCTAGTATGATTTTGTGAGTTTTACATAATTTTAGAAATTGACTAAAAACATTATACTATTTATTTGATTGTTCTTGTACCATATGTAAAAACTCAAAAGTATATAGATCAAATTAAATTAAAACATAACAAAAATAGGTTCTCAATCTTATTTTCTATTTTATTTTTGTGTTTTGAATTTAAATTTGTATTTAAAAATATTTAAAACAATAAGTAGATCGATAAATGGAGATACTTTAAGAGTAAAGCAACTTAACCCGCTGGATGACACTCTACTTGACCGCGCCCTCACATGAATGCGTGAGTCCTCACGTGAATAAAAAAGTCACCCTCTCGTGTGTGTGAGTTGTCATCCTCGCGGTCAATTGCGAGGTTCGTGTAGCATTACCCATATTTTAATCTCTAATCTCATTCTTGTCTAGTCTAGGTGGAGTTATTTTAAATAAGTTTTGTTTCCTAATTGAATAAAATTGAAGTACATTTATCTGATTTATCCATTAATTTTGTAAGTAATTAGAACGTACCAGAGTTATCTACTTTTTAATTATTAATTTTTATTGTGGATGACCTTATAATACTCAATTAATCGTGCTACTAGTTAGAAATTAAGGCTATGTTTGAGCATCATATTTTTTTTTTTTTGGTGAAAAATGAGCTTTTTAAAAGTAAATTTGAGAATGTATAGTTAAAAAATATATAAACGTTTCAGGTTTACGTTCAAATTGTTTTATTGAAAAATATGTGATTGAAAATGAATTCAAGAAATTTTTAATTTTTTTTGAGAATAGAGTTCGAATAGAGGCTAAATAATTGAAATAAATATAGAAAAATCTTATTTTTACAGAAGAAGTATCTATCAGGGAGAAGCGTTATTTAGGGCAGAGTCTTGTCCACTTATTATTAATCAGTGCCATCAATGTCTCGTTCAATTTAAATAAAAGAAAAGGGGCTTTGTCTACACAAACGTATCTATCAGCAACAATAAAATTGCAATAGGAATACGTAATAGGCTGCTGATTACCATGCTATATTAAGTTGAGCCGGTCACATTATAGTTGCGAAAACCTTCAAGCGACTCCGCGGTACAGTTCAAGTCAATCAAGCACAGACCGACAAACTACTATAGATTAATATTGACAAGACCCTAAACAAACACAAGATAGGTAATGTTGCTATCTCACCTAATACACTTTCATTTTTTTTTTTTTTTTTTTTAATCTTTAACTCAGGTGTCCCAGTTTTTACCAGACTAAAATCCTAAACCGCAAGCATTTGGCCCCTTTCCAGCTTGTGGAGGGTAAATCGCGGGTTATGCCATTCATGGATCCTCCAGCCTTTGTTTTTTACTCCTGGCCCAAACAGAATTTTCCTCACTGCAAGCATGATTCGAATTCTGCACACTTAGATTACAAGCCCACGCCAGCCTTTGGAGAGCCATTTTGAATGTGCCCCAGGGGCCACTTTCATTTTTCTATCCACATACAGTGGACTTTGTAAACTCTTTCGACTAATCCATTTTTATATTTTTTATAGAAAATGCGGATAAAATTAGGGCGATCATATGATGATTGCTTTGTTTAGACAGGCGAATGTTTTAGGAGCTAACATTGACAATGACACTCGGCATGACATGATTTCAAATTCTCTATCTGATTTGTTTGTTCGGTTCAAGGTATGTCACTCAAGATGAACGTGTTTCTTAAGAGTTTAATGAGTGATCTCTATTGTGCAAATGGGTCTCAAGTCCAGAGATGAGCTAACTTGCCTGTTGAAATTAGGTAAAAAGGCTGGAACAGATAAATAGTCCAAAGGCAAGTGTTTCGACTGCGATATGTGAGAACATTAGGAGAAAAATTGGTCAACGGCCCAAACTAAGAAGTCTAGTTGTGGTGAGTTTTCTTAAAATCTGAGTTGATTGGTAGTTGATCCTACTTAATCTTGACTTCCATATTCTTGAATCAGTAATCATATAGGTTCTTTAGAAAACTAGAAAGCTCTGTAAAAAGGAAATATTCTCGATAGAATCAACACTGAAGCATAATCTTTCAACAATAGTAGTAGTCAAAGTTTTAATTTGGAGATTATTATGTTATTTTGGATTTTGAAATGAAAATTGATGTCTATTTCTTGGACATTTTAGTCTTTTACTGGTTTTTGGATAAAAGCTCTTGATAATGCTTGATATTTTATCTTCAAATGTATAGCTTAACTACTAATGTGATTTACAACCAGTGCTATAGGTATATGAATTTTGTTCATGTACCTACAAAACACTCACAACATTAGGCGGGCGAATTTTTTTTCTCAATATTTTATACATGGTCCCATTCCATGTGAGTGAAAATTAAAATTTTTGTAAAAAAATTTGTTAAAATTTTCTGTATTCACAGCTTAATTCGATTTACAACACTACTGCAAAACAACAAATGTTATCTCCGACTATTAAAACATTGTTGTGGCATTAAAGCATGAGCAAGTTAGGATGGATGGATTCAAGATTAGACTACAAAAATTTTTCAAGTCGATCTAATATGTTTTAAAAAAAAAATTTAGACAATTTTTTTTTTTTTTTTTTTGGTATAAAAAATTAAATGGGCTGGACCGGATCGGGCTCTCCCCACATCCGACATGCATCATTTTGAATCTCATTAAATTAAATTACATTAAATTCTATTTTTCTCTCTCCTATTTTTAACCATACAACTTTTCCATAAAATAATATTTCATGTAAATCAAAAACTTTTACTTCTTTTTCAACTACTCATTTTTTAAAAAAAAAAAAAATATTATTCTACACATTTTCATTTCCAAAAAATGAGAGCCAAATAGGATAAGATTACAAGGTTCATGATGGGCTAAGTGTCTTGGGGGTACATAACGTCTTGCGAACTTTCTTTTGAAGGCAAGATGACTGATAGATCATTTTTTAGCTATAGATCCAAGAATTTTTTGAAATTAGTTAATTCTGAATTATCTTAAGTGTAATACTTAAATATTTATCCACATTAAATATCTAAATTAACCACATCATCTCGAAAGGTAGTGCCACGTGGATCCATAGATTTACTAGATGTCCCATGGTTAAAATTTGTTGAAGTGGATAAATTCCAATCCCCTAAATATTATCGTTAAGATAAATAGTTTTAATAAAATTATCTGAAAAAAAGAACGATGTTGCATATATTCTAATCGTATTTCAATCTAAAATATCAAACATGAAAGGTAATTAGATTACATTTGTAAAACAAATAATCCACTTGTAAGCACATTAAGTAAGGCTTACGAGATTAGCCCACATGGCACATCTCCAAGTAGTAAAAAAGGAGGTGGAGAAATTCAATTTTATTTGATACTGTTGCGTTAAGAGTTCGAATCCTGAAATATGGATTTGACTATTAGGTAAGTATAAATATACAAGCAGTCTTCTACCTTATATCTTTGAAGGTATAATCTGCGATTTAACTTCTTTACTAAGATCTAGGGCATGGAGGGTAATAAAAAAAAAAAAAATGGCTTACGAGATTAAAGTAAAGTTAATATTTAATTATTTCACATTCTTCTAAAAATTAGTTTCATTTCCAAATTAGAAAATTCAGCAATTGTCTTGTCTGACTTTTTTTCCCCCTGAAGTACTAATAAATTCAAACATTTTATCTTCTAAGTACACAAAAATAATAAAATATTGACCCTACGTTTAGCAAAACTTTTCAAAATTATTTATGAGTTTTATGTGATTAAAATTTGTGAGTTCGTATGATTAAAAACTAAGTCTGAAAAACTTTTAGCACATATTTGATACAAATTAAAATTTAATTCAGAATCAATAATTAATTTTAACTATGTATTTTATGAATTTCACAATTTTTAACTATATATTTTATCGACTTTTATAAAAATATCAAAAGAGAGAAATTGTCAAACAAGGATTAATATATTTTCAGGCTATGGCCGGATTGTCAAATGAATTCGACTTTATCAACGTTATATCATTTGAAAATGCTAACTTGTGCACTGTACCTTGAACAAATCACAAACACGGGAAGAATGAACATTACCTTATTAGTTTATAATTAAGAAAGTTAATTACGAAGTAAATTCATTTTTTTATATATTAAAGAATATTTTTTTGGAGGTCTATATCAGTCACGAATTTCCTCTACTTTTGGTAAGCAGCGAAATTTAATTTCTACGTGTGTGACAAATCCTCCTTCTCTCACTTGCAACTGTCCCTCCGTGTTCATCTCGCGTTTCAGTAGGCATCTCTGGAGAGAGAAATTGAAAGACAACCCTGTTTCTAGAGAGAGAAAAGGTTTCCCTTTTGAAGTTTGTTAGTTGTGGATTTCGATTGATCAATAATTCAGTTTATTTTTTTGGACGACCAATGCAAGAATCGATCATTGTCTTGAAGGATCGTTGATTTAGCAACTGGGTGTTTACTTCATCGGATCTTGAAGGAGTTTTTGAGCGTAATTCGGGGATATATTGGTTAACTCTTCACTAAACGGAGATGATGATGTTGACATTCGAAACAGTTTGGTTGTGATGTAATATGGAAGTTTTGTTTGTTCGCACATACATAGAAGATGTCGCTTTACATTGGTCGCGGGGCTTCAAAGGTTCGTCTCCTCTCTTCACTGCTAAATTAGGTTTCTGCTTTTCAGAAAAATAAAAAAGATGTTTTTTTTTCCTATTTTGTTAGAATTATTTGTTGATGTATTATTGTTGTTCTTGTGATGAGAAGCTATGGAAGAGGTTTTGCGCGGAGACTACTGCAGAAATCAATCTTCTTGCAGAAAATTGGAAGTATATTTTAGGAGGTCTAATTTGTCAGGTTTGTATGTATATATTTATTCTTGCATTTATCAATTTCTTCTTGATTGTACTTTTGAGTGCTCTTCTTAGATTAAGGTTATGGGGAATTTGATTTGTGCTTGCTAATTTATTCGAGATGAATGTTGCTAAACTTGACTTTTTATGTAATTTTTTTTTCTTGGTTAGAGAACAACATATATGTGATATATCGTGGATACAGCTTTTGAATTATGGTGACTTGGTGGAAACATTTAACTAAGGAATGATTAAAATTCCAATAATTATGTTTTCATGAATGGATAGCAGCTTTTTTGGCTATTTAATGCTTATAAAAGCTCGGATTCACTCTGATTCTGTACCTTGGGACTGTGTTTGTGCAAAACCGTGAGTCGATTTTGTGGAAGACCATTGCCATGGGGCCGTCTTAATAATCTTCTTTTAGTGGATATCCCATAATATTTTCTGACTGGTTCATCAAATGTTGATGACATTTCCTTAAATGAATGATTTCTTTAATCAAAATCAGTTCTACGCTTGAATTTAGCTACAGTTTTATGATCAATTAGTCTTCTTTTTGTTGGCTTTCGTTCTTGCTTATATACTGTTCTTGATTTCTAATGTCTAACATGTCTTTTTCTCAGTACATCCATGGACTGGCTGCTCGAGGTGTTCATTATATACATCGGCCAGGACCCATACTTCAGGACGCTGGCTTCTTTCTTCTTCCAGTAAGCAAAATATATTTTTGTACTTCATGTTGCTTACTACTACTAATGGATGCTTACTCCTCAGAACTTTACTCATTTACAAACTTCTTATCTGCAGGAGCTCGGAAAAGACAAAGCTTATATAAGCGAATCTGTATTTACCTGCATGTTTCTACTTTTTGTCTTGGTGAGTTTTCTCTTGGTTTTGATTTTCTTCTGATTGTCATTTTGTGAAGATCCCAATCCTTAATATTTGTAAATATGGTTGATGTTCTGTTGCAGTGGACTTTCCATCCCTTTGTTTTCAAGAGCAAGAAGATTTACACGGTTCTGATATGGTGTAGGGTTCTGGCATTTTTAGTTGTGAGTATAATTTCTTTGTTTCTCGAATTTTCTTTGCACATGAATCCGGAGTGGGTTGGAGAGGGAAACGGTACTGGATCTTTTACTGGTTTTTCTCCCTGGATGAGCATATTCATGAATGTGTTAATGTCACGATTTATTTATTATTATGTCATTGGAATTTCTAATGGCGATGTGCATATAATCCCACCTTCACATTTATAAAACGATTGATCCTACTATAACAACATTTGCTGCAGTATTTAATGTATTTTGTATGGAACCAATTTTTAACATTGTCATAATAGTTTCCTCTTTTATGTTGCTGCAGGCTTGTCAAATTCTTCGGATTATAACTTTTTATTCTACTCAACTGCCTGGCCCAAACTATCACTGTCGCGAGGTAAAAAAATTCAAATTTTTTAAATCAATTTTGCATAATTTCTTTTTTCGCTAGAATTTCGAAGTGAGTGGGACAATTTAGCATTGAAAGTCTGTTCCTTCTGATATAGGGCTCAAAGCTTGCCATGCTTCCACGTCCTGATAGCGTCTTAGAAGTTCTATTAATAGGTGACATTTGCCTTATTTCCCCTTTCCTCTAGTTTTCTGAGTGTTTTTTCCCCCCCTCACTTGAATTTTTATGATTGTGCAGTTCCTAGCGGTGTGCTTTATGGTTGTGGTGATTTGATATTTTCATCTCACATGATTTTCTCTCTAGTCTTTGTTCGAACATACCATAAATATGGCACCCGTAGGTAATAGCAAATTGCTCCTCTTATTATATTGCATTGCATGGAATGAATGTCTGACACTTGTGCCGAGGGAAGGAAGATATTTGACTGTTTATCTCCATAGTTTGAAATAAATTTTTCAACAATTTGAGGCCATTTTTCTTATATGATTCCCCCATTATGTTCATGGTTCTATGAAATTGACACGATATTGCAGGTTTGTAAAGCAGTGTGCTTGGTTAACTGCTGTGATCCAAAGCTTGTTGATCATTGCATCCCGCAAGCACTACACAGTTGATGTCGTCGTGGCGTGGTAAAGCATTTCACTTCCAGTATTTTTAACATGGTACCACTGTCTGATGTACTTCCAAACACATGATTATGTTACAGGTATACGGTTAATTTGGTGGTGTTCTTTGTCGACAAAAAGTTGCCAGGTGAGCATTTGTTTCTTATCTCTGGGGCCCAATATCTGCTTCAACATTTGTATTTTGACCCGGGTTCTATTTTTTTAGAACTGCCTGATCGTGGAGCTTCAACAATGTTGCTTCCATTGAGCAAGGATGGCAGGACAAAGGAAGAAAATCACAAGCTCTTGAATGGAAATTCTGGAGACCCTTACGAGAAGGTACTTTTTTTTTCTCTTTTTGGGGATTGCAAATAAGCTTTTATTTAGCCTGTGGAACAGTTCCTTAAAATTGCTGACGGCATAATTTCCAGAGGCCAAGAACTCAAATTAACGGCAAGATTATGGAAGATGGAAGCATTGAAGCAGGGGTTAATGGTGTATAGACAAATGTAAATTGGACCTCATTTCAACTATTGAAACAGCTTCCGGGTATACATCGAATGTAATCTAGATAAGTCCTAGGTTACTACTTATGCTTTTAGATAATCTATAGTCACGCCGGGATGGACTGAAACCTTTCATCACATATGCTAGGAATCCCCGATTTTATCATTGCTTCAATTATTTTTGATCTTCAATTCTCGCTAATTTTTCATTATTTTCTCTTCTTATTCAGTGCATGTATAAAAACTTCAATAAATTTACAGTCGACTATGCTTTTTGACTACGCCACGGTAACCGTACGGTGGGTAGTCTATATTTAAATTGGAGACCATATCCATGAGCACATGCTTTCCTTGACATAGTTATAGAGAGGTTATTTACATTTTGTATTCTGTTTTCTAGGAATGAGGGACTCTTTGTCACTGTCACTTTCGTCACATGCCTTGAAACAGAGGGTACCCCATATGTAGACTTTCCAGTGCAAACTTACATTAATATGGAATGAAGAAAAATTGCACCAATCCCATGTTCTACAAGAACATGTGTTTGAATAATTTTCTCAGCCGATGTCATCATCTAACAGGATTTTTGCATCTAAACAGAACTCTAGATATTGTTTATTTTTTTGACTATCATGAGGCACAATGTTTTAAGTAATCCATGCTTGTATTAGATTATATTCAAGAAAATGTCTTAATCTAATAAATTTAGGTTTTATTTCACATTTCAATTCACATCTAAATTAATAAAAAGAAAATCATTTGGGGCCAAACTGTGTACTACCTAGGTTTTATGTGACAAGGTCCCATTTAGATCCCATTTTTTACAGAATCGATCCCCCCTTTTTCACTGTACATGAATATAGTAACTGTCCCGGAATCCATAAGAGGAGAAAGGGAACAGCTCAAATGGACTTGGAACTTATCTTCCCTAATGTTTAGAGTTGTTATGGTTTGAGATGAGAATTGAGCACCGGCCGAGCGCCATGAATGAATAAGAAATTGACAGCAGATGGAATCAAAAGTTGCTTATGAAATTAAAAAGATGTTTCAAAATATGTTTGGATAATTCTTTGAAGCTGTTTATCTTGCTAAAAGAATTTGCAAAGAAAATTGATGAAAGGGTTTTTTTTTTTTTTTTTTTTCAAGAAAATTTTTCTTCGAGAAGCAAAAATAGAAATCGAACTGTTCTCATTCAGGATTAAGTCTTTATGCAATTTGGCTTCATTAGAATGATTTGTCCCCATTCTCATTTCTTTTTAATTTTTTTTTATTCTGTTGTAATAATTGGTCCCTCATTTCACCATCTAATTTTTGCAAGGACGATAGAGGGTCCCACCTCTTGACGACCCCACATTGTCTTATGACTTGCCTGTATGGAGTGTCGATCATTCTATGATCACACTTGTCTCAAAGTTTTGGGGTTGAAGTACCGTTGGATTCATTGATATTCATCACCGACTCCGTCACCAGGTCCAGAAATAGACCGATCAATATTCATCCAGAGGAACCAGACCTACATAAAAAACTTCAATTCCACGTCTAATTGTTTGATTTTGTGCCACGTACACTTTATTTTTGCCTTCTAAATCATTGAGATGAGATTTGGCTTAATAACTAAACAAAATTGTTTACATCTGACATATGTACCCGGGCAAAACAATCGTGACAACCCTCGGGAGAACCAGGAAGTTACGTGGCACCCTCTACCGGAAAAAAAAAAAACCTTTTTATCACCCAAATTTCAATTTTTAAAGTATTTGACCGTACATTTTTTTCATGTAAAATATTTTTCGAAAGTGTAGTCACGTGACATTGTTTTTCCCGAAAACAGAAAAATATTTTCTTTATAGAGGGATAAATTTTTATTTTCTAGACAAGTCCCACTTCACAAAAACTCAACTTTATAGAAAAATACAATATTTTCTGTGTTAAAATTAAGCTAATCAAACACATTAATAAGTGAATTGTCCATAACTTATTAGCTTTCCATGCAAGTTTCATAATTACAATCAAACACACCCTAAATATAACCAGAATATTAGTGTTCCAGGGCATGTAAACAGATAGTTCTACGTCTGAAATAACTGTCATCTTCTATTTCCTATTTTCTCATATTGAGGTTCTTGGCCCATTACAAGCCATGTATCCGGTGCAAAATTATCTCCTTCACATTGGTGGCCAATTATACCCCAGCAATTGACCGACTAGATTAGTTACCTGTGGAGAGCATTTCAAAAGCAGTAAATAAGAGATTTACAAGGCCCTGACAGACGAGGATTCAGAGAGATCATTTCAATTGGATCAATTGCCATGACAAAAAAGTTATCCTTCAAACATAGGATTCGTTTAATTGCAAGAGTGAATTTGGGTAAAAAGAAAATGAATTACAGGAAATTGAATTGCATATAACTTGTTTTATCGGGAATTGTCGATTAATTGTGTGTAAATTGGTATGATCTTTCACCCGAAATTTTTTGAAATTTTGGTATTTGTTTGGCTTTATTTTTCATGGAAATTGTTAATTGAAGGGATAATTTTTTTTACCATTGGATTTAGAATTTGTTTCAATTGTCAAAAAAAAAAAAAAAAAAAAAGAAATCGAATACCATTCGTTTGACTTTATTTTTCATGAAAATTGTTAATTGAAGGGATAGATTTTTTTTACAATTGAGCCTAGAATTTGTTTCAACTGTCACAAAAAAAAAAAAAAAACCTGAATATGCTTTTCCCACCATTTTATCAATTGGGTGGAATTTGTAGTGGGGCCACTGAAAGAAAGAAAACAAGTTGTCGGCAAAATTTATCTTATCAAACAACAAAAAAAGGTGAAAAAGGAATTGTTTTTCCACTTTTCATAAAAAAAAGATTGATTATCAAACAGGACCTTCGTTCACAAGGATGGAATTTTGAACTACCAAGGGGAAAGACTCGATATTACCAGAACCAAGATCCAATCACTACAGGTACTTCAAGTACAACTTTCTCAAAGAGTTTGTGACAACACTTTAACTGTTTAGCCTAACCCTCTATTTGGCAAAATTTATAAATCATTTGTACATAGTTAAACATCATTTTCCATCATACTTTTTAACGGATCCAAAAATATATTCATTAATCTAAGTCAAAGTCAATAATTAATTTTAACTATATATTTTATGGGATCTATAATTTTTTAACAATTTTATCAATTTTATCAAAATCTACTAACGAGTAAAAGAATCTTAATAATTGATTTTCAATTACAGTTTTATGGTTTAAAGAGAAAGAGGAAAGGACATGTGAAAATTCTTAAAATTTATGGGCCCTCTATACATATACGGGGTCTTAGGCAACTGCCCACTTTCCTAATGGTTAAGCCGGCTCTGACCCCGCGACCCATTTAACGAATCGATTGACACGTGTAAGTGTCTCTTTTCATATTACCCATTTACCCTCACCTATTTATGCCCTGAATTTTGCTATGGGAAAATTTCATAAATCCTACTTTAAGAATATTATATTTTCAAAATCAGAAATTAAGTTTCAAATTTCCAAAATCAGATATTCATTTAAAAAATATTCATAATTTATTTAATTAATTATATATTTTATTCATTAAACAAATTAAGGTCACGTATTTACACAATTTGGTCACAGATTCACAATTTGGTCACAGATCGAAATTTATTAGGTCACAAATTTTTTTAAGGTCACAAATCGAAATTTATTAGGTCATAGATTTTTTTCGAGGTCACGGATCGAAATTTTAATAAGTCACAATTTATTTTCAAGGTCACATGTCAAAATTTATTAGGTCACAGATATTTTTCGAGATCACATATGTGAATTTTAATAAGTCACAATTGGTCACAGATTAGCCAATTTAGTGGTTACAGTTAATCAAATAATCTGTGACCACCGCCCGACAACCATCGTCGCCCCACCACCACCACCACCACCACCACCTCAACCTCAACCTCACAAGCTGATCTGAAAATCACTACCACCATCACCATCACCATCACCATCACCGCACAAATCAACAGAAAAAGTCTCAAAACCATCACAAATCGCAAACCTCCACTGCACCCAAACCACCTACACCAAAAACTGCCCCCGTCCACCAACGCCGCTGCCTCCACCACGACCGCCACCACCAAAAATTATCACAATGACCAATCCACCGCAACACAATCCCCAGATGCACGACCATCACCGCCACGCAACCATTGCAGTAGCCCAAGGCCGTTCCCACATTCACCAACGCATTACCACCGCCAACATCGCCACCGTAGCCGTTCCTACCTTCACCACTCCACAAACCTGATTCCACCCCATCACGCCACGAATCAACGGAGCCACCCCATCATCGCATGAATCAACGGAGAAAAGTCCAAAAAACGCGAGGCGACGTTGCAGACCGGGCAGCAGCAGCGCCGCGCTCACTGTGCCCCCTACAAGGTCGTCGGCACCACCACCCCATCACCGCACGAATCAACAGAGAAAAGTCTCAAAAATGTGAGGCGGCACTGTAGATCGAGCAGAGGCGACTGAGGCGAAAGAATGGAGGGAGGGAGGCGACGGTGGTTGTTTTGACAAGCGATCTGACGGAGGAGAGTAGAATGGTGGTTGTTTTCTTCAAGGCTACTGACGGCGACGGTGTGCGTTTTCCTCTAGGCTACAGACGGCGAGGGAGGAGAGGAGAGTTAGAGAGAGAATGTCGATGGTGGAAATGAGGTGGGGATGGTGGGACGTAGGGTTAGGTTATAAATTAATTTAATCTAATAGTATATTTATTTAATAATCATATTTTAATTAACAAATCATCTGATTTCGGAAATTACAAACCTTAAATCTGAATTAGGAAATGAGATCTCTGAAAGTAAGGTGTGGTGTAATTTTCACTTTTGCTAAATGCCACCTTGACAGAAGGCTTGACGTGGGGGCGTCCGGTCAGGCCTTCTGTCAAGGCCTCTATTACCATATCACCCTTCTTTATGCCTATTCCACCTCCAAAGATGACCCACTCCCCAAGGAAGGTGATAGGAACCAAATTTGCATTACTGAATGAAAAGACAGAATGGAATTACAATAGTTTGATGAGCTTCAGAGAGGCCCAACTCTGTCCCAATTTGACACCCATTTTCTGCCTAAATGGAATGAGAATCGTGCTGGCTGTACAAGTCCAATCTTGCCAGGCCTGGTACAGATCCTCTCACAAACAGGGGTGAGGTGAGTGTTTTTGGGGTATATTTTTTAATGAGGTGGGTCCTATGCATGTGAGAGGCTTAAAAGTAGGGCTGTACAAAAAAATCGCGAAATCGCAAACCGAACCGTAACCATTGGTTTGAAACCGTTGGTTCGGGTCCACGTAGACCCGCGATTTTTTTTCCTCAAACCAAACCAAACAGTTTCAAAATGGTTTGATTTAGGTTTTGATTTTCAAAAATCGCAAAAAATCAAACCGAACCGCACTTTTTAATTATATTTTTTTATGAAATTATAAATTTTCATATATAATTTTTAGAATTTAAAATGTAAACCAATTAGAAATGATACCTTCAAAGTAGACCAAGAAATTCAATTTTCGAATTTATGTCCAAGTCCAAGTCCAAGTCCAAGCCCAAGCCCAAGCCCAAGCCCAAGCCCAAGCCCAAGCCAAAGCCAAAGCCAAAAAAGGGAACAACTCAAAACCCAACTCAAAGTCTCAAATCGCGACCTAGATTCTATTTTTAGTTTTAACTTTTACGTCTCTGGCTCTCAATTGGAATCGCCGTCTCTGGCTCTCTTCGGTATCGTTCTCTTCTTCCTAAGCGTATGTTCTCTTTCTTGTTCATCTTCAAACTCTTTCTGTAGTAAATCTAATTCAGCACCTTTAGATTCGTCCGTTGTTTCTTTTTATTCCTTGCATACCTATACTTGACTTCTTGTCTTTCTGTTTGTTTCATTTGGCGAATGTAGATCAATTTGATATTCAGCATTCAGTCCATCCGAGCAGTGGATCTAGGAGCTAGCTACTATAATGTCTTCAGTGAGCAACACTGTAGGTACTGCAATTTCCAGTTAGAATTTGGTTGTAAATTTATTATTTTCATTATGATTTTGCATTCAATAAAAATTTGTGACTTCAGATACAATTACTACCCTGGAAACTTTGGTAGACTATAATTTTGGTAACTGCGGCATGGCTATGTACAACTAATTAAACTAAACTCATAATGTGTTATAATTTTATCTGACATTGTTATCATGGAACTCTAATTATCAATAGCACTACACATTTTTTTGTAAAGCATGTTGTTATATCACAGAACTTGCATTACATGGATTTGGGATAATAATTTACCCTCCAGTTTGGTGCTAATCACCTATATCAAAAGAGTACACCACTTTGCAATTGTGGATAGTTCTTCTGTCTCAGTTTCCTGCTTGTGATTTTACCGGGATGACTTATTCGTGGCTCATTTTAGTTTTTTAGTGGATTAAGGACTATATGAGAATACTAAAGAATCTGCTTAGAGAAAGAAAATTTTGAGTCCGGGTAATATCATTAATAAGAACTAATAAATGTTTTGATATTTTCATATTATACAGATGTCGAATAATGTGTTACAATAAGGGATATTAATCTAATTTTTATCAAATAAGAGGTTAGTACTTTTGTACTTATTCTGATATTGTTGCTTGTAAAAGTTTGAGTGGTGCTAGCTTAATACTATCTTTTTTGCTTTTTTTGTTATATATCGAATTTCAGACAAATATGAATGTAATTTAACATTTAACATTATTAGTGTTCGTTTAAATTTATATGTTAAGTTGTTTTAAATATATTATTATAATGTCGATAGGTAAACCGCGGATTAAAATCGAACCAAACCGCAAATAATGGTTTGGTTTGAAAAATAAAATGGTTTGGTTTGGTTTGGAAAAATTTCAAACCGCTTGAAATGGTTTGAGTTGAAAATATAGCATAAACCGTCCAAACCGAACCATGTTCACCCTTACTTAAAAGACCTGGCAAAGCAGCATAATTCATGGAATGAACATCCTACCCCTATTTATAGTTAGAACCCTTCTACAATTTATTCTACCAAATCCTATACTACCCCTCCTCTACTTTAACTAACTAAATGGAAATATTCATGTGCCCTTGGGGCCTATCAGAAGGTTCACTGCACCTTTTTTTCAGCTCAGCCTGCAACTAGTTCTTTGCAATCTAGTCCAAACCTGGCACAAGAACAGTGACACATCCCACCTCAAATTTAAGGTGTAATCTCCTTTCCTTTTTAAGTTACAATCAAGAATGTGAAGCGTCAATTACAAGTTCTCCTCATTGTTCATTTCTTCCACATCACTCGTTCAAAAATTTTGAGTATATAATCGCGAGATGGTGAGACCACATCAATTTTGTTGGTCGTCCTCTGAAATAATCTTCGGCACTCATTTTCAACCACACATTCTCTAAAAAAAAAAAAAAAAAAAAAAAAAAAAAATTCACTCTATGCTTTTTAACCACCCATTAAAAGAAAACAGTTATCAAAGAATCATTTCACAAAAAACTTTATCAAACAAGTGTGAAATAAGTTCTTCCAGATGTTTAGCTAAGGTTGATAGTTAAGAAAACCCATACGTAAATTTTTGTTGATAGTCCTGTTACTTCCTTTGATATACTAAGGCATGGTTAACTTAATTCAAATTAGTAATTTATTTATTTTCAATTTTGACCAATAGAAAAAATTGTTTACTTTAAAACTAACTTATTTACTAATGAGCAAATCTTTATGTTTAGCCAAACATGGACCCTATATCATGCTGACAAACAGTGGCGAATCCAGCATAAATATTCAGCTAGAGTGAAGTTGACTTTGACCGTTGACCGTCGACAATCAACGATCGAAATAGCCCGATCCGGTCGGTCGTTTATTAAAATTTGATTAACTAATATAAAAAATTATTGAATATATATATATATATATATATATATATATATATATATATATGTGTGTGTGTGTGTGTGTGTGTGTGTGTGTGTGTATGTATGTATGTAAATGCACTAAATGTAAAAATTACATACATATGAAAATATAGTTCAATACAACTAGAGAATTTTTTTTTTACTTTCTTTTCTCGCAACTACAAAAATTCTTTCCAAACAATAATTAACCATTTTTTCCCATTAATTAGATACTACTATATACTATGCAGAACACTAATTAAGCGAAAACTGGGAAAAATTTACCCGAACTCAAGAGTCAGCTGCATAGTTGATCAAATTTAAAAGGAAATCTAAAACCTTGTAAAAAAACCGCGAGATGGAATTATAGAAAAAAAAAATAAAAAAATAACACATACGCAAGCACAAATTGCAAAAGGAAGGCAATTTTACCACCAGAAGAGAGCACAGACCGATATGTTAGCTGAAAGTTGCAAAGATCAGAGAAGCCAAGACTTGGGGTTTATAGGATTTACTCCAAAAAAGCGCAAAGATTCGAAAAAGAGTACAACGTTCGTGACAATTACAGAAACTCTCCCCACTAAAAAATGTCAGAAACTTCCCTCAACTCCAACAAATTTTCCATTTTATCCCCTCTTATGTGGTACTTATTAATTATATTTGCTTTCTTATTTGATTTTCCTTCATTTCAATACAGAAATCCTCTTCCCCTCCTCAATCGTGGCTGTGCAATTGGGATTTGGGGGGAATGAAATTGGTTTGGGGCTTTGGGCTGGGGTCATTTAACTTAGGGGAATGAAATTGGGCCTGGATATGGGCTAATTTTTTTTTTTGAAACACAGTCCGACAGCCACTGTGCTTCTTTCCTATTTCCCAGCGTCTTCCCTTCAGCTTTCATCATTCATCTTCGGTCTCCCTCTGTTCCCCAGTCCACCGACGCTCCACAACAGCCCAAAATTTCGACGAATCCAGCTAGAGCGACCACTCTAGCTCGTCATAAGCTACATCCGCCCCTACTGACAAAGTCATGAGTTGAGCAAGATCATCGGATCTCGAACCTTGCATACAAAGTCCTAAAGAAGTAAGCAAGAAGCACTATAAATTTTTTCTAATGAAATAAACTAACTAATAAAGCAATTAAATTTAGACTAAAGCTAAAATTATCTAAATTTATAAAAAACAATGGTCTCCAACGACAGCACCAAAAACTTGATCGTTTGATTTTTCGCAAGTAAAGGAGATCGTAAACAAGTAATAAAGTGTCGAACACACGATGACTATATTTTTGAACGAGCTAAATTTAATTTCAAATTTAGCCTATCTTTGGTCCTCTTTAAATTAAAATTCATTTTTTTCTCTCTTCTCATCAACCACACATTCTTCAATAAAATAATATTACATGTAAACCTAAAAAAATTTCCTTCTTTTTTAACCATACATTATTCAAAAAAGTACTATTCCTTCCATTATAATTGGAAATAATGGAGCCCAAACAAGGGCTTAATCGAATAGTAAACAAGTTTTGTGATTTTTCTATACTAATTTCTAAATTATCAATTAAACTAGTGAAAGTAAGTAAATGTGTTTTTCAAATATGTGAGATACATTGTTAAGATGTCGAATCCCCTCTATTATTAATTTTTTAGTGTAACAATTTGAAGTCATTCATGTTGGTCAATATTCCTAATTTAATTGAAAGTCTTTCTCGATAGCGATCAAATATATTTTCCTCATGTGACCCTTCTATCTCTCGATTAAAGATGCAAATATGATGAATGTATTAACAATTGCTAAAACACCTATTGAAATCATATAAAATATAGAGGTATATCTATATTCTCTATCGAACCTTACAATGTTTATTATATTGTGCTTAAATCATATTGTCTCTCTCGATAACAATAAAATTCTCTGACAATTTAATTGGTGATTAAACAATTAAAAAGAATGTTAAAAATGAAAATAAACATCCACAAATCAAACCAGATTAAAGTCAAAATAATTAATTAAAAACTAAAAATATCATAACAAGAGTTCATCTCATCTTAACAATGTATAAAACTAGCCAAACATATCAAAATTACAAGAAATCATATTTAAATGAAAAGACATAACTCGAATTTTTGATAAATTGAGAAAATGAAGATGAATCTAGAAATCTTGAGTCTCTTTAATGATTTTTTTTAAATGAATCTTCACTTGCGCCTTCTCATTTTTGCCCAAAAATCAAGTTTGAATCTTCACTTGATTGAATTCTTGCAAACCTCCTTCAATTCTCTTACAAAAACTATGAATTTTCCTCATTTAATAATAATAAACGATTAGTATTAGGGTATAATATGTATTTGAGAGGTGTCAGAGAGGTATTTTTAATGTATTTTGCTATTAAGTATTTTTAGGAGTCGAAAATCACGTCCAAATTGGTTTCTAAAAGATTTTCAATCAAATAAGGAAAATTACATTTGTGTGCGCATGTTTTTGTCTCTGCGCAGTAGTCAGTATTTTGGTCATAAATTTCTTTTTCGATATCCGATTGAGGCAATTTAAAATGATATGGATAGCTAACTCAATGGGCTACAATTTTACTATAAAGGAATTTTTCCAATTTGGATGTTTATTATACCAAAAATGGATTTCAATCTTTAACTAAAAATCCGAAAGATATCTTGTGTGATTGGAAATCGATTTATGATAATATTCTGATTAGATTTCATTCCTTTTTTATTTTTAATTGCATCCAATTGACTCCTAGTAATCTTTAAAGTATCATCTTGTGATCCAAATCAACCATTGGACATTTGCACTTTGGCCCTCAAACTCCGTACTTCGCTATTTTCGTTGTTTCTCGTTTCTTTCTTTCAATTTCACTTCCAATAATCGAGTTTTACTTAAAAAACGAAATATAAAATAAATTAGGATATAATTGTTTAAAAGAACTATTAAATTTTTATATTTTTAGGTCCAAATAAATGTATAAAAAATATTTATCAAATATCCTAAACTTAAACATTTATTTGTCCTCAAACAAATTATAATCTAACTTAACAAGCACACAAACATGCAAAATGTTTTGGTTAGATAATATGATTTCTTACCTCATGATTTGAAATTATGATATTAAATATATGAAAAGCTTCAGGGTTACAATACTGAAATCAATATCCACTTCTCCAATGCAAAATCAACGTGTACGTGTGAAGAATTAAATATATATATTAATGAATTCATAAATCGTTTTATTTTCCCGATCCTTAGTGATCAAATACGTCCTTTCATCACTCGTAAGATTCACACACCCCCAAACTTGATCTTTTTCACCATTTTTTAGTGTGTAATCTAAGGTAGAATCTTTATACTATCTCCTTACCTTCTATAGTTTAGATGGATCTCACTAATTGCAAATCAACACATCATTAAACTAAAATTCTCCATTTATTTGATTGCTTCGACCTCTAATACTCAACTAGGTTAATTATCTTTCATAAAAAAAAATCAAATTTCCTCAAACAAGTGTTTGAGACTTAACCAATGCATTTACTGTTTTTGCTTTTTTATGCACTTATTTTTTCTGATTTTCAAAAGTATATATATATATTTTTTTGTATTCTCTCATTTTGCTTTCTAAATGATTTATGTAGCATGCTCTAGGCTGATAATTTCCAAATCAAATGATTTTAGGATACCATGTTTCAAACTCACTTACATGCTTAATAACTTGAGTAAATTTTTTTTTGAAGAGAATTAATTTTTATTTCGAGTGCAACTTCTTCTTTAATTGTTTTCTAAATGACAATTGTATTGAGATTTAGGTTGATGATTCTTAATTCAAATGATTTTAGAGCACCAAATTTTTAAATATCATTGCAGGCTTAATTACTCAAGTCATAAAGATTTCAAAGAAAAGTTTTAAATTTCAAAAAAATTTATGCTTTGATCAGTACAATGTTCATTATCAAACATCTATTCAAGTAAACTGACCTCCAACTTAAAATTTTCACCCAATTTTGTCCCGTTAATCTAAGACACTCAACACATAATCTTTTTCACACAAAGAATCCCCATAACATCCTTAATATGATTTGGACATAACATCTATATTCGACTAAATCAACCTATCAAGTATATGAAATAACTCATTTATTTACAGTGTCTAACTTAATTCATGTGTGCAGTTAATATCAAGTCGTACATGGATAATCATAAATCAATCTAAGCATATAACGTATTTACAGTTCATAAATCAACACATAATCTCAAATATATTTATTATTTTCGGCCAGACTACATAACCAACACAAGCAAACAAACTAAAAAGAAAATATTTTTCCGAAAATTTTCAAAAATTTCAATTTCTTGTATTTTTCATTCATCAAATTACTAAGCTCATTTTGCTTGATATCCAAGTACGTGTCAATGGTGAAAGAAAATAATTACAAGAGTCAAAGATAATGAAAAATGTGGAGTGTACGATAACCAGTTTTTTTATTCAAATAAAGTATCCTCTTATCTAGGTTGAGTATAGATGTGATGACCCATATATTGAAATGAAATGTGCCTACAACATAATAACTACATGCAATGCAAATGCCGAAAGTATAATAAATAGAAGGTTAGGAAATTGGGTTGCATGGGACAAGCACTTAATTTATAGTCTTTAGTTAGACTGTATGGGGGAACTGATCATGGTAGTTCACGGTGGATTCTTGTGGCCTAACACTCCTTGCAATTTCCAGCTTTACATTATCTTTTTTCCCTCTAAACCTTGAGCTCTCATTCTCCTCGCGAGCAAGGTTTTCTAGACATTTAGGTTTTATCTTATTTGACCCTTGTTGAACTTCTTCAGTAGCATTTTTGACCTCCTCCAGGACTAATGGTTGCTTTGGTGGATTATGTAGTTTAAAGACCTCATGTGCATCCTCCACCTTCACAGTCAGCTTACATTTCTACGTATTAAATGTCTGACTTGTTAAAAAAGGCCGACCTAATATTATTAGCATATCTTGGTCGTCTTCAAGGTCCATAACAAAGGAAGTTCGTTGGGAATATCAGCTTCCCAACATTGATGAGCACATCTTCAACCATGGCCCATGGGTATCTGATGCTCTTATCTGACAGCTGTAGTGTCACATTCGATCATTTAACTTCCCAAACTCCTACTTTCCTGAAAGTAGACAAAATCATTAAGTTACACTTGCACCTGTATAACATAAAGTATTAAAATGAAATCCTTTGCCTAGTGAAACTCTCTGGGTCTTTGAGTTTTGGTGGCATTTTATTTTGCAGTCTTGCACTGCTATCTTTGCTCAATGCCACTTTTCCTAGTCTGGAAGCTTTCTTTTCTTAATTATCATGTCTTTCAGGAACTCTGCGTACATCGGGATCTGTCGAATTGTATTAATGAATATGATGTTGATGTGAAGCTTTTTCAGCATATTCGGGAACTTCTTGAATTGATCATCGAACTTTCTCTTTTGCAGTCTTTATGGAAATGGTATTGGTGGCACAAACTCTTTAGTAGGAACTATTTCATTAACATTTGGATCCTCTAATTCACTTTCCATCTTTGCTTCTTTGTTCTGCTTAGAGTCTTCCAATTGTTCCTCAACTGTGGTATATACATTTTATTTTGTAGCAACTGGTCTCTTTACATTAATCTCTGGCAGTTGAACTCCACTGCGGATAGTTATTACCTCAAACTGCTCTTCCTCCACAACCTTCATTGCCATTACATGTTGTTAGGGATTTGTCTTAGTGTCAATGACAGTGTTCTTAGTAGTCTATCTGAAAGTGCTATCGCTAATTGTCCCATTTTGATTTTCCAAGTTCTTGATGACAACTCCCTGAACTTGCAAGGTTTTGTTTGTTCTTTGCATGTGTTGGGTAGATATCTCTGCCAATTTATTAACAGGATCGTTAATGAATATTTATGTTCAGTTTGTTGAAAACTTGGCGGTGCAGTCTGATGTGGCACAATTTGAGATCTCTGATTGTTGCTCCATTGGAAACCTAGGTGATTCCCCCAACCTGGGTAGTAAGTGCTAGGATTTTGATTGTGTTGATGTCTTTGAAAACTTTTGAGCATAATTTACATCCTCTAATGGCTGAGCAAAAGGACTACCCACGGTGCAGTCAACACTCTCATGATTTCCTTCACAATGCTTCATTTTGGTCTAGCTGTTTTAGTTGTACTCATCTGATCTACCTTTTGTGCTAATGATGCCAACTGTGCTGATATTGCTGTCAAATAATCAACTTCGAATATCCTATCAAATTTCTTTCCACTTGTTCATTCAGCAGGCTAAAGTGCACTAGTGAATGCCAAATTCTACATGATTTGGTAGACTTGATCCGCAGTTCTTATCGTGATAGAATCATCGCATACAGAGTCTACATTACCACTGCATATTGGATTCAGACCAATGTAAAAGTATTGTACCTGAAGCCACTTCTGCAATCCATGTTATGGGCATTGTTGGAGCAAACTCTGTATCGTTCCCAAGCTTCTGAATAACATTTTTAATCCTATTGTCGGAATGTGGTAATCTCATCCCTCAACTTTGCAATCCTTTTCGGCAGGAAATATTTGTTAAGGAATTTATGACTCAAGATGTTCCAATAAGTGATACTTTGAGGTGGGAAAGTATCTAACCATTCCCTTGCCGAGTCTCTCAATGTGTATGGGAAGAGTCTCAGTCTGATTGCTTCACTAGACACTTCTGGATACTCGATAGTTGCACACATGATGTGATCCAAGATGCCAATACAACAAGAACAAGTCAGTGGAAGGATCCGTTGATTGTTGACGATGGACCATTGACACGTTTGAGGGCAAATCGAATAAAACAAGCTATGGGATTACTTGCACAAGCAACGGTGGACGATACCATGAGCTACACGCAAAAAGAGGCAAGTTCCATGTTGGGGTCGAAGTCCGAATCAACGTGTTGGAAGCAGCCGAAAGCGAAGGAGGAAATTTCTTCCATGCGGCCGCATAGAAGAAACCATGGTGCGGCCGCATCCAATGGTCAGAACCTCTGAAAATTTGGCCGCATGAACCATGCGGCCGCATATAATACAACTATGCGACCGCATGGTTGTTTTGGAAACAATTTCGAGATTTTTCCATAGTTTAAATAGATTTTATTTTATTTCCATATTTTGGCAAGTTTTTAGGGTTTGCACGTTTTTGGCTAGGTTTTTGGGATAAGTATAAATACTTATCATTATTGACAGGATACATTAACACATTATTATTGAGAGAATTAATTGGCTTCAAATCCTTTGTTCTTAATTGGGCAAATTCTGAACTTATCAAGAATCGATCTTGTGGCGTTCAATCCATTGGGTGAAATTCTTAATATTGGATTCAAAAGGGTCAGCGTTTCTTTCGGATCGTTGGTTATTTTCGATTCATATTTTGAATCAAATCTACAAACCAAGGTTTAATTGGGTTTTCTTGCGTTCTTCAACAAACGACGTGGGTTTGGTAGTTCTAATCTATCCGGATTCTCATCATTTGGTATCAGAGCACAGGCTCCAACGAATCAAGGTTATATCCTTTCTAATTTCTGTTTGAGTCTTGTTTTCATTAATTTCAGCGTTCTTCGTGTTCTTGCGTCCAGTAAAATTAAGGAGTCTTTGATCCGTTTTACTTCTGCCAAAATTTCAAAAGTTGTTTTTGGGTTGAATTTTCATCCAAAACAGTTTTCGTTTGTTTTGCCGGACTCGTAGTTGAATTCTCGAGTTAAAAAAAAAAAAAAAAAAAAAATCCGTACTGTTCACGTCGATTATTTAAAAAAAAAAAAAAAAAAAAAAAAAAAAAAAAAAATTCTGTTAACTCAAAACAATTCCCGGCAAATTCCTTGTTTATTATTGTATCAAAATTCAAGAACCACTTTCTTGAATTTAAATCTCTTCTCACATATCCAAGTCAATTCTTGTGTCTTGAGTCCTTAAAACTTCAAAAAGGGATTCACTCAATTTTCGTTTGAATTCTACTAGACTAATTCCTTGATTGAGTTCTATTTTGCCCTTTGAAGCACTTGGGTGGAAGCTTTGAGTGGAAAAAGGCAGAGTGGTGAGATTAATAGAGGGAAAAAGCCTAAATTGAGTGATACACGAGAGATAAATTTGTGAGGCACAAAATTAGAATTTTTTTTAGGATGTCTGACAAGGAAGCAGCAACTCCAGCACGAAACAACAACAATCAAATCAACATGTCTGAGGAGATGATTCGTAGGTTTGAACGTTTGTTTGAGGATGTACGGGATATGTTGGATAGGCAGGATACAGAACTTGCTGATTTACGTAGGGGAGTTCCAAATGCGAGGAGGCAGGGTCGACGAGAACATAGGCAGGAGATTAGGGGAGAAATGGAATATGAGAGTGAGGTGGATGAGGAGGCGATTATGGATGCTGAAATTGGTAGGTTGAGGCATAGAGGAGCTAGGCCTGACAGAAGGGGTAGAAACTTGGTTGGAGACGGGTTAGATGGTGACATGGGCAACATCAAAATGTCCATTCCACCATTTAAGGGAAGGAGTGATCCGGAAGCTTATTTGGAGTGGGAGAAAAAGGTTGAGATGATATTTGATTGTCAAAATTATTCTGAGGCGAAGAAGGTGAAGATAACCGTCCTTGAATTTACTGACTATGCTATCAATTGGTGGGATCAAGTGGTGACATCTAGAAGGAGAAATAGGGAGAGACCAATTGGGACATGGGGAGATTTGAAGGCCATCATGAGGAAACGGTTTGTGCCTAGTCACTATTACCGAGAGCTTTATCAAAAATTACAAAGCCTCTACCAAGGGTCGAAGAGTGTGGAGGATTATCATAAGGAGATGGAGTTGTTGATGATTAGGGCGGACGTACATGAGGATAGGGAGGCCACTATGGCCCGATTTTTGAATGGTTTAAACAGGGAGATAACTAATGTGGTTGAGCTACAACATTATGTGGAATTGGAGGACATGTTACACATGGCTATGAAGGTAGAGAGACAATTGAAGAGGAAGGGAACAGCAAGGTATTCATCGGGTACTTCGGGTTCTAACACTACTTTGAAACCAAGGTGGGACGACAACAAAGTGGATGGGGCTACTCCTAAGGTTAAAACGGAGTTGCCACGGGGGAAAGAAGAAAGTGCTAGCAAGAAGGTGGAGTTACAACCATCTAGGAACCGAGACATCAAATGTTTTAGGTGTTTGGGAACTGGACACATTGCTTCTCAGTGTCCAAACAAAAGAACCATGATTTTGCGGGATAGCGGAGAAGTGGAGAGTGCAAGCGAAAGTGATTATGAAGGCATGCCAGAATTGGAAGACATTAGCGATGAAGACCAAGTGGAATATGCTGTGGGCGAGTTGTTAGTCACGAGACGAGCTCTCAACACTCAAATCAAGGCTGATGCCTTGGAATTGCAAAGAGAAAATATTTTCCATACGCGGTGTCACGTCAATAATACGGTATGTAGCTTAATCATTGACGGGGGAAGTTGTACTAATGTTGCTAGCACCGGTTTGGTTGAAAAATTAGGATTAATAATGCTTAGACACCCTAAACCCTATAAATTGCAATGGTTAAATGAATGTGGGGAAATTAAGGTGAATAAGAGGGTGATGTTAAATTTTTCAATTGGGAGTTATAATGATGAAGTGATGTGTGATGTAGTACCCATGCATGCGGGTCATATTTTATTGGGAAGGCCATGGCAATATGATAGGAAGGTGATACATGATGGGTATAAAAATAGGTACAGCTTGATCAAGGGGGGAAAACCTATTACATTAGCACCATTGACACCTGCACAGGTGTATGAGGATCAACTTAAATTGAAAACCGAGGAGGAGAAAAGAAAGAGAGTGCTAGGAGAGAAGAGAGAAAAGGTGAGACACGAGAGCATGAGAGAAAATAGTGAGGTGGCTAAAAGTGAGAGGAAAGGAGAGGGGCCACATGAGAGAAAAAGAAGAGGGGTCTGAGAGGAGAGAAAAGCCGAAGGTGAATTTCTTTGCGAGAGGGAGTGAATTGAAAAAGGCAATTGTGGAGAAGAAACAAGTAATCCTCTTGGTTTACAAAGAGTCATTCCTCAACTTTGAGGAAATTAACACATCCCTCCCTAGTTTGGCTATTTCTTTATTGCAGGAATTCGACGATGTCTTTCCCGAGGACGCACCTAGTGGGTTGCCAATTATTCGAGGCATTGAGCATCAGATTGACTTTGTACCCGGTGCAGTCATTCCAAACCGACCGGCTTATCGGAGTAACCCCGAGGAAACGAAGGAGCTTCAGAGGCAAGTTGAGGAGTTGTTGAGCAAGGGACACGTGAGGGAAAGCATGAGTCCATGTGCCGTGCCAGTACTACTTGTACCTAAGAAAGATGGATCTTGGCGGATGTGCGTGGATTGTAGGGCCATCAATAATATAACGGTAAAGTATCGTCATCCTATTCCTAGGTTAGATGATATGTTAGATGAACTATTTGGTGCATGCATATTTAGTAAGATAGATCTTAGGAGTGGTTATCATCAAATTCGCATGAGAGAAGGAGATGAGTGGAAAACCGCATTTAAAACTAAGTATGGCTTGTATGAGTGGTTAGTTATGCCGTTTGGGCTCACGAATGCACCAAGCACGTTTATGCGCTTAATGAATCATGTTTTACGTGCTTTTATTGGTAAGTTTGTTGTGGTATACTTTGATGATATCTTAATCTATAGTAAAGGCCTCAATGAACATATGGAACATTTGAGATGTGTGCTTGTGGTGTTAAGAAAAGAACAACTTTATGCTAACTTAAAGAAGTGTTCATTTTGCATGGATAGAGTTGTGTTCTTGGGATTTGTTGTTAGTGCTAACGGGGTGGAAGTAGATGAAGAAAAGGTAAAAGCTATTAAAGAATGGCCAACCCCTACGACTATAACTGAAGTGAGGAGTTTTCATGGATTGGCTAGTTTTTATAGGCGGTTTGTTAGGGATTTTAGCACTATTACCACACCACTCACGGAAATTGTTAAGAAAAGTGTTGGGTTTAAATGGGGACATGAACAAGAGCATGCATTCAATACTATTAAAGATAGGTTATGTGAAGCACCAGTTTTAGCATTACCTAACTTTGACAAAGCTTTCGAGATTGAGTGTGATGCTTCAGGTATAGGCATTGGAGCAGTCTTGATGCAGGATAAAAGGCCGATTGCTTATTTCAGTGAAAAGCTTAGTGGAGCGGCGCTTAACTACCCTACATATGACAAAGAGCTCTATTCATTGGTTCGAGCGTTGGAAACATGGCAGCACTATCTGTGGCCAAGGGAGTTCGTGATTCACACCGATCATGAATCATTGAAGCATTTGAGAGGTCAAGGTAAGTTGAACAAGAGGCATGCTCGATGGGTGGAATTCATAGAGACATTTCCCTACGTCATCCAGTACAAACAAGGTAAAGAAAATGTGGTTGCGGACGCGTTGTCTCGAAGGTATGTGCTTCTAACTTCCTTAAGCGCGAAGTTGCTTGGTTTTGAGTTTATTAAGGGCATGTATGAGAATGATTTAGATTTTTCCAGCATATATGCATCATGTGATAAGGGAGCGGTGGATAAATTCTTTAAACATGACGGGTATTTGTTTAGGGAAAATAAATTATGTGTGCCTAATTGTTCTATGCGTGATTTGCTAGTTAAGGAAGCACATAGTGGGGGATTAATGGGACACTTTGGGGTTGCTAAGACTTTAGGGATGCTAAGTGAACATTTTTATTGGCCTAAAATGAAAGTTGATGTTGGAAAAACTTGTGAAAGATGCTTAACTTGTAAACAGGCTAAGTCTAAGGTCTTACCTCATGGGTTGTATACACCTTTACCCGTTCCTAGTGAACCTTGGGTCGACATATCTATGGATTTTGTGTTAGGTTTGCCTAGGACTAAAAAGGGCGCGATTCTATCTTTGTAGTGGTAGATAGGTTTTCTAAAATGGCACACTTCATTCCATGTCACAAAACCGATGATGCCACTAACATTGCTGATCTGTTTTTCAAAGAGGTAGTGCGTTTACACGGGGTACCTAAGAGTATAGTGTCGGATAGGGACGTTAAGTTTCTTAGTCATTTTTGGCGTGTTTTGTGGGGAAAGTTGGGCACGAAACTGTTGTTTTCTACTACTTGTCATCCACAGACCGATGGGCAGACCGAAGTAGTTAATAGGACCATGATACAGTTGTTGCGCACTGTTATTAATAAGAACTTAAAAAGTTGGGAAGAGTGTTTACCTTTCATCGAATTTGCATATAATAGAGCTGTCCACTCCACTACTTCACATTCACCATTTGAGATTGTTTATGGTTTTAATCCACTAACCCCACTGGATTTAATTCCTTTACCTGTGAATGAACGAGGTAGTTTAGATGGGAAAAAGAAGGCTGACTTGGTAAAGGCACTCCACGAGAAGGTAAAATTGCAAATAGAAAGCAAAAACAGACATTATGCAGCACAGGCAAACAAAGGCCGGAAGAGTGTTACGTTTGAACCCGGCGATTGGGTTTGGGTACATTTGCGAAAGGAGCAATTCCCAGAGTTGAGGAAATCAAAGTTACAACCACGGGGCGATGGGCCGTTTCAAGTGGTTGAAAAGATCCATGACAATGCATATAAGCTCGATCTACCTGGTGAGTTTAAAGTTTCAGCCACATTTAATGTTTCTGATCTATCTCCATTTGATGCAGGTTCAGATTCGAGGACGAATCCTTTTGAAGAGGGAGGGGATGATGTGATCCAAGATACCAATACAACAAGAACAAGTCAGTGGAAGGATCCGTTGATTGTTGACGATGGACCATTGACACGTTTGAGGGCAAATCGAATAAAACAAGCTATGGGATTACTTGCACAAGCAACGGTGGACGATACCATGAGCTACACGCAAAAAGAGGCAAGTTCCATGTTGGGGTCGAAGTCCGAATCAACGTGAATCAACGTGTTGGAAGCAGCCGAAAGCGAAGGAGGAAATTTCTTCCATGCGGCCGCATAGAAGAAACCATGGTGCGGCCGCATCCAATGGTCAGAACCTCTGAAAATTTGGCCGCATGAACCATGCGGCCGCATATAATACAACTATGCGACCGCATGGTTGTTTTGGAAACAATTTCGAGATTTTTCCATAGTTTAAATAGATTTTATTTTATTTCCATATTTTGGCAAGTTTTTAGGGTTTGCACGTTTTTGGCTAGGTTTTTGGGATAAGTATAAATACTTATCATTATTGACAGGATACATTAACACATTATTATTGAGAGAATTAATTGGCTTCAAATCCTTTGTTCTTAATTGGGCAAATTCTGAACTTATCAAGAATCGATCTTGTGGCGTTCAATCCATTGGGTGAAATTCTTAATATTGGATTCAAAAGGGTCAGCGTTTCTTTCGGATCGTTGGTTATTTTCGATTCATATTTTGAATCAAATCTACAAACCAAGGTTTAATTGGGTTTTCTTGCGTTCTTCAACAAACGACGTGGGTTTGGTAGTTCTAATCTATCCGGATTCTCATCAACACATTTCCATAAATCTTGATTTATGAGTGTTGGGATTCTTTGTAGCTCTCCAAGAGAATTGTAGCGCATTTTGAAATATGTTGATAACATCAGTTCTCAAGTGGAAGTCTACCTGCCCAAACGCCGTGCAAAACTGCAAGTGCACAGTGTCGAAGTTTTATAATAAAATGATGAGAAGAGTATCGTCCTCAAGGATTGGTTTCTTACTTTTGACGAGTACCAAAGTTATGCTAATCTCAATTTTATTTAGAGAACTCACTAAGATTTTTGTAGTTGTAATTTGAAATAAAATCAACTTTAAGAAAATTGCTTAAAGCAAGAGAAAGATTATGGTTGAAGATTAATCGAGATAAAAACTTCTAGGAAAATCGATTTCGCCTAGTTCTTCCCTATGCCTTTTTCATCCAGCTAATTGAATTCAATTCTCTTTATTTGTTAGCAAATCGTCAATTCATCCAAAGCCTCTTTCGATAGTCAATTGAATGTTATTCTTGTTTATCAAATCACATAAGAGTATGCAAAGTTAATAAAACAAGAAATCAAATAAACCTATGATTTTAACACCACATAGGTTCATATAAGTCTTTCGATTTCTATATTTTTCTATGCCGAATTATCCAAAATCTATCCTATAATTCCCTCTTTCGACAACAAATTACAATATTGAAATCATCTAATTAATGGCCTGTTAATTAGAAGCATTAAACTCAGAATAATCCAGACAAACATAAACGAGAATCAAATCAATTTAGCATTGACAATCAAGCATAGTTCAGATCCAGATTACATCGTCTTCCTATAAGTAAAATAAACTCAGCTTACACTAAAATTGAAATCAATATAAACGAATTCACCATGTTTCTTGAGAAGAATAGAAGGAAAATCAACTAAAAGTGCAGTAGCAGTCGCAGCCGCAGCCAAGAATTCCCAGTAAACTCATCTTTGTCTTCTTCTTCAAGAGTTAATCTTTTTCCCCAAAATCTTGTGGCCAAAGTTCTCTATGTTCTACTTTGAATTCAGCTGCCAAGAGTCTTTTCCTAGGTCTTCACCCTCGTTTTTTTATATTCTTGGAGTGTCTTTACCGATTTGGACTCAAATGGGCCGAGAAAATATTTCAAAAAATGTAATTCCCTGTTTTCTCGCACAGGCGGCGCCATGGCACCGCGTACTCTGTTGGATTTTCTCAGTCAGGGGCGCCATGACGCCCATCACGGACGCCGTGGCGCCGTGTGTTTTGTTTGCATCTTTTTTTTTTTTGATTTTTGGACGCCGTGGTGCCCAAGGTTGTGCCTTGATTTCCTTTGTTTCATTTTCACCCTCTTTACTAGCTCTTTCTCCTTTTTTCTTCACTAACATTCCATGCCCATTTTTGTGGTCCATCTTCAACCTCCATTCAAGTTTCAAAATGTGTCATATTCTTCCAAATTGTCAAGGCTACAAAACAACACGAACACACACATCAAAACGCTCAAAAGTGCCCGAGAACAAACCGAAAACTATGATTTAGAGGCGTTTGTTCGATGAATAAATCATACTCATCACTATACTATACTAGCTTTCCACAACCAATGGAACGATGTATTCCCATTAGTCTGCACTTATATTGGGAGGTGTTGCCCCCATATTTGTCTCGATGGCAACGCAATTTAGATTACCCTCTACCATATGCGTTCGATCTATGGACCAAATTGAGCAAGATCTTCGGGTCTTGAACTTTGCATACAAAGTCTTGAAAAAGTAAGCAAGAAGTATTTGTAAAACTTTTCTAATGAAATAAACTAACTAATAAAGCAATAAAATTCATATTAAGGCTAAAATTAAATAAAAGTTATAAAAAAAAGAAAAAAGACAATAGTCCTAGGCAACGGCGCCAAAAATTCCTAAATTATCGATCTTACTTTAATCGTATTAAGTAATAAAGTGATAAGTGAGTATCGTTCGTCAAAGATGATTATCGATCATACTTTAATCACAATAAACTCTCACACAAACACACAAAATTTAGTCGACAATTTTAAAGATTGATTTCCTAAATTACTAACTAAATCAATTAAGTTGAGCATGCAAAAATATTTGTAGAGTAAAATTCAATCAAGTACTAGGACTACAAATTCACCGTTGGTAAACATGATTTAAGATCAACTAATTCTATACCTATATATGTACTTAATTACCCCCAATTAAATTGTGAATATATAGGCATGCATTAAATTACAAAAATTGTTAGATAGCGAATTCTTCTCTTGTGATCTATCTCTATTTTATGCCTACACGATCTTTCTTGCTGGCAAAATCCAAGTCATTCATTTTAAGCCGGTGGGTTTTAATCAAAATTTTAATTATTGGTATTAGTAAGGTATTCTCATCTATGTTTTCAAATGATTTTTTCTACAATAATTCTCATATAAACAGTTGTTGTTTAGGCTCGATTCTGTTTTCAGGTACTTTCAGGTTTGGTTAAGGTTTGATTTTGATAAAAAAAAAAAATAAAAAAAAATTGATTTCTATTAAATCCCCCAAAGGGGTTAGACAAAAACTAACTCAAGAGGGCTTTATTTTGACTGTAGCTTTTAGTTATCTAACAGCAAAGCCACAACGAAAATTTTGTATATAGTTGTGAGTCCCATGAAAATGCGAGTCGGCCAAACAGGGGCTTCATTTAGTTGAGTAATTGTTGAAGATGGTTAAGGAATGGTTATCTCATGCTCAGGGGATGTTACGAGAGCTCTGGAGAAAGCCCGAGAGACAAAAGGCTTCCCTGAAAGGTGGAAGATGATAATTTTGAAAGAGCAAATTACATATAAACAAGTATTTAACTTTTTCAATTCAAAAATTAGGTGTGAGGTTTATTTAATCAAAAATCAGATAATAATTCAATTTATAAACATCAATAATAATAATAATAATATAAAATTAAATTAATTTACCTACCCCCACCCCATCCAACCCACACTCCCAAACCCTAACATTATCTCCTCTCGTCTCCTCTCCCTCTATTTTTTCTATCCCTTTATCCAAATTCACCATCGCCTAACCATCACCATCACTGGCACATTATCACCACCATCACCACCTGCACCACCATCACCATCGACAAACCACCAACATCCATCTTAAAATCTGGATAAGTGGATCTAGGAGGAAGAGATCACCCAAAACTACCCTAAAAAATTGTCTAAAGACCATCGTCGCCACCCTTCACGCAACAATCATTACAAACCAGACTACATTTGCTCAAAGTCGTCTTGGTGTTACCCGTCCAGAAAGCGTCCGTCATTGCCCGTCCACAGATCGCCCCCATTGTCACTGTTGCTGCTTCTTAAGTATGGAAAGATTTGGTGGCAGACGACGTTGCACTCGAAGCAACGACGAGACGCATTATTGCGATTTGGTGCGTCGACGGTTACGCGCCCATCGTTGTCATGATTTGGTGCGATGATAGATCTGTTATTTCCTTTTCGTTTTCTTTATTCCTGAATTTGATATCACTGATGGTTGTGGTGGTTTGTGTGGCCGATGGTTGGTGTGGTGGAGTTTTCACAGTTATTGTGGTATGTGGTGGTGCTTTTGTGGTCTTGGGTGACAATGCCAACGTATGTGGTGGTGGTCGTAGATGGGGTTGTGTTGGTCATGGTGGCGCTATCTGTGTTGGTGGTGGTGGTCGCAAGTGGTGGTGGTGGTGGTGGTATGTGACCAACTATTTGGTTAATCTGTGATCAATTATTTGGTTATTTGTGATCAACTATTTAATTGTGACCTAAAAATTCGATAATTTGTAAGTGAAAAATAATTTATGATCAACTAATTTTAAAATGTGTGATCGACAAATAAACGGTGACCTATAATTTTTTGATTTGTGACCAATAAAGTAAATTGTGACTTATCAAAACTCTTTATTGTGACTATGAAATAATGTGATCATTAATTTAGTAATATGTGATCAATAAATAAGTTGTGATTCATAAGTACGCATTTGTGATAATTAATTGTATAATTGCGATCTTAATATATTTAATTAATAAAATATAATTAATTAATTAATTAATACTCGAGTTTTGAAATTTGAAATTTAAAGCCTGGAAATTGAATTGTCGTATACTTAATACCTGATTTGTGAATTTTTCCCATTTTGAAATTGAAACAAAACCCTTCAAGATTATCGGATTTATGTACTCAAGGGCGGACCAGACCTTTTGTAATGTAAGGCCAAACTCACTTTTACTTAAACTCATTTTCTACCATACATTTTATGAAATTCATAATTTTTATAAACTTTTCAACTATATATTTTATCGACTTTTATCAAAATTTATTGAAATTTTGATTTTTATCTAAATCAAACATAGGCTAAGTAAAGAACCCTTAGATAAAAAATGTGTGAATTGCATGATATTTTCCCTCGAACAAATTAACAAAATAATATTTTTAGGAAGTTTATTTCTTTTGCTTTATTCTTATTTCATATTTTAAATATTTAATAATTTATATTAGATTTCAAATATGAAATTAACTTCACAAAATTTGTAATTTTACTTATAATTTAAAAAATGTAATGAAATTAACAAAAACAAAGAAAGAAAAAGTTCAGTTATTATTAGCCCCTGTTTGATGTCCATTATTTCCAAAGAAAATGTTTTGAATAATGATTTTTTTAGAGAATATGTGGTTAAAAAGTAAGAATTTTTTTTTTGATTACGTGCAAAATATTTTATTGTGCGAATATATAGTTGAAAATGAATATAAGAATTAAAGAGTTTGATTTTAAAGTGAGACAAACATGGGCAATAAATATAATTATAGAGATTATATTCACCAAATTTGTTGTTTTACTTATAATAAAAAAATGTAACTAGTGTGCTCTGAAAAAAAGTTTTGTAACATTTGATTGTTTTATGTAAATCAGTATTAGTCATTGTTAGTTTTAATGTAGATAATAAGAATGGGGGATCGTTTCGTTTATATTTTACAGAAATTAATTTTATATATTTTCAATGTCAACTAATTGCAAGCAAATTAAACCCCCCCCCCCCCCCCCCCCAAAATAATTTAGCCTTATATTTACGCAATTTATTGAATCTCATTAAATTAAATTAAATTACATTATATTTCTTTATTCTATTTTCAATCACACAATCTTCTATAAAATAATATTACATGTAAATCGAAATTTTTCTTCTTTTTTAACCACTCATTTTTCAAAAAAAATATTATTCCACCCATTTTTGTTTCCAAAATATGGGGCCAAATTAGAATATAGACTGTCTCAAAAATTGACGTTATTTATGTGGCTCTTAACTTTCTATACAATTTTTTATATTTTGCATTTTCAATATTCGTTACATTTAAAGTTGGTATTTAAGTCAGCGTACATCTCCTTCACCGACAGAGAATTTTAAAATATTTTAGCACTCGAATTGTTCTTATTATTCAATTCTATTAGAAAATTATTTGATGAATTTCACCATTAGTCACAACTTAAATAATCAAATTGTTATCCAAAAGAGATGAGAGGGATTTCTTGACTTTTTAATTTGACATTTAGAAAGTAAATTGAATGTTGAATAAGATGAGTGCACGACAGATTGAGATTAGCTGGAAATATATCATTATTATGATTTGAAATTTGAATTATCAAATGTCAACGACAATGCTTAAGATATAATTAAAATTTGAAGGGTTATGAGGTTGAAACTTTCTTTATTAAAGTTCCACATTTTTTCTTATTTTTGCAAAGTCAAAAAAATTGTGCAGACTCAGTTAAACAAAACGTAATGGAAATCTTAATTGCGTTGTCTTGTAAAATTTGCTTTCATGAAATCAAAATAATTTTTAAGTTTGACTCAAAATTAATAATCACAATATTTGATCGCTCCGTTCAATCGAAAATGTGGAAATGTCTAAGACACGTCCATTGACTTGAAATAGGGACCAAAGGTGCGTGAAGAAAAGAGAGAAATTTTATTTGGTGGTCAAATGTTACGAATTGACTTGCATTAGGCAAACATTGAGAATTTGGATTTGTTGATCAATATTGAAAAATTCAATAAAATTAAAAAGAAAATAAAGAATTGCTTGGTTCGACGCCAGTATACCAACATACATCCACGGGAGAAAAGAGAGCTTTTATATTATTTACTTGTGTTTAGAGTTTACAATGGAACATATATACTCGCATTACATCAAGGTTGCCTTATTAAGGATGGATATATTATGGAAAGAAAATAACGAATTATGAAAATCTTGCAAATCGTGATTGCGCCATAATATTCTTCAATATTAGTAAATATTCCTTCAGACATCATCAAATATTTCTCTTCTACAACAATTATCTATACAAAGTTTCCTCGTTCCCAAATAACTATCCTTCCCTTATCTGTTTGAATCTCAAAGTCTTTAGTGAAGGTATACCTAACTTTAATTCCTTAGTATCAGATAGAAATCAAACAATTTACTATTTCGTCTATTTGAAATTAAAAATAAAAAATAAAAAAATCCATTAGTTATAAATCTTCAACACGTCTCTTCACGTATGCAAAATTTGTAAAATTATATTACACGTGTAAATTAATATACTAAAGGCTCGTTTGACAGGATTTTGAAGAGTAAAAAACTACTTTTGTTTGAATAATTTTTTAAAGTATTTTGTCTTATTAGAAGAGTTTTAAAGGAAACTGGCCTAAAGTAGCTACAAGAAATTTTTCTACAAAAAATAGAAGAAAAATAAAAATTCTGCCAAACGAGCCCTAAGAATACAAGTTAGGTCGACAATAATGATTTGAACAACGTGGATATATTACACATTAAACTAAACTACAAGCAATCTAATCATCAAAAAAAAAAATCTCACACGGGGAAGTGTACATTCTAATAAATTATTTGGATTGAATGGAGATTTAGTACAAGATTCTGAATTATAATACTTTCATAAAATTTATGGTTGTCTTGTTGGGGAAGGTTAAGTTAGTTGAAATTGAATGTTGTGAGGTTACGTGATACACAGGGCAACTGTTTTTCAACGGTCTTGAAATTTGAAAAACAACACATTTCCCATGCAATGACAAGAAGATATGAATGATTAGGTATTTTTATTCTAGATTAAGGAACAAATTTGTCTAGAATTAATAATTGGGAATATTTTTATATATTACATGCTGTATAATGATTACAAAAAGTACCATTTGCTAAATTTTTACGAATATGATATTATAAATGGCTGAACTAATAAAAATACTCTTAATCGAAATCACAAATCACGTCTGCATATTCGCTTGAGCATCTTCAAAAGACTTTTTAAACATAAGATTTTCTCTATTTTAAAAAATCAGCCCTTAAAATTATACTCCAATTTTTTTTTAAATAAACATTTTAATATTGTTTGGGACTAGTAAAATTAAATTTAAATATAAAGAGCTCGTTGAAGTACTTAAAAAATTTTATTCTCTAAATTGTAGAATATGCTCTTTAAAAATAGAAAGTCTCTTGAAAATGTTCAAAGTCAATAAAAATTGATTTTACTAATTTCGTTACATAATAGAAAATACTTCATTTAACTCTTCCATCATTATTGTAAAGAAAAATAGAACTCCTTCATTGCTATCTTCTAATTAATAATTTGTGTTTAATGAATTAAAATAATTTTTGTATTAGTTGTTATTTAGTAGCTAAAAGTCAAATTATTGTTCATTGAAGGTTAAGAATATATACATAATTTTATTAGTATCTATGGCAGACGATCTTTTTTTTTTTTTTTTTTTTTTTTTTTCCTTTTAAGCAAGAAAGCTTCGCCGAAGAAAAGAATATATGAACAGAATGAATAAAAAATGTACCATTTTGTTTAAAAAAAATGTAAACGATGCAATGAAAAGATTCAAGTGATGTTAATTTATGAATTGATAGATGAATGAGAAAGAAAAATAATTGATAAGATAAAATTGAAATAGTAATTGAACTCTTGGAGAATAAAAAAAAATTAAAAATAGGTAGGTAAAATGTCTATACTGAGTACATCACATTAGAGTTAGCGTAGTTAAACAACTTGCATCATGTTTTAAATATTACAAATTTAAAAGAAAATTTTTCAAAGTCTAGATTGAGTACACAACATTATATTAGAGATAGCGTAGTTAAACACATTGCATCATGTTTTCAAATCTAATGTTGAAGCTATAAAATATTGTATTTTCACGAGAATGAGATTGAAAAGTTGGCACGAGATTGACCCTTGCTTTCTGGAACCTGAAATAAAGGTGTTCGACTCCTTCATTAGGGGACTAGTTCAAAAAAAATTCATACTAAGGATGTACTCAATCGTACAAGTTTTACATACTATTAGAAAAAAATATTTATTTATTTTATCTAATGTACCTTGTTTCTTTAAAGGATATGAATTATTTTTTTTCTTTTAAGCAAGAGAGCTTCGCTGAAGAAAAGAATATATGAACAGAATGAATAAAAAATGTACGATTTTGTATTAAAAAAAATGTAAACGATGCAATGAAAAGATTCAAGTGAATGTTAATTTATGAATTGATAGATGAATGAGAAAGCAAAATAATTGATTAGAGATAAAATTGAAATAGTAATTGAACTCTTGGAGAATAAAAAACAATTAAAAATAGGTAGGTAAAATGTTACGCAATATAATACAAATAGTGTAATTTATAATTTTTTATTATAAAATATTTTAGTTTATTTAACTATATTTAATGATAAATTTGTAACTTTTTTTTTTGCAAAATTTACTTTTATTACCATACATGTAGATGTAAATGAGTATATTTAAACGTATAGTATGTAAAGCTTTACAAATATATACACTATACAGATGATGTATTTTCTTAATCTTTCCCTAATAATCAGTATTATATACCTGCATAGGACATAATTCACTAACATAAAAAATAAAAAACTCCCCTCTTTTTTTGGACATAATGTGTTTTCAAATGAGCTCTAGACTCTCATGCAAAATCTTCCTTTAGTTCATGTTGTGGCATTGTAGCTCCTCAATGTCAAGTGACTATGAACATGACTTCGACAAGTTGAGTTTGATATGAATTTATTGCATGTCGACCAAATACGGTAAGGATTTATTTGACTAAATAATTTTCGTATAAATCACCATGTCATGTTAGTAAACATTTCTCCATTTTATCACGAGAATATTCGTGTGCTAAAAATTGTTTAAGAGTAATGCTACTCATCATTCGCAGCAATCGTACCACAGAAAAGCAGTTCATGACAACTAATCAAGAAACAAATAAATTTCTTATTTATCAAAGTTGAAAACATATAATTAAGTACTTATTGACTATTTACTTACCTAGTAAAAGAAAAACGGAAACTTCCATAAAAGAACCAGTCAAGATCACCAATCAGATAGAGCAAAACTCAGCTCCAATATATATTCAATGATTGATATTATTTTTTAATACTTTCTTCGATGGCCATTCTAAACTGTTAGGTAACGAAGTTTCCTCTAACACATAACCAATTTTAAAATGTACTTCTTTTCTTCACGCAACCGATGGAGATTTTTTTCTTATAAAAACAGGGATTTCTCTTCAATCTTTTGCATAATTTTCTTAATCTCTTGTTTAAGTTAGTTTTTCTATTTCAAGATGACACGCCTAGTTTTCTTGCTGGGATTTGCTTTAGTTCTTTTGGCTTCTTCATTTGCGTCAGCTGCAATCGTAGAGCATTCATTTCATGTAATTTTTTAATACTTCGAGTATCATAGATAACTTCTTTAATCCAGTATTATAAAGTCCATAAGTATGTGACACTTGTGCTCGATTATCTATTTGCCATAAAATTGAATACTTGTGTTAACATGCAATTTTCATTATATAGGTTAAAAATCTTACTGTCAACCGACTATGCAATACACAAGTGATTACTGCAGTAAACGGAAGTCTTCCAGGCCCAACTCTTAATGTAAGAGACGGCGATAGACTCATCATCCATGTTTTTAACCTCTCTCCCTACAACCTCACTATTCATTGGTAAGATTTTTTTTCCTCGTAATTTTGTAGATAATAAGCAGTGAGTTATACGAAATGTTATGGTGAAATACAAATATAGGTCACTAAATGAAAATATTATTCTAGTTGGTCATTCAATCTATATCCATTAGTTTGATTTACAAAAAAGGTAACTTGACAATCTAGTTATTTGTCAAATATCTTATAAATGACTGTCAAGTTTGTTTTTCTAATAGTCAAACTAACATATATAGACAAAATTATCATACTTAAACAAATGTTCAAAGTTGAGTGCCTAACGGTCCATTTGGTCGGGTTTTGAAAAGTTAAAAACTATTTCTGAGGTTAAGAAACTGCTTCGTAATATATTTGAAAGTAATTTGTCCGACTAGAAAAGATTTAGAGAAATAAAACTATTTTACAAGAGGCAGAAGTCCGTAACTTAAATTTTCATTAAATTTCAGCAACCCAGTTCAATATATACATACTATTTTTCACCACTGTAAAGTTCATAGCAAATTTTGCATGCAGCTAGCATCTGTATGTTTGGATTAATATTTAGGTCTAATTCATCTGTCTTGTTCAAATAAAAAGAAAAAAGCATACATATGTCTTCTTCTTGATAAAATATTCTTAAAACTCAAAAAGGCATTTGAAATTCAGGCCACTAGATGCATAAATCAAATCGTGACGAGCGAGTCGGTCTATTTTTATACAAAGGTAAATTAAAAAATAATCCATGATTAATGTGTACAGGCATGGAGTATTCCAGTTACTCAGTGCGTGGGCTGACGGGCCCGAATTTGCCACCCAATGTCCAATTCGACCCGGACACAGTTACACTTACAGGTTTAACGTTACAAAACAGGAAGGAACTCTCTGGTGGCATGCACACGTCCAATGGCTCCGGGCGACGGTTTATGGTGCCTTAATTATCCGACCCAGAGCTGGTCGGTCATATCCATTTCCAAAGCCATACAAGGAAGTCCCAATTCTCCTTGGTAAATTAACTAATTTTTTTGTTTCTTTATCAGTATTCGTTATTCCGTATATGTATGTATCAAGTTTCCTTTAGAGGTTGGATTTTCATGTATGTGAGATTCAATTTTTATGAGGTTCGATTTCGATTTTCTTTTTCTAACGGGGAAGATATACGTGACTGCAGGAGAATGGTGGAACGCTAACGTTATTGATGTAGAAAATGAAGCTCTGGCCACTGGCAATGCACCCAATGTATCAGACGCTTACACTATCAATGGTCAGCCTGGGGATCTTTACTCATGCTCTTCAAATAGTAAGTAACATCATATATAATTCAATAAATAAATGTCTAATTAACATAATCTAGATTTCAATTAAGTTTCAATACTTTTACATGTAGATTTTGTTAATTAGAAGGTACTATTCTTTGTTGCAGATACATTTCGGCTAAATGTGGTACAAGGAAAAACATATCTTTTAAGAATCATCAACGCTGCACTCAATAATCAACTATTTTTCAAGATAGCCGATCACAAAATGACTGTAGTTGCAGTGGACGCGTTATACACGAACCCTTATGTTACCGACGTGGTGGTAACTGGGCCAGGACAGACCACCGATGTCCTCTTCACGGCCGATCAACCACGGTCGCTATACTATATGGCAGCAAATCCCTATGCTAGTGCAGCAGGTATTCAATTTGATAACACTACTACGACTGGGATTATAGTCTACAATGGTGCTACCCAATCCACCCCTAAAATGCCTGTCCTACCAGCATTTAATGACACACCCACAGCCCACAAATTTTTTAGCAATCTAACTGGGCTTGTGACTGGGCCTTTCTGGGCCCCCGTGCCACGAGTTGTTGACGAACACATGTTTGTAACTGTTGGGTTGGGCTTGGTTGCATGTGGAGGTCCAGGGAACACATCCTGCCCAGGCCCACTTGGGCAAAGACTTGCTGCTAGCATGAATAACGCATCATTCCAATTCCCCAATAAATTGTCGATGTTGGAGGCATTTTTCAACAACGTTAGTGGAATTTATACCACTGATTTTCCCAATAATCCACCATTGAGATTTGATTACACAAACCCTAATAACAGCCTCAATCAAGCAATCGTAATGACTTCGAAATCAACGAAAGTGAAGAGTCTCAAGTTCAATGCGACGGTAGAGATTGTGATGCAGAATACAGCTTTAATTGGGATCGAAAATCATCCTATTCACTTGCATGGATTCAACTTCTACGTTTTGGCTCAAGGATTTGGCAACTTCAACAGGACTCGAGACAGCAAAAAATTCAACTTTGTAAACCCACAAAAGCGTAACACCATTGGTGTGCCTGTTGGAGGATGGGCCGTGGTTAGATTCCGGGCAAATAATCCAGGTTAACTAATATTTTATTTATTTAATATTTTTTAAATATCACTATATCTGTATTGAACTTTGCATAATGTGATACATTTCAGGTGTATGGTTGATGCATTGTCACTTGGACGTGCACTTGCCTTGGGGTCTTGCTACTGCTTTTGTCGTGGACAATGGACCTACACCGTCGACAACCCTGCCTCCACCTCCTCCAGATCTTCCTAAATGTTAATATTCTTGTGAAATATTATTATTGTTGTTAGTGTGATTGTTTATTCCATTTTTTGTTAATTGTAACCATGATTTCATTTTAAATTTTTATAAGTTTGATAAGTTATTTTGGTGGAAAAGATGTCGATGTTTGTCCGATTTATAATGTTCAATGCCTCATTTAATTAATGAAAGAATAATTTCATGGTTTCTTGAGAATTTATTTATTTATTTATGGCAATAGTACGCAAAAAATTAATAATTATTTAACAAGAGGAATTAAACATTTAATGAATTGAATATTTTCAATTCAATGGTTGTCCGCAAACCCAATCCAAAAACAATGCAATTAATGTTCTTCAATAATTTCATTTAAAATACTTGTAAAAATCATGAGGATAAATCGTCAATCATTTTTCAAATTGATTAATTAAAAAGGCCGAAGAATCTGATTCATCGGCGACGTAAGAACCAGTAGGTTCTTCAGCCATGGGAAACACCGCGACGCCACCGCTACTCAAAAGCTCCTTCGTGGCACGGTGAGGCTCGGTCTTTTGTTTCTCACAAAGACGAGGTAGATATACTCCTTCTCCGGCGGCTAGGTTAAAATAAAGGTCAACAATATTTGGGCAATTCTGATAACACGCCAGCGAACACAGGCTTTGGGTGAATTGCGGCGCAAGTAACGGATCTGAGGATATTCGGACAGAGCTCCGATCAACACCACAGGCTTTTACACATTGATCGGTCTCTATATATCCACTCATTCTCTCAAAAACCACCTCCGATGTCTTGCATGTGTATTCCAGCTTTCCGACGTCGTTTCTGTAATTCTCCAACACACAACTCTTCCCCGACGATCGATGCAATCGCAAATGACAAAATAAATATTAGACAATTAAATTAAAGTTTATCATTTCAAAGTAAAAATAGATCTTTAACTTTATTAGCACTAAATGGATGTAATTCTTGCCATGTGAAAATTGAAGAGAACGTGGGATAAAATACATTTGATTTACTTAAACGGCAGAAAAATCCTCGCGAGAGCCAATGCTCGGCTCGCGCGCGTAACTCACTTCGAGAGCGAACCAGCCCTACATATATAACACCCCTATCAAGCTACACAACTCTTCGTGGCAGTCGACATCGCTCCAAAAGACCCCCCCCCTATCGTGTTATTTTTAACATTTCCATGACAAAATTAGGATATGCATCGTAGCACGAACCATGCACTTGCTACAAACAATAACCTACAAATATGTTTTTTCCACGAAAAATTATTAGTCGAGAAAAGCAGGGCTTAGCATACAATATAATATGTATCATGTTATCACAAATTTTTAATTGTTGGAAAAAATATGTATATTTTAGCCCACAAATATTCTTTCCACAGAAAAAAAAGATTATTTCTAGGGAAAATATGATTCATCCCACAACATAATTTGTAGAGAAAATTGAAATCATTTCATGGGTAAAATTAACTTTAGCAGAAAACTTATGCGACGTATTGCATTCATCTCCAAAGGGTTCATAGGAAAAAAATTTAGCCCACAAATTTCAAAAATTTGTCGCCTTTTTCCTATCCCCTCAATGTTTGCCCCACAAATGCTCCTACAATTTTTTTTTTGGTCTATTCCAACAAATAAGACCTTTCCTTGCAAATAATTTTGTAGAGAAAACGAAAAATTCTTGTAGTGCAAAGCTTAACATTAATGTTTAGCCATGGACTTGGAAAACTATTGTTTTCCCCTCCAGCCCTATACATCACATGGAGTCTTAGTATCTTATGTAGGGGACTTACAAAAGCAAGCTTCTACAAACCATAACCTAACATGAAGGTTAGCTCCGAACATGTGGACTATTGTTATGGCCAGGGGCTGGGGGAAGGGAGGCAAGTACAAGCTTTAGCCCAGGATTGCCCAAGCCCAATTATAATTTCTAAAGGTGTCAAAAAAGTGAAAATTACACTCTATCCTACTTTAAGTATTCAACATTCTAAAATCATGTGGGAAGTTCCATATTTCACAAATCAGATTTTTATATTCATAATTATATTACAAAATTAAATATACACCCTTCACTCAAACCCTTAAATTTAATTACTCTCTCTCTCTCTCTCTACATATTCCCGTGCTCAAACCCGCTCCGAAACCCTCATTCGACAGCGATGGCGATGACACGCAGCAACGCCACCGTCGCTTGCACGATGCTCAAAGCGCGATCGTCGCGACGATCCACCACTGCCGAAGCGACGAGCAGATGGGACAGCCTCGCTGATGAGTGATCGGTCTTATGCACTAACACACATCCACAGAGAGAGACAAAGGAATAACAACGCAAACACACAATCCAATCGTCGCTGGTGAGTGATCGGGTTTAGGGATTTGTTGGTGGGTATGGTGGTTGTGGTGTGATTGAGACGGTAGTTTGTGATTTTTGGTACAGTAGGTGGTGGTTTACTGCTACTGGTCGTGATGTTAGTGGTGGTGGCGTTAGCGTTGGCATTGGCGGTAGTGGTGGTGGTCACAAGTTGTCGGTGTTGTAGGCAGTACGGATTGGGATAGTGGACGTCTTCGTTGTGATGGTTGTGGTGCCTGTGATATTGGTGTGGGTTGGTGATGGTGCTGGTTGGTAGTGGTACGGTGGTGTTGGAGAAGAGAAATGGTGCCTGTGGTGGTGTGGGTTGGTGGTGGTGATGTGGTGGTAGAGGTGGGAATGGGTCTGCTATTATAGTGGTTCTGGGATGCGTTTTGTTTGTGGTGGTGGTGGTGGTGGTGGTAGTGCCTACGATGGTGAGGCGGTAGCGATGTTGGCGGTAGTAATGTGGTGGTGAAGGTGGCAGTTTGGTGGGGGTAGTGGTTTTGTGGATCTAATAATTTGCTGTGGTGGTGGTGGCGATATTGTTGGTGCTGGAGATTGTCATGGTTTTTGGTTTGCCGTCGATTGCTGAGGCTGTGTTGGCGACGTTAGTGATGGTGATTGTGGTGAGTTGCCGGCTGTGGTAGCAGCGGCGGAGTAGGGTTAGGGCATGTAAGACGGTGGTGGCAGTGAAGTGGTGCTGTATAGTCTCTGTGACCAATGCTGTGACCTGAGCCTATGTGCTGCGACCTATGTTGTGACCTAAGCCATGTACTGTGACATATGCTGTGACCTGAGTCGTGCAAAATATTCTATGACCTATGTTATAACTATCAATAAAAACCTGAGCTATGTACAAAAATATTCTGTGACCTGTGCTGTGACCATTTGAAAATAACATGGGACTATGAACAAAATCGTGAGCCATGTGCAATATATTCTGTGACTTGTGCTATGACCATTTGAAAATAACCCGTGACTTTAAAAAAAAATGTGAGACATGAGCTTTATCATGTTATCAATCATTATAAACAAACAACAATGCGTTGTGACTTGTGACCTGGGCTGTGACTTATGACATGTGACATGGGCTGTGACCATCAAATGCGAACGATGTGTTGATAGTGGTCACATCTGTACAAAAAAAATCATGTCAACTGTACAAAAAAAATATGGCAGAGTTGTCGCCGGAGCTGGAACAATTACCGGGATCGGAGCATTCACCAGAATAAATCGACGGTGGAACGGTCGCCGGAATATACATCGGAATCGGAGCATTCGTTGGAAATGCTCACCGAAATAGTCATCGGGATCGGAGCAGTTGCCGAAATGTTCGCGCATGTAGTCGCCGGACATTTGCCGGAATATGAGTAATAATCGGACCGATCGTGGGACCAGAGGGGGTGGTGGAGGTGGGTGGGTGGGTGGGTTAATTATATTATATATTTATATTAATTAAATAAAAATTAATAAAAATCTGATTTTTGAAATTTGAAACTTGTTTTCTTATTATTGAAATGACCCATACTTATATTCTTACTTATGAAAATTTCCCTAAAAAAATTCTATTTTTTTTTCCCTATATATATATATATATTATTTATTTATTTATTTTGTCTCCCTTGACTCTGTCCCTAATTATGCCTCCACCTCATAATTATCTCAATGTGGAAGTTGTAGGGAGAACTCATACACATGGACGATTCGAGCCTAGGGTTCAGGCAAAAGATTAGGTCAAGCTTTCGTCTTCCCAACAACTTAAATGATTTGAGCCTAAGGCTTAGCTAACAAGTCTAGGACCTGGGCCAATACCTCAAACCACCAAGAAGCACTAGTCCAGCCAAGTGCTTGGCTCATAGGCCAAAGTCCTTTATGGTCTGGAGAGGAAAACCACAAGTTGACAAACATAGGGCAATGAGGTGGAGATACTTTGGCCTAAATATCCGGTGATAGGTATCACTTAGAATCTTACCAAGGTGTGTATCTGTAGTCAAATTTGTTTGTGTCATACATCATTTGATTCATTTCATCCCAATAACAAATATGAATGAACGGATGGGACAAGGTACAAAAAAGCAATCAAGGCTTCTTGACAATTGCTATAATAGTTAAGTCTATAGGAATCGTAATCGCAAGTGACCTTTATCGATCACCTACTTTGGATAACTCATAAATGCGGCGAGGTATGTCGACACATGGAGGGGAAAAGCCCATCCAACAGGTGAAAATGCCATGTGCACCTTGAACTTTATAAATATATCTGCAAAGTTAAGGTATATGAAATCTAAAATTTTAGCCAAAACTCTCAACTTGACTCCATACGCCCAAATTTTATCATAAGAATTGATCGTTTGAGTGCACATGATCGTTATATAGAAGGAAACAATCAATTATTGTAAATCATTTATCTGTCAAATTCTAGAATCAGAATATTGTATAATTAGCCACTGATTATAAGAACTACAAATCTGTTGTCAGACGTAATTGTAGGAGATCTGTATTGAATCATTCTATGACAATTGTATATATATTCACCTCTTGGAATTAATGAAAGCATCAAGTAATTGCTCCAATATTGTCTTATATAGTATCAGAGCATCGATCATAAGCTAATCCATCTCCTCCTCACGCTTGATCCCAGAAATCACATTTTGTATATTTTTTTTCTCGTCTCCTCCTCTTCTTCACACAATGGCCTCAACAGATTAATCACTCCCTGCCCCTGCTAAACCAAGTATTCCAAATACTCATGAACCAAACCGTCCTCTCATTTCCATAAACATCTCCACCCACTTCGCCCAACCATCTCATCCCAACTAATGAACATTCCATGACTACAAGAGCCAAAAATCATATCCATAAACCAATCCAAAAGCTTATCCTCACTACTCAATTAATTCCTTCGGATGATCTGGAACCGACATCAATAACCCAAGCTCTCAAAGACTCCAAATGACGTCTTGCGATGTCTGAGGAGTTTGATGCTCTTGTTCGAAATGGTACATGGGAACTTGTTCCACCCACCCATGCTCACAACTTTGTTGGATGTAAGTGGATCTTTCGCACTAAACGTCTACCAGATGGATCTGTCGATCGCCACAAAGCACGTTTAGTGGTGAAAGGTTTTCATCAATGTCCGGGCATTGACTACCATGACACTTTTAGTTCGGTTATCAAACCAACAATGATTCGTCTAGTTCTCACTATTGCAATGAGTCGTGGTTGGTCTCTCCGACAACTCGACATCAATAATACATTTTTACAAGGCCATCTCACTGAAGACGTCTTTATAATTCAACCCCAGGATTTGTTGACAGTGATTTTCCAGATCATGTGTGCAAATTGCACAAAGTCATCTATGGTTTGAAGCAAGCCCTAAAGGCTTGGTATCATGAGTTACGGCAATTTCTACTCATCGTGGGCTTCAAAAACTCCCATGCCGACACCTCTCTGTTCGTTTTCAACAATACCCACACCATGATCTACCTGCTAGTTTATGTTGACGACATTATCATCACAGGAAACAACACTTCCATTGTAATGCTCCGAAAATTCTCATAGAATAGAATTTAAATTGTGTATGCTATATTTTTATGTGTTTGAAAAGTTAGGGACTAAAATGATTTATAGCGAATTTCAATTTTTTTTTAGTCATATTTTTAGATATTGATCGAGTAATGGTAAGTATATGAATATTGGTCTCGTTGGATAGATCGTAATTAATCATGCATATCAGGTTCGAGAAAAAGTCGATTCAGATAAGTGTGACCCAAGTTATTACTGTTTATATATGTTTTTATTATTTGATTTTTAATTTGAATAAAATATAGTACTTTTATTAAAAGTGGCCACGTGAGCTTTGAACTTTGGGTGGACTTCAATTTTTTTTAAATTTATGATAAGGTTTTGGAATCCAATTGGAATTTCAATTCGTGTGCTGTAGAATTAGGTGGCCCAATTTCATTAGGTTGCCATTTTAACCTAATATATATATACTAGATGAAGTCAGAAAAGCATACATAGACTTTTATTTTTCACATGACGGCAGTTTTGGGAATCTGAAAGTGAGAAGTCAAATTTCATACATTAAGTATTGTGGGAATAGTTTAAGGATGAAGTGATGGCAAAGTACTTTCCACAGGCTTTGAGAGACTTCAAGGAATCAGAGTTTCTACAGCTCAGACAGGAAAACAGGTCTCTTACTGATTACGAGAGGCAGTTTGAGTAACTCTCAAGGTATGCTCCGCATTTAGTAGATACAGAAGTTAAGAAGATTAGGAGGTTCGAGAATGGACTACGACCGGAGATTGGCATGATCATTATGTCTCATCGTTTTACTTCCTATCGTGAAATGTTGGAGAGGGCCCATGCTATTTCGTATCAGAGGAATACATTTCAACAGTATGCCCAGCAAGGTACGGAGTCCTTGGGAAAAAGAAAGTGGAATGATCAGAGTAAGGACATACGTAATTGGCAAGATAAAAGATCAAGCATTGGGATTCGTATCGGTGGGATGAGTGGGAGTGTTACCCCTTGTCCTAAATGTAATAAATCCCACAGAGGTGAATGCTTACTCGGGAAGAACGTGTGCTTTCGATGTGGTAAACCGAGACACATTGCTTTTAACTGTACAGAGCCTCCAAAGAATAATGATGATGACCAGGATAATAACAAGAGAGGAAAGGCCCGAGTTTTTGCACTGAACCAGTATGAGGCAGAACATGATCCGAATGTGATAGCAGGTATTTTATTATTATTTCCGTACCTGCTTATTTTCTTTGAACTAATACACACATTGTTTTATCTCTGCCTCATAGTCGCTATGTCTAATACGATAAATACAAACAGGTATTCTGTTATTATCTGATGTACCCGCTTACGTACTTTTTGATTCTGGAGCTACAAATTCTTTTATCTCTGCATCATTCGTCGTTAGGTCTAACTTTGCATGTGTGAAAACGGACAATGAATTAGAAGTTAGCATCCCTTCAGGGAGAACTCTTTGCACGAATCAGATGACTAAGGATATGAAATTGGAGATTGATGGGAAAATATTACGAGCAGACTTATACCTTTTGGAGATGAAAGATTTCGATGTTATCTTAGGCATGGATTGGTTGGGACTTAATCATGCGACCATTCGATGTCACGAGAAAGAAGTATTGTTTCACAGACCAGGAGAGGAAGAGTTTCATTTCTTTGGAGCAAAGTTCAAGTCTCTACCTCGACTTGTATCAGCTATACAAGCTAAGAAGATGTTAAAAAGGGAGTCATGCCAAGGATTTCCGGTTAATATCATCGGTTCCCAACATACAGAAATATCTATTAATGATATTAACATCATGCGAGACTTTGCAGACGTATTCCCAGAAGATCTGCCAGGCATTCCACAAGATGTCTTAGGTGGAATTTACAATCGATTTGGTCCCTGGAGCAGCACCAGTTTCTAAAGCCCTATACAGAATGGCACCAAAAGAACTTCAAGAATTGAAGTTACAGTTGGAGGAGTTATTGGAGAAAGGTTTCATTCGACCGAGTGTATCACCTTGGGGTGCTCCAGTACTTTTCATTAAGAAGAAGGATGGGAGTATGAGGATGTGCATTGACTATCGGGAGTTGAACCATCTGACTATCAAAAATAGATACCCGCTGCCAAGAATAGAAGATTTATTTGACCAGTTAAGGGGTGCAACAGTGTTTTCAAAGATTGACTTGAGGTCGGGGTATCATCAGCTGAAGATCAAGATAAGTGATATACCGAAAACTGCTTTCAGAACTCATTATGGACATTATGAATTCACCGTCATGCCTTTTGGTTTGACCAATGCTCCAACTGTATTTATGAATCTCATGAACAGAGTATTCCATCAGTACTTGGACCAGTTTATCATAGTATTTATTGACGACATACTTGTGTACTCAAAAGATAAAAAGCAGCATGAAGAACAACTCTGGGTAGTACTTGAAACCTTGAAGAAGGAAAAATTATATGCCAAATTCAAGAAGTGCGAATTTTGGCTTGATCGCGTAGATTTTCTTAGTCACGTGGTTACCGCACAAGGAATCGCAGTAGACCCTGTTAAAGTCGAAGCAGTAACAAATTGGCCTAGACCGACTAGTGTCGGTGATGTTCGCAGTTTCTTGGGATTGGCTGGCTATTATAGAATATTTATTGAGGGGTTCTCAAAAATAGCAGGGCCAATGACTCCGTTGACAAGAAAGGGTGTGAAGTTTCAGTGGACGGAAAAGTGTGAAAAATGTTTTCAAGAACTTAAGCAGAGATTAACTTCAGCCCCTGTCTTGACAATACCCGATGGCTCTGATGGATTTGAGATTTATAGCGACGCCTCCAATCAAGGTTTAGGTTGTGTTTTGATGCAGCAGGGGAAGGTAGTTGCTTATGCCTCAAGACAGTTGAAGCAGTATGAACAGAACTATCCAATACACGACATGGAACTTGCAGCTGTAGTTCACGCCTTAAAGATATGGCGTCGTTATCTCTATGGTGGAAAGTGTGAAATCTATACAGATCACAAGAGTCTCAAATACTTCTTCACACAGAAGGAACTAAATATGAGACAGAGAAGACGGCTGGAGCTAGTGAAAGATTATGATTGTACAATTCATTACCATCCGGGTAAGGCCAACATAGTCGCAGATGCCTTAAGCAGGAAGATGGGATCCTAGTTAGCTGTTTTACCCACGGTACATAAACATTTGGTAAAGGACTTTGAGAAAATGAGATTGGAAGTCATTACACCGTCGACTCAGACTACAACGAGAATAAGAGCGTTCATGATTCAACCTACACTTCGGGATCGAATCAAGGAAGCACAGGATAAAGATCCATTTCTACAAAAGATAAAGGCGGAGGTTGGTTCAAACAAACACATAGGGTTCGAAATTTCTGCAGATAATGCACTGATTTTTAAAGGAAGGTTGTGTGTACCTAAGGATGAAAGTATAAGAAACGAGATATTAGAAGAAGCTCATTCTACCCCATATACTGTACAGCCAGGTGGTACAAAAATGTATCAAGATCTTCGAGATACATTTTGGTGGAGAAACATGAAAAGAGGAATTGGTCTATTTGTGGATAAATGTATTGTTTGTCAGCAAGTCAAGGCGGAACATCAAAGGCCGTCAGGACTATTGAAACCGTTGGATATTCCAGAATGAAAATGGGAACACATAGCAATGGACTTTGTGATAGGTCTCCCGAGGTCAGCAAGAGGTCACAATGCTATTTGGGTAGTAGTTGATCGTTTGACAAAGTCAACCCATTTTCTGCCAATCAAAGTGAATTTTCACATGGAACAATTTGCACAATTATACATCAGAGAGATAGTCAGACTGCATGGAATTCCAGTCACAATTATTTCAGATAGAGACCCGAGATTTACATCTAAATTTTGGAAAAGTTTACAGGCAGTCATGGGGACGAAATTGAAATTTAGTACTGCTTATCATCCTCAGACAGATGGACAGTCAGAAAGAACTATTCAAACTCTCGAAGATATGTTGAGGGCATGTGCTTTGGATCTTAGCGGTAATTGGGAGACACACCTGCCGTTAGTGGAGTTTGCTTACAACAATAGCTTCCAGGCTACTATAGGTATGGCCCCATATGAAGCTCTTTATGGTAGGAAGTGCAGATCTCCTATCCATTGGGATGAGGTTGGAGAGAAAAGAATTTTGGGTCCTGAAATTATTGAACGAACAGTTGAGGCAGTTGATAAGATTAGAGTAAGAATAAAGACAGCACAAGACCGACAGAAAAGTTATGCTGATGATAGAAGAAAGGATTTGGAATTTCAAGTGGGTGACAAAGTTTTTCTGAAAGTAGCGCCAATGAAGGGTGTGCTGAGATTTGGCAAGAAGGGGAAGTTGAGACCACGATATATTGGACCTTTCGAAATTCTTGAAAGGGTTGGTGTTGTGGCATATCGACTTGCCTTACCACCTGAACTCACAGCAGTGCATAATGTATTCCATGTTTCGATGCTCAGAAAATATGTTCATGATCCCAATCATGTGGCAAATTATCAGACATTAGAGGTACAAAAAGATCTATCATATGAAGAAATTCCGATGATGATTTTGGATAGAAAAATGCATCAACTAAGGAATAGGGAAGTTCCCTTGGTCAAGGTCCAATGGCGAAATTATGGACTGGATGAATCAACTTGGGAGAAGGAAGAAGAACTTAAAATCAAGTATCCAGAACTTTCGATTAGCCAAGGTAAATTTTCGAGAACGAAAATATTTTAAGGTGGGGAGATTGTAATGCTCCGAAAATTTTCATAGAATAGAATTTAAATTGTGTATGGTATATTTTTATGTGTTTGAAAAGTTAGGGACTAAAATGATTTATAGCGAATTTCAATTTTTTTTGAGTCATATTTTTAGATATTGATCGAGTAATGGTAAGTATATGAATATTGGTCTCGTTGGATGTATCGTCATTAATCATGCATATCAGGCTCGAGAAAAAGTCGATTCGGATAAGTGTGACCCAAGTTATTACTATTTATATGTTTTTATTATTTGATTTTTAATTTGAATAAAATATAGTACTTTTATTAAAAGTGGCCACGTGAGCTTTGAACTTTGGGTGGACTTCAATTTTTTTTAAATTTATGATAAGGTTTTGGAATCCAATTGGAATTTCAATTCGTGTGCTGTAGAATTAGGTGGCCCAATTTCATTAGGTTGCCATTTTAACCTAATATATATATATATACTAGATGAAGTCAGAAAAGCATACATAGACTTTTATTTTTCACATGACGGCAGTTTTGGGAATCTGAAAGTGAGAAGTCAAATTTCATACATTAAGTATTGTGGCAAACTTTTGTACGCACTCATTTTCGCGAGCAGAGAAAAAGATTTGAAACTTCATTTTGGATTCTATTTTGCACAAAAGTTATATGATCTAACGTGGTAGGAAAAGAGGTGCAGTTGATTTATCCCGTTTAAATTATTTTTATTCATGTTGATGAACTTTTATACTTATGAAAGATATGATATGATGTTATGGCATTTTCGGTACAAGTGATATGATATGATATGAGCCCTTACCGATTTATAAAAATATGATGACGGTATGATTTTTCTGATACATGTTCTAAATTTTTTATTCGGGATGCACCAATATTTTTGTCCTACTGAGTATTCCCATATACTCACCCCTTTTTTCCACTTTGCACAGATTAGAACGGGTCGTTTGTTGACGGGCGATAAGGTGAAGTCGTGGTGCCAGAATTTATGGAACTCAATAAATAATCCGGTGTAACGTGATTAAATATTTTTATTTTCAGAAATTGCTTAAATTTTATTATTATGTGGATCTGTAATTTAGAATTGAGAACATAGTTTATTTGGTTTTAATCTTCCAATGATTGTTTTTCTTTATTTTTATGTTGGTAGGATATAAACTTTATATTTTGTCAATTGAACGTAATATGCATGAATTTTCTATTTGAAGATATCAGTTACTGAAAATTTATTATAAGAAATGTGTCTATTTATTTATTGAATGAAATTTTAGTGACGATTTAAATTTAAAATTTAGGTCGTTACAGTCCAACAATTTATCAGTCAATTAGCAGCTCGCTTGATATGATCTAGGATGCGGGAGTGACCAATGCAAGCTCAAACCGAGACCCGTTGATTATCGAAGAAGGGACAATGACGCGATTGAGAGAAAAATGAGTCAAAGAGGCATTGGGGATGCCTGTCGAAGCCACTATTTATGAAACTATGTTCAGGACGCAAAATGGATCAAGTTTTTTGTTGGGGTCGAGGTTGGGAATCAATTGGATCAACACGATACAAGCAACCGAAGAAAGAGGTCGACCGAAACCTGTAAGCGACCGCTTAGAGTAAAAGGGAAAACGTCGCCTAACCGCTACCGAAAGTTCATAGGCGTGAAACGGTTCTTCTAAGCGACCGCTTGGAATATAACCAAGCGACCGATTGATTACAAAATGTGTCTGAGTTTCCTAATTTTGGCAAGAGACCTAGTTTCCTTAGAATTCTATTTCTTTCCATATTTTGACATTATTTGTTGCGTTATGCACGTTTTTTACTAGGTTTAGGTCTCTAGTATAAATACTTAACACTTTTGTTACTATTATAGTTTTTGATATTATTGAATTAAATTGAAAGGCTTTGATTTCTCTTTCGTTCTTCATTGAATAACAAATCGAACTTCCAAGATCAATTCTTATGCGTTCAAACATCAGTACGAGCGTTTTTCATTGTGTAATCAAAGGGTTCAGCGCATCTTGTTATCATTGAATTTTTTGTTTCACTCCGTTGGGTTTAAGTCCAAAATCGGGTTATTGGCATTCTTGGGTTCCGCATCAATCTAGTTGTGGGTTTTGTAGTCACCGTTGTTACGGGGTTTGCATCATCGCTTCTCCTTAAAGGATCTTGGTACTCTCTCCTACTTTCTGGGTATTGAAGTTCTCCACACAAGCTTAGGCTCCTTCTTTCACAATGTCGCTACATTCAAGATCTTCTCACCCGCACCAACGTGAATGATACCAAACCAGTCCTTACCCCTCTGGGAATGGACCAAACTCTAAGTCTTCACAATGGCACCACCCTATTCGATTTCTCCGAGTATAGGACGATTGTTGGTAGTCTCCAATACTTAACTCTCACTAGGTCGGATATTGCCTTTGCCGTCAATAAGCTCTCTCAATTCATGCACTGTTCTACGATGGATCACTGGAACGCTGCCAAACGCCTGCTACATTACCTTTGTGGCACAATTGATCACGGCATCATCCTCCCCAGCAATCCAACACTATCTCTCTATGCCTTCTCCGATGCCGATTGGGCCGGCAACAAGGATGACTACACATCAACCAGTGCTTACATTATTTATCTTGGTCGAAGTCTAGTTTCTTGGAGCTCTAAGAAACAGTGGACAGTTGCATGATTTTCAACTGAAACAGAGTATAGAGTTGTGGTAGCAACTACTGCCGAACTAAGCTGGATCTGTTCGCTACTCAGTGAGCTTAGAATACAAACTTCACATGCTCCAGTCATCTACTGTGACAACATTGGAGCCACCCACCTGTGCTCGAACCCAATGTTTCACTCTCGGATGAAGCATGTTGCCGTTGATTTTCACTTCATCCGCGAGCAGGTCCAATGTGGTGCTCTCCGGGTCACCCACGTCTCATCTACAGATCAGCTGACTGATGCTCTCACAAAACCACTCTCACGTGCTCAGTTTCTCAGTCTCAAGGACAAGATTGGAATCTCCACTAGGAGCTCCATCTTGAGGGGGCATATAGAAGGAAACAATCAATTATTGTAAATCATTTATCTGTCAAATTCTAGAATCAGAATATTGTATAATTAGCCACTGATTATAGGAACTACAAATCTGTTGTCAGGCGACATTGTAGGAGATTTGTATTGAATCATTCCATGACAATTGTATATATATATTCACCTCTTGGAATTAACGAAAGCATCAAGCAATTGCTCCAATATTGTCTTATACGTTATACCTCCCAGTGGACCTACAATCTTACATTCTAATGTTGTTTTGGTGCTAGTACCACAAAGGTGGACTAAGAGGTGATCGAATTCTGTTGACTTTAGGGACGGAAAGAGGAGATAGAGTAAAATGGCAAAATAATAATAATAATAATAATAGAAGATGAAATGCTAACACATGTTGGGTTTTGATACGCAATAAATCTCGGACTATGATGTTAATGTGAGATTGTATATTTCATAGGCCTAAGTCGATTAATGAAATAATACCAACAACCAAGTCAAATAACTCTATCCAGCCCAATTGTATTCTCTTTTGGATGGCTTGAATTTTGGTCCGTTTAGCCATTTTATCGGTCCAACTAAAGCCCTAACTTAACCTATGTATATGTTACCTTTTGCCTTAGCCTCCAAGTGTGATTTGTGTGTGAAATTAAGGTGAAAAACGTGTGCCTTGAAGAGAGAAAAATGGCTGGCCATAGGTTAAAAAAAATCAGCAACTTTGTGGTGCTAAAACTTGTGAATTGTTTGGTCTCTTCTTTCCCTTCCTTTGTGGTGTTTTTGACAAGCGAAAATGTGTTCGACTTATAGTACCGCAAGTATACGATTCATTTCAAGTAATAAAGTGAATTTTTAAGTCCAAATATCGTTCCCACAGAGATTTAATAGTTTAATTCTATCTAATTCGACCTTAATTGAAACTAAAGATGTTTGAGTTCTTGTAACAAAAATTGTGATAAAACTAGTAGTCTACTTATGCAAATGTGAATGAATCAACTAAATGAATGCAAAGTTTTCTACGTGCAATTATAGTCCTAGATACAAGATGTTATAACAATCAAATAAAAAGTGTAATAGGTTAGCGAATTTCCATGCAACGATCTATTTCAACCATAGTTCTACAATTTGACAACACGTTTGAATTATGGCGAATTAATGTTCCTATTTTATTCAAAACTCTCTTTCGATTAAACTTGAACCTATTTTCATATACGACATCGACTAAATCTCTATGATGGGAGCAAATATACAAAAATGCATGAATATTTGTGAACACTTAGAGATTCACGTAAAGTATAGCGGTATATCTCTATCCCCTATCGGACCTACGATGATTTATACCTTGTCTAATCTATTTTTCCTCTTTCGAATGAATAAAATAAACCACAACAATCACATAATCATTGCGCATATAATTATGGATAAAAATAATGCATATAAATCATTCATCAATCAAAAACGCATTTTAACGTCAAATATATAAAACTAGGAATTAAAATATCAAATCACATGGTTCATCGTTCACCTAACACTATAAAATCTAGCCTGGCATGATAAAACTAAGAAAACTAAGAAAAGAAAGAAAATAAATAGGAGAAGACATCACCCTTTCAATTCTCGAGGTAAATCTTGAATTTTGAATTAATCTCCTCGTCCTTCGCCTTCTTCTTGCTCTCCAACATGTCAAAAAATGTCAAATTAGGCGTAACCCTCGTTTCTGGTCGTCCTTAGGGTTACAAAAGAGTTCTAGATGTGTTTCCATAGGTAGTTGATTCAAATAAGGTAACTAGAAAATTCGAGTCAGATTTGTACCAAGCGACTGCTTGGTTTGTAAAATTCACCTCCTAGATTCCCTGAATGGTTTTGAGCGACCGCTTGGAATTTGTTCTAAGTGACCGCTTAGAACAACTTTTTTCTCCGCTGGACAGTTTTCAATATTTTGATCATAACGTTCTCTACCGATATCAGATTGAAGTGATTCAAAATGTATTAGAAAGATAACTCAAAGACCTACAACTTTGACTTAGACATCATCTTCGAATTAAATCGTTTAACATATCAAAAATGGGTCTCAATAGGAGACTAAAAATCGGTGCATAACATTTCGATTAGAAATTGATGCGTGATCATTCTTTGACGATATTTCATCCCTTTGACATCTTCTTTCAACCAATTGACTCCTAGTACTCTCAAATCTTCATCGTTTGGTTCGATACAACTTTTGAATATTTGCACGTTAGTCCTTGAACTTTCGTTTTCTTTCGTTTTGGTCTTTTTTTGCTCGTTTTCACATACTTTTCGTTCCATCCATCAATATAGTCCTACAAACACAACTTGTATCGAATTAAGCCATATTTCAACATATACATCCACAATTAGCCATGTTTTGTGGCCTAAATAAGTGTGTAAAATGCACTTATCAAACCCCGAAAATTTGAACTATTGGTTGTCCTCAAATAAGATGATGACTTAACTCAACACAAAACATGGTTCAATGACTTGCCATGTCTCAGGATTGGAATTCAGTAATCAACATAGTGAATAGTTTCAACAGTGCAAAATCATATCAATCTCCACTTATCATATGCAAAGCTTGACGTGTGTGTGTACTCATGCAGACATACTCAGCTTATGATGGGTTCAAATCCCGACCCAATGTAGTCAGATTTTCCTTTCTCGCTCGAGAGATACACACCCCCTAAACTTATTATTTTCACTCAATTATCTCGGGGTGTGTTCTAGAGTAGAGATTTGATTCACTTAAATTCTTACCCTCCCTTAGTTTGGATAGACCTCGCAATCACAAGTTCACAGTTCAATATGTAGGGATTCTCTTATTTCTTTGATTGGTTCAACCTCTAAGACTAAACTAAGTTACTTGTCTTGTATCAAATGTATAATTTCTTCAACTAAATGTCTTAAAGCTCTTTTCTCACTCCATTTTCTTTCTTTTAACATATCTCATTTGCTTTCTATATAACCCATGTATTGAGCTTTGAGCCGATGACTCCCAAATCAGTTGATTTTAAGGTATCGGGTTTCAATCACCCTTGCAGGCTTACTTACTCAAGTTATAGAGGCTCGAGAATATGTATTTTCACTCTTTTTCTTTTGACTATTTCCTTCTTGCTTTCTATATGACCTCTGTAGCGAGCTTTAGGCCGATGACTCCCAAGTCAGTTGACTTTAGGGCACCAGGTTTCAACCACCCTCGCAGGCTTACTTGTTCGAGTCATAAAAGCTTAGAATAGAATTTTTTCTCACGCAATTCAATGCAGTGCCCCTATTTTTCTAGACATTTAGTTTTAAAAACTAACCTCTAACTTAAGACTTTCACCTCATCTTCGCCTCATTGATCTAAGTCAATCCACACAACTTAATTTCATGCATGAAATCCCCACTCATCTTACTGTTCCCGTGTAATAGCTAAATCATCTTCAAACTACTACAAGAATAGATATTTGATAAGTACAATAGAGGATTTTTCGAGTCAACCTATCATGTTCAATTCTTCTAGAAATCATGAACCCAATCACTATCTTAATATGCCCATCATGAGTGTCGTGCGTAAGAAGTGTCAAGTTTACACATAGACAAGGATTGATCAACCTAACATGCACAATATCCACTATTTATAGCTCATAATAATTCCAATAATCACATCATTGCCGGCAAGGCCATTAAACCCACACAAGCACACAAAACAAAACAAAGAAATACTGAAATAAGCAATTTTTTTCACATAACGAACACACAGAAAGTAGTAAATCATGCAAAAATATCGATGGATAGCGAAAAAGTAATGAAATGTCCACCAATTTTGTCATACAATTCTACCACCCCCAAACTTGAACTAAGCATTGTCCTCAATGTGTAAAGTGTCAGAGTTAAATACAGAATTTGAATGACAAAGCTCAAACAAAATAAAACATGGGGGTATGAAAACTCCCTTGGTCAGAATGGAGGCGGTGGTGAAAATGGTGGAAGAAACTGAGTCTCGATATGCTCTCTCCAAGTGGTGGAGACAACATTTTCCCTTATGAATTTTTTTGGTGCAATCCTACAAAGGACAAAAGTTGGCCTGCATAATGGAAATGGATCGAGTGAAATGCATGAAATATGATAAGCAATGCATAAATTCCCCAAACTTGCTTCAATACGTAAGTAAACGATGTCGGTGTGCACGTACAGGGAGAGTAATGCAAACATGCGATATATCAACCGAAACTCAACTAAAATCATGCAAGTTGTCCAAACACATTTCTAACCATATAGGGTGTGTGTATGCCATGAAAGAATGCACTAAATAGGTAAACGTTGACCTTAACTACCAAAAATGCATAAAATTATGAAATTTTTTTAAGCTAATCCATAAAGTGAAATAAATAAAAGAGTAGAAATGTTGAGTTGCCTCCCAACCAACGCTAGTTTATGGTCTATAGCTCGACTGTACCGTGTTATTCTATTAAGGGACGTTGAATATAGCCTTGGAGGTCCTGATTAGCTTCTTCAATGACAATTGTTTTCTTTCTGCAGCTTTCCTCCAGACTTTAACCTTACCCTTATCCACGTCATCTGATTTTTCCTTGTTATCTCCCTCGAACTCAACAATGTAGGTGTCTTGCTTCTCATGCATTTGTTCTAGTTGAGAATGCACCTTGCGATCCTTAGAAGTGTCTGAATGATTTTGAAACATAATTGTGTCATTCACCTCATTTTCCACTACATCAATTTGGAGGCATTTATCTTGCTCAATATGAAAGTCCATATCCTTGAAGACATTGAAAGTGATTTGTTCCTCGCCAAGTCTCAGATTTAACTGCCCTTTTGAACATCTATCAGAGCTCTACTGGTAGCTAGAAATGGTCTGCCCAAGATAAGTGGAACATTCTTATCTTCTTCCATATCTAGAATGAGGAAATCGGCCGGGAAGATGAATTTGCCCACCTTGATTAGCACGTCTTCAATTATCCCCCTCGGATATGCCAAGGATCGATCAGCTAATTGTAGTGTCACTGTGGTTGCTTTGGCATCGCCCAAACCAAGTTTCCTAAAAACATAAAGGGGCATTAGATTAATACTTGCACCAAGATCACATAGAGCTTTATCAAAGTAGCATTTACCAATAGTGCAAGGTATAGTAAAATTTCCTGGATCTTTCAGTTTTGGTGGAAGCTTTTTCTGAATTATGGCACTACACTCCTTTGTTAGCATTACTATCTCATGTTCCTCTAACTTTCTTTTCTTGGAGAGAATGTCTTTCAGGAATTTGGCATAGCTAGGCGTTTGAACAATGCTTCTACAAATGGAATATTTATATGGAGTTTCGTGAAGATTTCGAGGAATTTCTTGTATTGGTGCTCCCATTTATGCTGTTTCAACCTCTGAGGGAATGGAATTGGTGGCTCGTATGGATTGACAGGAGCGGGTGCTTTATTCTGTTCCTTTGTAGATGTTTCTTTTGTCTGTTCTGTTTTTTCCTTTTCTGAAGGCGGTAGTGTTTCTTTGTCTGCATCCAATCTTTTCACATTGATTTCTGGTAACTGAACCCCACTTCTCGTAGTAATAACTTGACATTGTTCCCTAGGATTCACCTTAGTGTTGCTTGGCAAGGTACCTGGTACCCTTCCATTCACAGCCAGTGCTATCTGTCCTACCTGAGTCTACAGGTTCTTAATTGCTGCACCTTGATTTTGAAGAGATGTTTCTGTCTTCTCCATGTACTTTTCAGTTTTCTCCATGGATTTTGCCAACACCTCATCCAGTTGGACCTTATTCTCTTGTTGAAACTGCCCCTGAGGTCTATTCTGATTTTGGAACTTGTTTTGATCTCCTCTTCAATCTTTATTTTGCTCTCCTCTCCAAGAGAAATTTTGATGATTTCTCCACCCGGGATTATAGGTGTCAAATTTAGGATTGTTCTGTTGGTGTTAATCCCACTGTGCATAATCTGCATGTTCTACCCCTTGTGAAAGAATTGGACATTCTTTCGTGCTATGTTCTGCCCCAAACTCTTCACAATTCGATTTTTTTGCTTGTGCTGCGTTTGCTGAATGAGATATGCTTTTTACCTTGTGAAACAATGAATCAATTTTAGCAGACAAGGCTGATTAGGTGTCAACTTCATAGAGACCCGCTGATTTCTTCTGAACTACCCGATCGGATGACCACATTGCTGAAGTATCTGCCATCCTTTCAAACAACTCCCATGCTCCGTCGACAGTTCTTGTGGTTAATGAGCCATTGGATGAAGAGTCTACCATGCTTCTGAAAGATGGAAGTAGTCCTGTATAGAAGAATCGAATCTGGGTTGTCTTATCAAACCCATGCTGAGGACACTTCCATAGCATATTTTTAAACCTGTTCCAGACCTCATCGAAAGATTCAGAGTCATTTTGCGTAAATACTGATATAGCATGTCTCAGTTGTGCTACATTGGCTGATGAGAAGAACTTAGTACAAAACATGTTAGCTAGCTCATCCCAAGTGGTTATGCTTGCAACAGGAAGTGAGTCCAGCCACTCCAGAGCTTTATCCTGTAAGGTGTGTGGAAACAACCTCAGTCTGATAGCATTATCTAAAATTCCTTGGTATCTAAAGTGTTGACACATATCCAAGAATCGCGATATGTGTGTTTGTGGATTTTCAGTAGCCATCTTGTGAAATTAATGTCCATTCTGGAAGAGTTGGATGACATTAGTTTTCAACTAGAAGTTTGGCTGCCCAAATGGTGGATAGACAATACCAGATTGGCTTTGGATGACAAATGGTGCCATGAAATCTCCCAGTAGCCTATTCCCTTCATCTCCTGCCTCTGCATTTGCCAGAGGTGCCGAAGTGAGTTGTTGGTTTTCCATTGATACTTGCTCTTTTTGGTCTTTTTGTTGGGTTACTACTGCTTCTCTTAATCTACGATGGAATGTTCTCTCGATTTCCAGATCAGTTGGAATCAAATCACCGTCAACCAATCTTCGCATATAAGACCTGAAAGAAGAACAATAGTAGCACTCAAATAAATAAGAAAAATAAACTAGAAAGTTCGAATTAGTGTCTAAGTAAATAAAATCAAACTAAATTAAATCCCCGGCAACGACGCCAAGAACTTGACAAGCGAAAATGTGGTCGACTTATAGTATCGCAAGTATATGGTTCGTTTCAAGTAATAAAGTGGATTTTTAAGTCCAAGTATCATTCGCAAAGAGATTTAATAGTTTAATTCTATCTAATTCGATCTTAACCGAAACTAAAGATGTTGTTTGAGTTCTTGTAACTAAAATTGTAATAAAACTAGTAGTCTACTTATGCAAATGTGAATGAATCAACTAAATGAATGCAAGGTTTTCTACATGCAATTATAGTCTTAGATCCAAGATGTTATAACAATCAAATAAAAAGCGTACTAGGTTAGTGAATCCCCATGCAACAATCTATTTCAACCATAGTTCTACAATTTGATAACACATTTGAATTATGACGAATCAATATTCCTATTTTATTCAAAACTCTCTTTCGATTAAGTTTGAACCTATTTTCATATACGACACCGACTATATCTCTATGACAGGAGAAAATATACAAAAATGCATGAATATTTATGAACACTTAGAGATTCACGTAAAGTATAGCGGTATATCTCTATCTCCTATCGGACCCCACGATAATTTATACCTTGTCTAATCTATTTTTTCTCTTTCGAATGGATAAAATAAACCACAACAATCACATAATCATTGCGCATATAATTATGGATAAAAACAATGCATATAAATCATTCATCAATCCAAAAACATATTTTAACGTCAAATATATAAAACTAGGAATTAAAATATCAAATCACATGGTTCATCGTCCACCTAGCACTATAAAATCTAGCCTGATATGATAAAACTAAGAAAACTAAGAAAAGAAAGAAAATAAATAGGAAAAGACATCACCCTTTCAATTCTCGAGGTAAATCTTGAATCTTGAAATAATCTCCTCGTTCTTCCCCTTCTTCTTGCTCTCCAACATGTCAAAAAATGTCAAATTAGGCGTAACCCTCGTTTCTGGTCGTCCTTAGGGTTATAAAAGAGTTCTAGATGTGTTTCCATAGGTAGTTGATTCAAATAAGGAAACTAGAAAATTCACATCAGATTTGTACCAAGCGACCGCTTGGTTTGTAAAATTCACCTCCTGGATTCCTTGAATGGTTTTGAGCGACCGCTTGGAATTTGTTCTAAGCGACCGCTTAAAATAACTTTTTTATCCGCTGGACAGCTTTCAGTATTTTGATCATAACTTTCTCTATCGATACCGGATTGAAGTGATTCAAAGTGTATTAGAAAGATAACTCAAAGAGCTACAACTTTGATTCAAACATCATCTTCGAATTAGATCGTTTAACATGTCAAAAATGGGTCTCAATATGAGACTAAAAATCGGTGCATGACATTTCGATTAGAAATTGATGCGTGATCATACTTCGACGATATTTCATCCCTTTGACATCTTCTTTCAACTAATTGACTCCTAGTACTCACAAATCTTCATTGTTTGGTTCGACACAACTTTTGAATATTTGCACATTAGTCCTTGAACTTTCGTTTTCGTTCGTTTTGGTCTTTTTTGCTCGTTTTCACATACTTTTCGTTTCATCCATCAATATAGTCCTACAAACACAAATTGTATCGAATTAAGCCATATTTCAACATATACATACACAATTAGCCATATTTTGTGGCCTAAATAAGTATGTAAAACGCACTTATCAGTTTTCTCCTTGCCTTTGTAGCTACAAATCATCATCATAATCTCTTCATTTGTGGATGAGATTGTAAAGCAACCGAGGTGAATATATTGGTTACGGATCGGAGCCGGATTGGATTGGTTGTTTGTAGAGAAATGTACGTTGAACTGAGCCCGAAAAACATCGTTTTAACGACCCTTAAAGCAAGTTTTCGCAACAACATAGGATATAGAAGTGAGGGAAGTGACATTTTTTCTGTCCAAGAAATTTTAAAATAAGTATTACAAATGAAAGTATGCATAAAGGGTGTTATCATTTAACGGTGGTTGTTCTAATATTCGAAACTAAGATTTATTCATTTTAAGATTAAACTTATCAATTCGATTAGGGCCCAATTTGGGAATATTGGTCCTGAAACTATCTTTCAAGCATGGCTGGCCAAGTTTATAAATACTCTTGGCGGCTTAGCCAAGTTGAATAAAAAAACAAAAGTAAGAAACGCCATTGCTCATAGCGGATTTCAACTTGAGAGGAAGATAAGTGGGACCAGATGATCAGAAATTATTACCAGCCTTACAATCTAAAAATAAACTAAAACAAAAATTCAAGAAATGAAGCTACAAACCTGCGTCACAAATTAGACAAGATTTTTCGATAGAGAAAACTGTAAAGCAGCCAACAAAAATCACCATGGCTGCAACTTCAACAGCATCACATCTTCTCTTTTCAAGTTCACAATCCATCATCTCTCGTTTCCCCCCCTTCCAGCTATGCGGTTTGGATGCCAAGACCCTCAATGGTGGCGCAAGGAGGAGGACGAGGGTGGCAAGTGGTGGAGGAGTCCGGTGCATGGCGGTGACCACAGAGGCGGAGACAAAGAAGAAGACTCATTATGAGATTGAGACATTGACTAACTGGCTGTTGAAGCAAGAACAGGTTGGCACTATTGATGCTGAACTCACTATAGTACTTTCGAGTATTTCAACGGCGTGTAAGCAGATTGCTTCTCTAGTTCAAAGGGCTAGCATTTCTAACCTCACTGGAGTTCAAGGTGCTGTTAATGTTCAAGGAGAGGATCAGAAAAAGCTTGATGTCATCTCCAATGAGGTCCGTGTTAAAGATTAAATTGGATTAAACGTCTAATATAATCCCTCTAACTACTTAAACTTTTAGATGTAACAACGTAACATGGTATTAGAGCATATAGATCCATTGAGTTCAACGTTATCCATTTATGAAATATTGTGCAATGAGGCAAAAATGAATCTGACTACCATGTTATGGGTACATTAGAACACTAAATTTAAATTAGTAAACGATATTATTATCTCTATTAGTTTATGCTTTTAGAAACTGATTTACTAGTACGCCATTAGCACAATTTAAATTAATTTTGATGGGCCTTTAAGGCTTGAAATGAACAATAATTTGATAAAGGTGTGGTTGATTTGTTTTAATTAGGTGTTCTCTAATTGCTTGAGGTCAAGTGGAAGGACAGGAATCATAGCATCTGAGGAAGAAGATGTGCCGGTTGCTGTGGAGGAGAGTTATTCGGGCAACTACATTGTCGTTTTTGACCCTCTTGATGGATCATCTAACATTGATGCTGCTGTGTCCACTGGCTCTATTTTCGGAATTTACAGCCCAAATGATGAGTGCCTAGCAGACATTGACGATGTTACCACGGTATGTCATTTAATTAATGACAATTGTGCACGTATTGGACGTTAGATTGAGAACTGAATCTGATTGGCACTCTTTAACAGGTTAAGCTTTTAAATAAAGTGTGGTTCAATGTATTGAACTGATTTCTTATCACATACACATTAGCTTGAATTCTATTTTTGTACCTTAAGTTGAGACTGAAATAAGTAAAATCTACCTAAAATAAGAATTTTTTACCTTCTGGTGTGTTGCAGCTTGACAATGTGGTACAGAGGTGTGTTGTGAACGTTTGTCAACCCGGAAATAATCTTCTAGCAGCAGGCTATTGCATGTACTCGAGCTCTGTGATTTTCGTGATCACCTTAGGAAATGGGGTATATACATTCACATTGGACCCCACGTTTGGGGAATTTGTGCTTACTCAAGGGAAAATTCAGATACCAAAGGCTGGAAAGATCTATTCTTTTAATGAAGGCAACTACCAGTTGTGGGATGATAAATTGAAGAAGTACATTGATGATCTTAAAGATCCTGGCCCGAGTGGAAAACCTTATTCTGCTAGATACATTGGTAGTTTGGTTGGCGATTTTCATAGGACTTTGTTATACGGTGGGATTTACGGGTATCCTAGAGACAAAAAGAGCAAAAATGGGAAGCTGAGGCTCTTGTATGAATGTGCACCAATGAGCTTCATCGTTGAACAAGCCGGTGGTAAAGGATCGGATGGGCAAAACAGAGTCCTTGATATTCAACCGAGGGAGGTATGCCAAATGATACTAGGAAATTTGAACTCTGCTGCAAATTGTTACATTATAGTCCTCAGGTTTCATCTTTTAGTTTTGATCTTTTGTTGTATTTTTGTGCAGATACATCAGCGAGTGCCCTTGTACATTGGAAGTACTGAAGAGGTGGAGAAATTGGAGAAATATTTGGCTTAATTACAATGTAATTGTGGATAAGGTTTAATTTTTGCTGATATAGTTTATTCCCAAATCTTCAAGAAGAAATTCCTGTAAAATTTTGGAAAACTAAGGAAAGTCTTTCTTACAGTAAAGAGCTGATTCTCAATACAGCAATGTTTTTCAGCACTTAATTTTTGAACAGACAAATTGACATGATTAGAAAGTACGAGGAAGAGTCATGATCCAGCTAATCTTTCGTAAAACTGGAAAAAAACTAATAAATTGTTGAGCCTTACTACACGAACATCATGAGTGGCCGCATGGGTGACCGCATGTGAGTGTATGAGAAAAAATTATTTTATTCACGTGGGACTTGCACACTCACATGTGGTCATCCATGATGGTTGAGTAGCATTTTTCTAAATTGATTTAGCCATCATCATCGTCTAGCCTTTTTATATAAGTCATCCACCAATCATTAAGCTTTACGGTTAGTGTAGGTCATTTTAGTAGTTACAAATGTTTGAAAATTCGACTAGTTTATCTGAAAAATTGGAATAATCTCAGTCAATCTTCTGGTTAACTCTCATAGGTCTAAATTTGCAATTACATAGCATCCTTACCTTGACACAATTATCATCACTGATATGCAATCACTACTCAAAAAGGATGGCTGCAACCAGAATTGAACAAAGTTAAATGACTTATCATCCATTAATAAGAATGACCTAACAAATCACTATACGGGTCCGTTTGATTGCAAGAGTGGAATTTGAGTGAAAAAATAAATAAATTCTAAGGAATTGAATTGGCTAGAATTGTTTTACCGGGAATTGTCAATTAAATGTGTTTGATTGGTATAATTTTTCACCTAATACGTTTGCTTTATTTTTCATGCAAATTATTATTTTTTGAAAATAAATTTTTTTACAATATGTATTAAAATTTGTTTGGATATCCAAAAATAAAAATAAAAATTGAAATTTATTTTGTGTTCGTTTAGCTAAGTTTTTCATGCAAATTGTCAATTAAATGAATTTTTTTTTTATCATTGAGTCTAGAATTTATTCCTATTGCCAAAAAAAAAAAAAAAAAAAAAAAAAAAAAAGCCATGAAAAAAATGGAAAACAAAAACCACCTAATAGGTGGGAAATCATTTCCAAGCAAAATGTACATTGATGAGTTGTACTTAGAAAACGGTTGGAATTCAATTACATGGAAAATTTGGTGGATTAAACACCAAAAATTTGGAAAAGGCTGGAATTCAATTGCCAGTTCCATGGAAAATGGTTGTATCAAACAGACCATAACTTTACAATTTACATAATGCTGGCAAATAAGGAACCTAAAACTGAATGTCAGCGTACATTTTGTTGGGAGTTCTGAACTGGTACCAAGTCTGCATAAAAAATCGTCTGTAGTGTTGTCCAGTCAGCTTCAGGCAGACAAATTCTTCTGATCCAACGAGCTATGTTTTTTAGCTGAAAATAGAGCAAATAATCTAAACCTAAATATGCATCATTCATGTAAAAGGGAACTGAAAAGGCTGATCTTAGATTAAAAATTACCAGGACTCGAGAGTTTGATACGTTTAGTGACAGAATTCGGAGTGGTAACAGGATCTGGACCTTCTGATGTTTAAGAGAGTATGAAAACAAATTTAGTATTTCATAATCAAGATGTGACCGCATGAATACGCATAAAGCATCAGTAACTACCTGATAAATTTGTCCTCCGGAAGAATTCCCTTCACAGTAGACAAAAAGTGTGACATAACTTGATATCCTGATGTAAGAGGTGATCTGCCATCAATATATAGAGTTTTAGGTAACTAACAAAAATTAATTGATAAGGTTTTTCATAGAGAAAGTAAGAACAGTTTACCCCGAATAGGAATCTGGAGTTTAATTGATCGCTTGCTGTGAAAAAAAATCAAGTCCTTCACCACCAATGTAGAAACCCGAAAATTTAATTATAGTAGGCTTATTATATTTTATGAAGAGTTTAGGCCCAGCCCACATAAGGAAAGGAAGCCCAATAAATAGTCCAACATGTTTACAAGTCATGAAGGTTCAAAAAATTACATTATTTGACAAATACCGTATTTGGTCATGGTACATACCGAACTAGAAGCAAACTCGACCGAAAATGTACCGTATATTATCATACCGTATTTCACCCTATTCCGGTTGAACAAACCAACTTTCGGTCGACCGATTGATCGATCGAAACTCCACTTTCGGTCACCCGTAGGTCAGCCGAAAGCTCCTGCAACTTCCTGTTCAGGGGACCTACGGAGGTTCGGTCGACCGAAAATGCGATCCGATCGACCGAAGTTGTTTGAAAGTGAAGAATTCTCGTTTTTTTTTCTAGAATTTAGACATTTTTTTCTCTTCAATTACCTTCTTAAATGTCCAAGGAAAGACCACCCACATTTTCGAGAGTTAAACCCCACCAATTTGTGCATTTAACCTCCTAAATTACTTCTACACACATAACTCCAAGAAGGTGAGAAGACTCAACCTTTAAGAATACATTTAGTAACCCCAACCAACATTTTCCCATATAAGAGGGAAGCATTTTCATGGTTCAACACACCATTTCACACAAGAAGAGCTTTCAAAAGAGAGAAGAAAGAAAGTAAGAGAAAAGAAAGAGACAAAGGTGAGGGAGAAAAACTAATCTTTTCTAGAAGTTTTGGTGCAATCAAGAAGTGTTTTCCAAGCTTAATTTCTCAACGGTTTTCAAACGTCAAAGGAGTGCATTTTTCAACAAGTTTCAAAGTATTCAATCAAGATAGGTATAGGTGTAAAGTTGTTAATTCGTGTTAGGTTGTAAATTTCTTGCAAATAATGTTTCCATGTCAAATGGTGTCTTCGGGTACGGCATGATCTATGTTAATGTTTATATGTCAAATGGTACTTTCGGTACGGCATACCCTTCCATGTCAAATGGTACCTTCGGGTACGACATGAATATCCGGTCGAGACGTCGTGTTAAGTTATGACTCTACGTGATTGAGATTCTACCGAAAATCCTCTATGAAAAGGTTTTAAAGTTACAAGTTTTGAAATGTATAGTTTAATCACGAATGCACCAATCACATCTATTGAGTTTTCAACTCGCGAGTTTAATCTCTTCTCTATAGATTGAAAGGTTCCTACCTTGGGCATGGATGAAGGAGAAGATGGAGAGATGCAACGAGCCCATGGAAACCGATGAACAAGTTATTTAGGTTTATTTTTATGAAACGTTTCCAATGTTATGTTTTTAAAATATTTGAATAACGCTGAATGCGAGGACACGTTATATCTTCTTCAAATAAATTACATTTCGAAGTTTTAGAAAATTATTCAGTATTTTGTTTAAAGCATTTGAAGTATTGTTTTTAAAATTATTATTGTAAGATTTAAACTTCCGCTAAGAAAACGTGTACACTTGTTACTGAACTACCTATTAATGAAGTAAAATAAGTAGCGTTCCGGTCCACTAAGGGTCAGAGCGTTACAGCGTGGTATCATAGCAAAGGTTTAGCCGGTTCTGTGGATCATGTATTTTTTTTTTAAAATGAAAATGAAAAGTCTAAGGTACTCCATGGTATCGTGCATCCATCCATCAATCTCATCCTACGGCCCAGGTATGTTTAAAAGTTTATATTTATGAGAAGTTTATGCTTATATGATGCTTTGTTATGATTATGGCGTATTTTGAAATTATTTTTCAAGTATGTGTTAAAATCAAGGATGTACTATATAAAAAACATGTTATGGACTTGGGCTAGTAATTAAGGGCAAAAGAATTATACAATATGACATGAAAATGCATAATTAGGCTTTATATAGCAGATATGGTTAGGACTTATCAAACTGCTAGAAAGACCACGACTCGCGGAATTGCTAGGGCTTATAGAGCAGCATTTAAACTAAGAACTGCTATTCAATCTTACCAAAACTATGTGACTGATCCACTCCGTCCACTTGACGAACACGTACATGACATCTATGAGAGATGCATGGTAGCGGTGAACGCTGGAATGGAGATCACGCATGCGGAGGCTATAGATAACCTCATACACTCCCTTCCACCTCAATTGGGAGATATGAGAGTCATGGTTAGGGATACAATGCTAGAGGAGCACCCAAATTTATTCGAGTTTGAAGTATATTACCATTCACTCCTAGACCTATGGAGGGAAAGCTTAGAACCTCAACCGGAGGTAGTAATTGAACTCGATGAAGAAGAAGAGCCTGAAGAAGAGAATGATTCTGAGCCCGAGCCAAGGGTTGAGATGGACATAGAGTCTGAACCTGAGGCGGAAGACTCCTCTGGAGATGAGGCTCTACCAAAGAAGATCCGTAGAACTTATAGGGATTAGATTTAAATCCTTGTAATAGTTTCCTTATGTCAAGAAATAAAAATTTCTATCTTCTTTGTTGGTATTCGAAATGTGAAACTAATAAAAATCATACGTTTTGTCTAAAGGAAAATGGCCCGCGCAAACCAAGCCAACTTGATAAGAGATCTCCTTCGAGCGGTTCAAGACCTTGGCAGGCAGAATCCGAACCAAGCTCAACCCCTACCATTAGCTCCTAATGCTCCTCCAACTCATGCTTCTGTTGTCGAGCAATTTCAAAGGCACAAGCCTCCTACTTTCAATGGAGCAGCTGATCCACTTGCAGCCGAAGAATGGCTTCACAAGTTGGAGAGAATATTCCGATTAATAGGGTGCACGGACGCCCACAAGGTCTAGTGCATTGAGTTCATGTTCTCCGGTGATGCAAGTCACTGGTGGGACTCGATGTCATGGACGAGGATCCCAGAGCAACAAGCGACATTGACTTGGGAGTCGTTTAAAGAGGAAGTAATGGATAAGTACTTCCCACAATCTTTGAGGGATCACAAAGAAGGTGAATTCCTCCAACTCAAGCAAATGACTATGTCCCTAACTGAGTATGAAAGGAAGTTCGATTAACTTTCAAGGTATGCTCCACATCTGGTGGATACGGAGGACAAGAAAGTCAAGAGCTTTGAAAAAAGGTTGAACCCAGATATAAGCATGATACTTATGTCCCATCATTTCGCCTCCTACCGTGAAATGTTGGAAATAGCTCATGCCATCTGGTACCAGAAGACTAACGCCGAGTAACATAGTCAACCGGTCAAGCAACCGAACAATAGTTATATGGGTAAAAGGAAGTGGAATGGCCAGGACAAGGGGAAGGGCAAGTGGCAACACAAGAAAACTAATGCCGGATCCAATGCCAATAGGAGCATTGTGCCGGTTATAGAGCCATGTCCTACGTGTGGAAAGACGGATCGTGGCATGTGTTTACAAGGGAAGAATGCATGTTTCCAATGTGGTAAGTCAATGCATATTTCGAGGGATTGTACCACATTTGTCCCAAAGAAGGATGATAACAATGTCCAGAACCAGAAGGGAAAAGCACAAGTTTTTGCATTGACTCAGAAAGATGCAGAAGAAAACTCGAACGTCATAGCAGGTATACTATTGATAGCCAATACGTCTGTTTATGTATTATTTGATTCAGGAGCTACACACCCCTTTGTATCAACAACGTTTATGGCTAAATCTAGTATTACCTGTGATAAGTCGGAAGGAACATTAGAAGTTAGCATTCCTACAGGCAACCCTTTGAGTACTGATAGAATAGCCAAATCAGTAAGTATCAAAATTGAGGAAAAACCATTGGAAGCTAACCTATTCATGATAGAGATAAATGATTTCGATGTAATACTAGGCATGGATTGGTTGTGTTGTAATTACGCCATCATCCGATATAAGGAAAATTAGGTAGTAATTCAGAAACCAGGAGAGGAACCATTTTTTTTCTTTGGAATGACAATGAAACCTCTTATTCGACTAGTATCAGTTTTACAAGCTGGGAAGATGTTAAGAAAAGGAACATGTCAAGGATACTTAGTAAATATCTTAGGAGAGAAACAAGAGACGATGAAGGTTGAAGACGTACCAATAGTACGGGAGTTTGTAGATGTGTTTCTAGAAGAACTATCGGGCATTCCGCCAGATAGACAAGTGGAATTCACAATAGACCTAATTCCCGGAGCAACACCAGTATTTAAGACCCCATACCGAATGGCCCCGAAGAAACTACAAGAGTTAAAGAAGCAGTTGCAAGAACTCTTAGATATGGGCTTTATACGGCCAATTGTATTTTCATGGGGTGCGCCGGTGTTATTTGTGAAGAAAAAAGATGGAAGCATGAGGATGTGCATCGATTATAGGGAGTTAAATCGATTAACTATCAAGACTAAGTACCCACTCCCGAGAATCGAGGATCTGCTAGATCAGTTGAAAGGAGCTAAGGTGTTTTCCAAGATCGACTTACGATCAAGATACCACCAATTGAAAGTAGAGTCAAAGGATATACCCAGGACAGCTTTCAGAACTCGTTATGGACACTACGAGTTTACAGCGATGCCATTTGGTTTAACCAATGCACCTGCAGTGTTCATGGACCTGATGAATCGTGTATTTCATCAGTACTTGGATAAGTTTGTCATAGTCTTCATTGATGACATTCTGATATACTCCGAGAGTAAGGAGCAACATGAAGAGCACCTAAGAATAACCCTAGAGGTATTACGCAAGGAAAACCTATACGCCAAATTCAAGAAGTGCGAGTTTTGGCTTGAACGAGTTGGATTTCTTGGATATGTAGTCACTGCCCAAGGAATTGAAGTAGATCCAACGAAGGTAGAAGCAGTAACCAACTGGAAAGCACCAACTAATGCTGGTGAAATTCGAAGTTTTATGGGTTTGGCTGGGTATTATCGAAAGTTTATAGAGGGATTTTTTAAGTTAGCTGGACCAATGACGCAATTGACAAGGAAATGAGTAAAGTTTCAATGGACGGATAAATGCGAACAAAGTTTTCACGATCTTAAACAGAGGTTGATATCAGCACCTGTGTTAACAATACCTGAAGGGACAGAAGGATTTGTTATATACAGTGACGCATCCAAGCAAGGATTGAGATGTGTGCTGATGCAGAATGAAAAAGTGATAGCCCATGCTTCAAGACAATTGAAGAAACATGAGCAGAACTACCCGACGCATGATTTGGAACTTGCGACGATAGCACACGCCTTGAAGATATGGCGACACTACTTGTATGGAGGAAAGTGTGACATTTACACCGATCATAAGAGTCTCAAATATTTCTCCACACAGAAGGAATTGAACATGAGACAGAGACGATGGTTGGAATTGGTAAAAGATTATGATTGTGCTATTCATTACTATCCGAGTAAGGCCAATGTGGTTGTCGATGCCCTAAGTAGAAAGTCGATAGAACAGTTGGCATCACTATCCACTACTCAGATGGAGTTGATCAAAGACTTGAGAAGTCTGCGAATCGAAGCAGTTACCACACCAGAGCAAGCTACTGGTCGGTTGGCAACTTTGGTAGTTCGACCTACTCTTAGAGAGCGGATCATTGAAGCACAAAGTGAAGACCCATTCCTACAAAAGATCAAGAACGAGGTTGGTACTGATAAAAGAAGAGATTTTGGAATAGCTTCGGATCAGGCACTGATGTTTAAAGAAAGGATTTGCGTGCCTAAAAATGAAGTTTTAATAAATGAAATACTGGAAGAAGCTCATTCCACCCCGTACACTGCACATCCCGGTGGTACGAAAATGTATCGAGATCTTCGAGATACGTTTTGGTGGAGGAATATGAAAAGGAACATAGGGCTATTTGTGAAAAAATGCATAGTTTGCCAACAAGTTAAGGCGGTACATCAAAGACCGGTTGAATTGTTAAATCCACTGGACATACCCGAATGGAAGTGGGAGAACATAGCAATGGACTTCGTAGTAGGTTTTCCAAAGTCAGCAAGAGGACACAATGCTATATGGGTAATAGTAGATCGACTAATAAAGTCAGCTCATTTTCTGCCAGTGAAATGACATTCAGTCTAGACCAGTTGGCACAGTTGTACATGAAGGAGGTTGTGAGATTACATGGCGTCCATGTGTCCATTGTATCTGATAGAGATCCAAGATTTACATCAAAATTTTGAAAAAGTTTACAAGGAGCTATGGGAACGAAGTTGAACTTCAGCACGGCATATCACCCTCAGTCCGATGGTCAGTCTGAAAAGATCATTCAAATTTTTGAATATATGTTAAGAGCATGTGTTTTGGATCTAGGTGAAAGCTGAGAATCATATCTACCGTTGGTAGAATTTGCATATAATAATAGTTTCCAAGCAACCATTGGAATGGCACCATATGAAGCTCTCTATGGTAGAAGATGTAGATCACCCGTATATTGGGATGAAGTTGGGGAGAAGAGAGTTTTGGGACCAGAAATTGTTGAAAGGACAGTCGAGGTGGTTGACAAGATCCGTGCTAGGATAAAGACAGCACAGGATAGACAGAAAAATTATGTCGATACAAGAAGAAGGAACTTGAAATTTCAAGTAGGAGAAAGTTTTTCTAAAGGTGGCACCAATGAAGGGTGTGCTTAGATTTAGCAAGAAAGGTAAACTACGACCTCGCTATATCGGACCTTTCGAAGTACTTGACAAAGTTGGAAATGTGGCTTATCGATTGGCGTTATCGCCAGAACTATCGACAGTGCACAACGTGTTCCACATAACGATGATCAAGAAGTACATACATGCTCCTAAGCATACGGTAAACTATCAATCCTTGGAAGTGCAAAAAGACTTGTCTTATGAGGAGTTACCGATTTAGATACTGAATCGAAAGGTACATAAATTACGGAACAAAGAAGTTCATCTGGTCAAGGTAAAATGGAATAATCACGGAGTAGAAGAAGCCACCTGGGAAAGGGAAGAAGAAACGAAAGTCAAGTATCCAACATTGTTTGCCCAATCACAAGGTAAATTTCGAGGACGAAATTTTATTTAAGGTGCGGAGGATGTAGAAACCCGAAAATTTAATTGTAGTAGGCTTATTATATTTTATGAAGAGTTTAGGCCCAGCCCACATAAGGAAAGGAAGTCCAATAAATAGTCCAACATGTTTACAACTCACAAAGGTTCAAAAAATTACATTATTTAACAAATACCGTATTTGGCCATGGTACATACCGAACTAGAAGCAAGCTTACCAGATTTCAGTGAAGTCCGATAGACCGAAAATGTAGTGCGGTCGACCGAAATCTACTTACCGTATATCAAGCATACTGTATTTCACCTTATTCCGGTTGAACAAACCAACTTTCGGTCAACCGATTGATCGACCGAAACTCCACTTTCGGGTGACCGTAGGTCAGCCGAAAGCTCCTACAGCTTCCTGTTCAGGGGACCTACGGAGGTTTGGTCAATCGAAGATGCGATCCAGTCAATCGAAGTTGCCTGAAAGTGAAGAATTCTCATTTTTTTCTAGAATTTAGACATTTATTCTCTTCAATTACCTTCTTAAATATCCAAGGAAAAACCACCCACGTTTTCGAGAGTCAAACCCCACCAATTTGTGCATTTAACCTCCTAAATTACTCATACACACTTAACTCCAAGAAGGTAAAAAGACTTAACCTTTAAGAATGCATTTAGTGACCCCAACCAACATTTTCCTATATAAGAGGGAGGCATTTTCGTGGTTCAAAGCACCATTTCACACAAGAAGAGCTTTCAAAAGAGAAAAGAAGGAAAGTAAGAGAAAAGAAAGAAAAGAAAGAGAGAAAGGAGAGGGAGAAAAAACTAGTCTTTTCTAGACATTTTGGTGCTATCAAGAAGTGTTTTTCAAGCTTAATTTCTAAACGGTTTTCAAACATCAAAAGAGTGCATTTTTCAACAAGTTTCAAAATATTCAATCAAGGTAGGTAGATGTGCAAAGTTGTTAATTCGTGTTAGGTTGTAAATTTCTTGCAAATGATGTTTCCATGTCAATGGTGCCTTCGTGTACAGCATGATCTATGTTAATGTTTGTATGTCAAATGGTACCTTCGGTATAACATACCCTTCCATGTCAAATGGTACCTTCGAGTACGGCATGAATGTCCGGTCGAGACGTCTTGTAAAGTTATGACTCTACGTGATTGGGATTCTACCGAAAATCCTCTATGAAAAGGTTTTAAAGTTACAAGTTTTGAAATGTATAGCTTAATCACGAATGCACCAATGACATCTATTGAGTTTTCAACTCGCGGGTTTAATCTCTTCTCTACAGATTGAAAGGTTGCTACCTTGGGTATGGATGAAGGAGAAGATGGAGAGATGCAACGAGCCCATGGAAATCGGTGAACAAGTTATTTAGGTTTATTTTCATGAAACGTTTTCAATATTATGTCTTTAAAATATTTGAATAACGTTGAATACGAGGACACGTTATATCTTTTTCAAATAAATTACATTTCGAAATTTATAGAAAATTATTCAGTGTTTTGTTTAAAACATTTGAAGTATTATTTTTAAAATTATTATTGTAAGATTTAAGCTTTCGCTAAAAAAATGTGTACACTTGTTACTGAACTACCGGTTAATGAAGTAAAGTAAGTAGCGTTCCGGTCCACTAGGGGTGTGGGCGTTACAACCAAGGTCAAAGTCAACTAGCAGTTCAGAAAGATTAAAGTCTAAACCCAAAGCATCCAAATTCGGAAAATCCAAGTCAAAGATATCTCTTTCCCTATCAGATTCAGAAGTTGAGATACCGTCAGGTGTTTGGTTCTCTGCAATTATGGGCATATCAGAAGCACCAAAATCTAGCCTTCCTTTAGCATGGTCCCTCTTGTTAGACCTTGTCAAGTTTGTCTTAACTGGTGAAGAAGTTGAAATGCAGCTATTTTTCTCTATTCTATAGTAGGTTATTTGTTTGGCAGGGCTGACTAGAATTGTCTCTGAAGAGATTATGGTGCAGTCAGTGGATGTGATATGTTGAGGAGTAACGTCTTCATTGGAAGTAGCAGTAACCAAGGGAGAAATTGATTTGTCAGTTTCAGAGGAAGATGCCCGTGTAGGTGTTTTAGGAACGGAAGAATTAGATGGAGGGGCTGATTGAACAAACACTTGACAAGATTTGATCCTTGAACTAGTGAACCACCAGGAGCACTATCATCATCATGGAACTGAACTGCAGAACCTTTTGAGGAACTTCCTTGTTTCACTTCTGTATTGCTTAGTTGTGGAGGTATGTTTGCATATGCAAATAAAATAGACAGTTAATGAGCACCAAGACAATTGTATGTATAATAAAATATCGAGGCCAACTTCTGGGAGAGTTTACCTTTGGTTTGTATTCGCCTTCTACATCTCTTAGCAGTTAAAGAATCTGAGACTTCTTTGCATTTTTTCCTTTTAGAAGCGGTCAGATTTGTAATCGTGGTAGAGAACTTTATGGGATCTGTTTGAGTGCTGGAGGACCTGGGCATAGACATCATAGCTGAAGTGTTGTACATGGGATAACAACCTAATGATAACAACAGATACTAGGTAAGATTATCTATAATTTCAGTGGCCAGAACAATGAATCCGTACCAATTTAACTTCAATTGCATATTATATGCAGTAAAAATACAAAAGAAGAAACATTTCTCAGTTTATTGATGGATATTGTTAAGAATAACAAGTTTTTATAGCACTGGTGATTGTGTCTCTAGATGAAAGATAAAGGATGAAACCAAGTATCTCAATATTTAATCCCAAACCCACCAAGCAAGACCTTAAGTTTCTCCATGCTTTGATGCAAAATAGAGGGTTGTACCCTAAAAAGCAGAAAAAAGCTTAATCAATAAACTCAATGCACTGCCACAATTGAAAACTGACGTTCAGATCCCATCGCAGTTTAAGTTGAAACATCCGAAGTGCCATTGTGCAAGAAGATTGAAGAAAGTGTTACAGGGTTTGAACAACGTTTTCTAGTTAATTGTTTTCAGCAATTTATATTCACTACTCATAAAACTCCATAAAATGATCAAAACTGAGTTCAATAAGTCATAAAACGTTGCCTGCCAGCGTCATAAGAGTGGGATCGGACGTAGAAACTATAGCCCCTGATTGTACCATTTTCTGAGATGCCACAGCTGTCGACGGCACGGGCAGTGGAGGAGTAACAACATTATTTCCGCTAGCATTATAAGCATTCATTACATCCTGCATGCCCGTTAGCAATTTCTGAAGCTTCAATTTCTCCTGCTCCAAACAGCGCCATTCTTGATCCAACAACACTTTCTGCTCCTTCAACGTTATGTATTCATCCAGTATTGCCCCCAAACTCAACAAACTCTTCGGTGCCTCATGCCTGAAGCACAAAATGAACAAAAATAAAAAAATAAAAACCCATCAAAAATCTTCAGCGCAAAACACTATAACATCCCTCGAAAACGAAAAATTACTAAAAGATTTACTTCTTGAACTGGAGATTTGGCAATCAAATGGGAGGCTTCGGATCGGAAAGTTGAGCGAGTATTTATGTAATTGTTGTCCGATAGATAACGATCGACGATGAATGCGACCTGAACCGCAGTTACCTTGCCTTTGCCTATCAATTCTGGTTTTCTTGATTTGTTCTGCTTCCCCATTTTTCCTTATCTCTTTACAATGTGGAGAAGCAGAGTATTGAGAGAGAAACATATACAGATTTGGAATCGGAGTGACTTTGAGTGTTGGAGGGAGCATTTGAAAATTCAATCATGCTACAAGTACATGAAGTTTGACATGAAGTTTTAGACTGTGCCACATGAACATTGGACAGTTTTAAAAAAATATATATAGTTTCCCGCCCATTTCATTTTTGAATACAATTGAAAACAATGGAGTGTCAAACTCCATGTTAAGGAAACAATGTACACAAAGCATAATTCTTGAAAATTTAGGAGAAAAACTTTTGTTTCTAAGGTGGATTTTCCTTCGCTGTGCTGTCGTTTCCCTTTATTTTATTTATTTATATATATACATTTTGGATTACGCCCTATTATTGGCGTCCACACCTGTCCTTCTTGGGCCTTGGTGAAGAAGATAAATTACAGGTTATGCCTCCAAAGGTAGAAGTCTACTTGTACACTTGCACTTATTCAAGAGCCAAATCCATATTTCAGAATTCGAACTCTTGACACGTCAGCCTTAAGCAAAGTTGGATTTCTCCACTTTCCCTTTTTACCACTTGGAGATGTGCTCTGGGGGCTGTCGTTCCCCTTTATTATTATTATGTATTAGTGTATGTTTGGCGAGAAATGCTACAGTGCCAAAAAGAGTGTGCAACTTTAGTCCCACTTTTTTTTTCATTTTTTATTCAAGTGGGACTCGCGCCTGTGAGGTTCGGTCATCCAAGAGGACAGCTACAGTTTTGATAAAGCAGCAAAATTCATGTTTGGCTGGCGAATAAATTATAACAATCCCACTACACGTACTCGGTGTTTTACCCAACCCCATGTGAGAACTCCGGTGGAGTCGAATAACCTGAAGAACAAGCAAACATGTACAAATGACTTAATCCAAACTATAATAACTTGATAAGAGCAAGTTTACTGAGTTATTGACCTGGATTCGGGTCTTCTCGGAACTTCAATACAAAAAATGCAATTTTCATCTAGCAATCAAGATTGCAATGAAATATTTTCAATACTAAGACGAACAATAAAATTTTAATTGATGTTTTCATGAACACATAGTGATGACAATCGAGTCGAGTAGTTCGTGGGCTCGATTCGTCTAAAACGAGACACGAATTGTTCAGACTCGTAAAAAATGAGCTCGAACCATGAGTCGAGCTTAGAAAATATCAAGCGAGCAAAGCTGGGTTTGGCTCGGCTCGTCATGTACACGAGCTGCTCGACGAGCAGTTCGTGGGCTCGTATTTGACGAATTTAAAAAAAAAAAAAAAATTAGAAAACGTGTATGGTATAATATAAAAAAAAATATTAAAAAAAAAAAAAGACGAGCTCACGGGCCGAGTAGGAACTCGGCTTGTCTCGGCCCACGAGCCACGAGCTCGTGGGTCAAGTCGAGCTCAAATTTTTTTCATGAGCTGGGCTCGTTGGGCAACGAACGAGTAGGACTCTTAGAGCAACGAGCCGAGCCGACTCAGCTCGACTCATTGCCACAACAACACATGAGGCAGCTCGGCTCATTGCTACCAGAACACATGAGGCCATTCTTTACCACGCCTTCAAGAATGCGTGCATACGAGATTGAGGGTAGTGACAATGATGATGTAATGTTGGTAAAATCATAAACTAGAATAATACGGGATCACAATTTGCATATTCACGCATACGTTGAGGAATGGATGAATATTTAAAGAACATTTTCCAATAATTTTTATTAAATATTCATAAACAAAAAAGCCATATTTACAGCCCCTGTATATAGGCGTTGTACATATAGCAACCTCCTTATAATATGAACGGTGCTACATGGTCAGGAAATTTTGTGATCGAACAGTGCTCGACCCCTCACATAATGTGGGGCTCACACAATATTATATTCATGCGGGTCTCATGCACAGTGAGGGGGTCGGTCACCGATCCCCTGACCATTGTGCTTTTTCCTTCTAATATAACTGACTAGGCTAAAGGATAAAATATATTATAGGGATGAAACCTTCTCGTTCGCCTACACAAACATATTGAATTGCTAAAATAAGAAAAGCAGGAAAGAAAACCTAATAGGGTAATAAACTTCTAAGTTCTAACCTAACCTCTGTTTGATGAGGATTAAAATCGAATTTTTAGTATATTTTAATAAAAATTAATAAAATATGCGATTAAAAAATTGTGAGTCGAATGGATTCTAATTTCTATCAGCGACCATAGTAAAAGCTAAAGACTAGTAATCCTTATTAAAGTGGAATAATTAAGTAAAGATAAAAAGTGGAAAAGCAAAAGACAAAAATCAATAAATTAATTATCCTAATCAGAACAAAATATTAAACCTTGTTTTACAATAATTCTTTTTTAAAAAAAAAATCATACATATTTTCAACCATACATCTTCACAATAAAATATTATTCACATAAATTCAAAAAAAATTCTACTACCCATTTTCAATTACAAATTTTATGGGACCCACAACTTTTATCAATTTTTCAACAATATATGTAATGAAATTTTTTTTTTTTAATCAAAATCTATTAAAAAATTTATTTTTGACAACAAAACAAGGGCTAAATATATCGTGTATCTTTTTCTTAGGTTGAAAAGATTCGTCCTCAAATCTTGTAAGATCCGTTGTCAAGCAACAACGGTAATCCATTTGGTAAATTTGAAGAAGGAATATAACAAATTCATGTGTTTGCAAAATTAACTTATACTAGACTAGTTAAGATTTCCCCTGCCAATTTCCTTTGTACTCGATATTGATTATGTGCACCAGTCTTCATCGTATTTGCATCTTGGTCAATTGGCTTGTTTGAAATTTGTCTAACACCACTCAAGTGGGTGGTCCCAAATTTTTTCAAGTGAGGGAATTTTATAATGAGCAATGGAGCCTTCAACCACTCCTCAGAGATCTTGCTATCTTCATCAATCTCCTTGTCAAAAATTGGCAGGCCAATACAGTTTTCACCTTAATCAACGTTCCACAATTTGTGATTAAAATGAGCAAAATTATTCGTGCTGATTCCAGCTAACATACGTATAACAATCTAAATCAACGTTTTGTCTTATCATTGCTCCGCATATTCCATAACCGGTGGCTATCCCTCGGCCTTCAGAACCTTCTCCATCGCCTGCGACTGACTCCACTATCACATCGGCCTCGCCTAGCCACAATGAAAGTGACATGATCACCACATCGTGTCTCTCGCCCATAGTCTTGAAGGTCATCTCCCATCCTTTGTTGATGGATAACCAATCTCACCACATGTAGTGCCAAATCCTCGTGCCGTTGGAAAGATTTGTATTAGTTCATCCCCAATATCACCCCTGACATCATAACCTTTAAACTCTCCTTCTCAATCTATCGTCATGAGCATAGACAGGTCCCTGGTAACAACTTTAATAGTGATACAAGCATTCCTATCAAAGTCGAATCATTAAAGTAAAGAGAAAAAGATAAAAATCAATAAATTGGCTATCCAGATCAAGAAGAAATATTAAATTAAATGTATCCTGCATCATAATGGATTAGAGATAAAGGTAGGAGTCGTGGACAGGAATGGGGTTGTAGGGGTCAGCCATGGTTGTAGGGAGAGGGAAGGGGATAGGGTGGGAAAGTAACCACTACAAATCACCACTTTCACAATTGTAATAACCATGTTGATTTTTCCTAGTGAAGGGAATAATTTTTACCACTAGCAGTAAATTAAAAATGAGAAAATGACTCAATTTCGATTTATATGGACGGCTGGATTATTGTGTTCAAATTATTCATTTTTGTTGTTAGCTTTATTTTAACAACCATAATTTACTTCTTACAATCTTTCATATTGTCCAAGTGACCTACAAGCAGTGGCGGAGTCAGCACGGGACGAAAAAAAAAATTTCTCATATATTGGGCGGCTACTTGAGTGTCCATCCGTCCTAACTCAAATGAGTTCTTTGATCCGCCACTGTCTACTGGAATTGCATCGATGTCAACATGGCCTCATTTTCATGCTTTGATTATGTCAAGGTAGCAGAATTTGCATTGAAATCTTGCACCAATTATGCACGAGGAATGCATGAAAGACGTATGTCATGGGCAAAAGGTTGCAAGCAAAGCTCTACAACTATGCAATCATAGCCCAATACTGGAGATAGGGGGACACAACTAGCATTAAAGCTGACTGAAAGCGCATACTATCATCTTGTCCGTTTGACAATTATTTGAGGATTTTTACGGAAGACTCGAGATTTATGGAAAAATTTATGACGAATAATTATTAAATATCATATAGGAGGATTCGCAGTGTGATCAAGAATATAGTGGAAAGTGTTGGACACGACATTTCAGAATAGTCTAGTTGTAAGAAGACTTTGTAAAACATAATTAGAAGCTTGTAAAAACAGCGTCGTTAAACTTCCCTTGCATCTCACAAGAATAGTTCACAGAATTAATCTTCATCATTGGATATGGGTTTTGTCCATTTAAAGGAAGTAGAGCTCTATTACTCCTCGTATATAAAGTTATCAACAAAGGCCACGTAAAAGCATCACATGCGTACATCTAGCAGTCAATCAAATCAGAGCAAAGGAAGACAAAAAATACCTTTAAATCCGAAGCACTCCCTTTGAAGCCGAAGTACTTCTCCCTCAAGACCGAAGTGGTTCCTCCTAAGCAGAACCTCTTCACATCCGAAGTTTAAATACCTTTGAAGTGCTTGCTGTCTTTGTCTCAGATTTGATGAGTATCTTTTGGAATGATTGATATAACGTTTACATTAATAAGTTTTATGTCTGTCAGCCTAAAATGGTAGGTCGACTGATGCATTGTCAATGAAAGCGGTCAATGTAAATAATGCACAAGTGGTGTGAGATTTCAGTCGGTTAGATTAGAACACTTGGATCTGATCCAACAATCACCATGTCGGTTAGAACACTATAAATAATCATTTATGGGCACATTATAAGGAATGATCTTTTTGACCAACAAGAAATATAAGAAAGGTCGATATCATTGTTCTTGACTTATTAAGATTTTTAATGCTTACGTTTATCTTATTTTCTCTTTTTTGTTATCGTTCTGATCAAGAATGTGTCGTAAGTTGTCCACGTGTACATTTGAGGATATGACATCCGTTCACACACTTTTTGAGGTCAAGAGTGCCGACTGCCCCGCATCGTCAATTGAAGGCTTTGAAGTTAGAAATATGTTGATTTTGTTTGTAAAATCAGCAGGACATGCCCCCACGTGTCATGTTGCATCTCAAAAGATCAAGGACCATAACGTGCGGTTGTGAATAAGTAACTTTTCTAACAAAGAAGCATGTTTGGCTATGTTCAAATTCTACAAAATTTTCGTTTAAGTAAATTCTGTTTTTAGATAAGTAACTTTTGATCCTAGATTTGTTGTCTCACTTTTGCTATTGCGACACCTACAATTTTAAAGTTTCAAAATCTTAAGGCTGCATATCATTAATTGTGGTGCAATTTTATAGTGCGAGTTTGTTAATCCAATGATATTTTGACACCTCAAATCAAAAAAAATTTGTATGACTCTTAGAATTGTCTAGCGTACGATTCAATTACTTGCTAAATGAATTTTATTTTGAAAATTTTCAAGTAGAGATGGTAATGGGGCGGATTCGGGGCGGAGCACCTTCATCCCGTCCCACCCTGTCTCACTTCAACCTCGTCCCGTCTCGTGTCTCGTCCCGTCTTAGACAGGACGGGGTGGGACGCGGAGTGGATCGGAACGGAGAAGGGACGAGAATTTATCCCATTTGTTGCCCCATTTAATTATTATTATTATTTTTTTTTTATTTTTTTTTACATTTTCAAAATTTGAGTTGTGTTATTATTTAAAGTTCAACCCTTAATCCAAAACCTAAAAGTCATTCCACATTTTTTTTAAAAAAAATTTAGGTTTTTCGATTAATATATTAACTTGTTTTGATTAATTTGTATAAATCTTTTAAAAGTAAAGAATATTTATTTAACTATCATGATTCATAATTTTAAATTATATAATTTAATTATAATAAAAAGATTGAATGTCTAAATTTATAAATTATATAAACAATTGTTATTTATGTAAAATTTTAAATTGGCAATTGTATAATATAATTGTTGGATTAGAAACATGTTATAAAATTACAAATAAAACTAACAATTTATTAAAATTTTATTTTTTATTTTTTTTCACGGGGCGGGGCATCCTCGCCCCACCCCACCCCGTGACCCGCCACGGGACGACCCACGACGCCCCGTCCAGTCCCGCCAACCCATCGGGACGAATTTTTTTACCCCATTCGGGACGGGACGGGGCGGGTTAAATTGTCATCCCTATTTTCAAGATTTATCTCAAAAGCTGTGTACTTATCAAGTACTCTTTTCGTCCAATAAAGATAAGCTTGCCTTTCTTTTTTTTTATCTGTCTCAAAGTATAGGTCATTTTTCTTGTTGGGAGTATATAAAATATATTTTTTCCTAATATGTCTTTATTTAAGATGCCTTGTTATCAATAAATATGAACTATTCTAACTCAAACTATTATTTAATGTAGGATATATTAGGAAAAATGTAAGAAAATTTTATATTATCCAACTATATTAATTATATTTTCTTAATTCATGTGAAAATAGAAACAAACATATTTTTTTAGAATTGTGGGAGTAATGATTATGTTTTATGAAATATTAAACGTTACGGCATTTCTACAATTTCATTTAAAAGTGGTCATTTTGTTAAGTTCCACAAAAAGTGGTATTTTTAAAAAAAGACATGTTGCAGTAACCATTTATTGATATTTTCTTCTTTTCATTAATAAACAGCTTTGATTAGTTGCCATAGGTGAAAAGAAATTGCCATTTTGTCACCAAAAAGATTCTACCATGGACCACTCCACCCCATCCCCATGTGATAAAAAAGGCCCTGAAGTTAAGGGCTGGGTAAACTTTCAGTGACTCTTGAGGGGATTCGAATTGATGATTATTGGAGAGCAAACTCAAGGTCCGATCAATTGAGATATATTTTAGAGTTGAACAAATGTTATTTTTGTACCATGTGAGGCTACAATCTACTATGTGAAATTAAAAAATGTCATATTAGATTTTACGTAAACGATACACTGAAATCTCCAGACTTTAAAAGTCATTCGTCACAATTGACTACACTTGTTAATTAAAAAGTCAAATTAATGTCTAACATGCAGTTGCAAGTTGCATGTTCGGACATCCACGTGAGATGGACACAAGAAGTTCTGCAAAAGACAATTCGGACAGTAACCAAAGTTGGTTAAATAAATCAGTGACTCGTCGTCTTCTTCCTCCTCTTCCTAATAAAAGGTCCACGGGACCACACCCCAGTCTGTCATCCCTATGTCTAAAGTTTTTTTTTTTTTAGGTATGTATTGAATAAATAAGTTTGGTCCAATACGTTCTGAGTTTTAATAAATATAATTTTTCATTTATTTTTAATAGTTTAGAAGAATATGCCGGTGTATGTATGATTTGAATATACAAAAGTGCTATACGTACATAATGGTGTATCAAATGCATTACACCCCCCTCACATGGAGGGGGCCCATGTGAGATGTACAATTAGCATTTTTTTGAATATAAATATACATTATCAGTATGTAAAAAAATTTAGAGACGGGTCACGGGTGCATGTACGATTTGAATACATACGAATAACTATACATTGTCAGTATGTTAAAATTCAGAAAATGGACCGTTGTACAAATGTAGAAGACAAAAGGGCACGCGGACCTTTTCATAGTCAGCACAATGCAGAGGATAGCAATTGTGTGTTCACTGTCGTGTGAAAACCAAGAAATGCGTGTATTATTCTAAACTTGCATTGCATGCCATCCAAAGAATCTTGCTCTTTTCTGCCCAACACAACTTTTAATTACTTAATTAACTAATTAATCTTAGCAATTTAATGATATTAAAGCTTATGTTTGACAAAACTTTTTCAGATTATAAGTTGTCGAGTCGCATCAAATATATAATTTTAAAAATGATAAAAGCTGTGGTCTAATGAAATGTAGTTAAAAATAAGTTTGATCAGCGCCCCCCCCCCCCCCCCCTTTTTTTTGTGAAATTGGAGATAATACTGATTATATATGATAATCACGTAAAGCTCACGAGTCACTAGTAATTTTTTTTTTTTTTAATAAGACCAAACATTATTCTATTATTGATTAATGCTACATGGCATTAAGTGAAAAGGTCCAAAAATATAATTAAACCTAACATTTAAGTTATTATATCATAGTTAATAAAATCAGATTGAACCTTCTGATTTGGTTTGGGATCGACGAATTGGATAGTTGTCAAATCCGAATGCATTAGTTTGTCAATTTAGCGAAGGAATAACAAAGAATTGATTAGACTAGTCAATAACCTTTCAAACATGACGAGTTTAGAGGAAACTAGAACCAGTTCATTGTGAACTACTTGGTTACCCAATTTTTCCATAGCAAAATATTATATTCAATTTGCACTAGTGCTAAATAATGCATTATATTAACCGGTTGTACTATATGTATATCATATTATTTATCAATAGATGATGTTGCGAAATTTGATTGAGTAAAAAATTCATAAAAAAAAAAAAAAAAACTCTCCCACTTTCTTTTGACATCTCTCTGTAAAAGATTATGTAAATAATGGTATACAACAAGTTTTTTTCAATACTTACTCCTAATATCAATATACACTCATTTTCCAGTATGCTAGGTAATTTTTCTTGAATTCACAATAGAATCATGGTTGGTGTATAGGAAAAAGTTGTACAAAGTTTTTACAGGGAGCATATCATTTTCTCAGAAAAAAAAAAAAAAAAAAAAAAATTAAATTGCGATGCTATCAACATAGCACGAGAAAGCCCCATGTACAGTTTTTCCCTATACAAGTGGAATAACACTTCACAGTAAGTACAAAAATTTGCAGCTGTCACTTGTCATCATGACAATTATAGGACAATCGAAGTGTTTATAAGTGATGGTATGCAAAATGTGAAAAGTAGAGGCCCTTAATTGCAAATATAAAAATTCCAAGGACATAATCCAAAAGAATCTCATATTTTCCCAACGCCCCACCACTGTGCAGCACCAGCAAAATCCCTTGCCCCAGCTTTTTTTGTTCTGAAGATCAAACTTCTGCTCACAAAGCCTAGAAAAAATCGTAAATAACTACCAAGTGTTCTTCCAAGAAAGCCTTGCAAATCCAGAATAAAAGAAAAAAAAAAAAAAAAAAAGAAGCAAAGCCTCAGCCACTTGCTCATAACCAGATCAAGAATGGCTTCAATTTCGGTTTCCAGGTACATCATGGCTTTCTTATTACTGAATCTTTACTTGAAAGTTGTAGCTGCAGAGCCATATATGTCATTTTCTTTCAAGAACTTTGGTAAAGATTCAAAAGAATTTGAATCACAGATTGCTCTGTATGGTGATGCTAAGGTTTCTAATGATAGTATTCAAATTTCTGGTTTTGAGATTTCTAGTTCAGGGAGAGTCATTTTCAAGAAACCTGTTAAGTTTGTTGAAGGAAACCCAAGAAATATGGTGTCTTTTTCTATGTATTTTGTCTTTTCCATGTCCAGTGAAACTGGAGATGGCTTGGCCTTTATTATAGTTCCTGCTAGTTATCCTTTGAATGTTTTTGATGGTTGTTCAATGGGGCTGTTGGGGGACAAAAAATTAAGGTTTCTTGCTGTTGAATTTGATACCTTTAAGGATGAAAAGTATGGTGATGTGAATGGTAATCATGTTGGGGTTGATATAGATAGTCTTGTGTCTGTTAAAGTGAGAAATGTTTCATCAATCAATTTGGTGCTCAATAGTGGTGAAAAATTACAGGCCTGGATTGACTACGAATCAAATTCTAAAAGAATAGAGTTGAGGCTAAGTAAGATAGGTGTCATTAGGCCAGTCGACCCATTGCTTTCTTATCCTATTGACTTGTCACAAATGTGGGAAAATGAGGATGTTTTAGTGGGATTGAGCTCATCTAGTGGGAATTCATTGCAAAAGAGTAATGTTCATTCGTGGAGTTTTAGGTCGAGAACTGTTCCCCATTGGATGCATTCAGAACCAGTGGACCCCGAGTCTTTTGTGGAGAAGGGAGAAGAACTGAATGTTCGTAAGAGAAGTGATTGTGTCGTGAGAATACTTGCTGCCTTAATTTTTGGCACCGGATGTGGAGCATTGGGGGCATTTACTGTGTTGTTTGTTTGGAGTATCTTTGCAAATAGGCGTCCTGTGCTGCCGGAGGAATATGTTGTGCAACAGCAGGAATATGCTTTGCAGCCAAAGGAATTTCAGTACGAAAAGTTCAACGTTGCTGTAGACAAGGCAATTGAAGATGGTAAGTAGGTGTTGGGCTTGAAGATCAGTTGGTGTGCCTTTTGTATGTAAATCCTGTTCATTTTGGTACTTGCATTTCAATTTAGTGCGCTGTAATTTAATGATCAAGCGTTCAAGCATAGTTATGATCATCAAAATACAGCCTCGGATTGGGAACATGGAATGTTAACTCTGAACATTTCCGTGATTTGCATCAGCGTCTTACTTATTGGTCTATGATTATTAATTTGAGTGTCCTCAGCTCTTTATTTACTAGTTACTGTACATGTGAAGCAGAGCTTTGGATGAGTTCTAGCGTGTTAAGCTGTCTCATATAAAAGCTGAAATTTTAGGGGGGACAAATTTATTTATTTTAGTTTTAGTTCTCAAGGCCTCTTCAAGATTAGACTTATATTTTCATCAATAGGATGATACATGTGCAATTTTTGAAAATGGATGTGACCCTTGCTGTGCAATCAAGTTGCAAGGTGTGCGTGTTTGGTAGAGCTTATAATTTCTTATAAGCTAGTCAAACACTATTTTATTCTGCACATTTCGTAAACTTGTAATCTAATAAGCTTTGTAACACTCGCTATGTGCATCTCAAAAAAGGCAATTTACAAATCGCTTCACATTGATGTAAAGCAGCCGTAGACACTATATCGAGATTCATCGAGCAGGAAAGCAAACATACTAAAGTTAAAGAAAAAACATTCCAATTCTTACATTCTTCAACTCAAGTCTCGTAGTGCAGGTGGTGGCCGAAGTCGCCACCTTCCAGAAACTTCCAAAGGAAAGCACATTCCGTCATGGAATTTTGCAGAACTTAATTATATCAAATAGTTCATCAGATGTATTACCACCTGTGTGGATTCTCCAGCAAAATTACATTCTGTCTTTTCTTCGGAATACATACACAGGTCTACCCAATACCGCTTCCAAGTTCAACAAATTGCCTAAAAACATTATTTTGTACTATCCCAACTAGCAACTTTTACATTCCTACCTTCTTCCACCACTTTGTACATCCGGGGAACTCCACACCATGCCATTGCACCTCCACAAGTACTACACATTGCACTAAAATAGCCCGGTGATGCATAGAATCACTGTAGTCTACAATTTCAGGTCGAAATTGTACTGCTCATTACATTACCATATGATCATTCTTCGACCGGAACCACTTCATCTTCAACTAAAGCATAGACCACTGCTGTTCTGGAAGGCGCATAGATCATAAAAGATCGAGGTCGCTCATCATACCACCCATCCTGTGCATATCGGGTTGAAAAAAAATTAGTATTTATTTTATTTATTTTTGGGGCGAAATTTGGTGGACTATCTTCGAGTAAATGCACTTACTGAGGTAAAATACTCTGCATCATGACTAATTCTACTAAAGCCTCCGAATAATAGATCATCTGAGTCCAACACTACCTGAAAAGGTGGTACTTTGTTGAAGAGTATAACTTTCAAAACAAGGAAAATAAAATAACGAAGACAAACATTTCACAGACCAAAACATTAGGTGGCCAGATCATTAATCATTATGTGGATTCCCCAAACCACATGTGCCACAATTATGACATTGAGATGCAGTTGCTCAATCACAAAATGTTCTAGCAAAACCAGGCACCCAATCATAGAGGATGTTGCAGTACTTACAATTTGGTTCCAAGATTATCGAATTTATTAAGGATCGTATTCTAGGATCATGGACGCTGGTCGTGGTGCTCTGTGTGTGTATGTTGTTGGGGAGGTTAGACTAAATTGAAGAATGAGTTATGTATTGAACATTAAAATCCTCTTAACATCTTTTGAGAGAACTATTAATGCAGTTAACTTCCCAAATGTTATTATAGCAAAACAGGACAACTAGGCTTCCTGTTGTTTACAAAATGATCTATGCTACTCCTTACATCTCATTATCACATCAACTCAAGGGTACTCAAGTTGATTGTCTCAATAAACACCATTACCATTCTTTCTTTCTCCATAAAAAAGTAGCAATTTGCAAAACAAGGGCAGCCTTCTAATTTTCAGACAAGAATATACTTGAAAGGAGACACACTTAACCACGCTACACAAATGAGAGAGAGAGAGAGAGAGAGAGAGAGAGAGAAATGTTTAACTTTACCTTATATTTTCCTGGCTTTAGGCATCCTACCCGATAGTCAGAATAACTGTTTGTCCAATGAAAATTGAAGACAAAAACCAAGTTCCCCCTTTCAAACACAATTATCCTATCTCCTTCATCCTTACGTGATATGTACTGATGCTCCGAAGTCATAAACTGTAGAAACATGTGCTAACTTCAATATTGATATGCAAATATATGAAGATTAAAGAAAATCAGTAACGATGTGCTTGAAACTTAAATGATAAGTGATTAAAATTGGGGCAAGATGGAGAGCAAGGTAAGTGGTAAATTGTGTAAAACTTTCAGCTTAGTTAAGCACGTTAATGATAAGTTGATAACAGCTTTGGCTGGAAAGTAAGGGGTCTTTTCAATTCTCATAACAACTATTTTGTGAAATAACACCATATGCACCATCATCTTCATTCTTCTATAATCTTTCTTTCCAGAAACTTTCACCTAAAGTTAGCTATATTTACTGTACTGCTGTACCTACCCAAGAAGAAAGAGGAACAAACTCGCTTAAACTTGGTTTGTGGGTCATCGTCATCATACAGGATGTGAAACTCCAAATCCACAGCCCATAATCCCTTTCCTTAACTTTCGATAATGATGACAAAAAGTGCTAGATTTTACTTTCAATGTTATGAAATCAAAATTGTTGAACCATTTCATTTAAAAGTTTAAGCTGCTAGGGAGGGGACATTTAATTACTTGAATTGTCTAGAACACACTCCTTGCATGCATACTAGATTCTTTCCATCAAAGCAATGACATATTCACAATTTTCATCATTGGTATTCTGCTAAAATTGAATTCATGACTTTTACCTGCTCTGATATGATGATAATTAAACCACCTCATTTAATAACTTAACCCGCTAGAGACACATTTATCTATTTAGATTTGCCATCCAAAAAAATACTTGCATTCACGATCTAAAACCGCAAAGAAAAATAACCAAACAACCTCAAAGTTGGTCAACCTACAGACACTCCAATCTTGGTAGCCGCTAGTTGTATCTATTGTTCCAAATATATTCTCAAACTAAATGAAACCACAACTCCACAAGTATATCACATTAGACTCAACTAAGACCACAAAAATTGCCATGATATATAAGAACAAACAAGATTACTCATGTCACGGGCATATCCTCAATGCCTAAGAAAGAATGTTAGAAAAATGCAGCGACAGACTCAGCATTTACCATTGAATCTCATCGCAGCATGAGAATTTCTACAAATCTTAAACATCATTGTTTTAATGCATCAAATATTTTTCTTTGGATTAAGTAGGGAAGGAGATCAGCACAGTAATACATACACCATATTTTTCTTCAAGATGCTGCATTGCCCGATCAAATTCTTGCATTCCACTATATCTCAAGTAGCCTGCATCACCCTGGAAATGCATCAAGTGTCATTTTAAAGACAGATGCACCAGTTAACTTAGAATTCATTCCAAATGACTTCGAAGGTCTATAAGGAAAAACACTCCACCGATGTGTCATTAAGAGAGAGTTCACAACAAAAGAATAACAAATAAAAAATCAATGCCTAGCACTTATGCTTTAATTTATTTTCAGTCAACTTGTATGCATATCAACCAAGCACAAGAGATTTCAAAGCTGTGTTTTTACACTGGAATATATAGTAATGGAAATAGTATAACATCATCTTCAGTGCAGTAAAATGGACTCTCCATTGTAAAATTATATATATATAAAAACTCTGCCACATTTAGTTTGAACTGGAATTGATTTTTGAGGGGGGAAACATAATAAGTTGTACTAACTGGTGCATAAAATGTGTTCACAAGTTGCTTTTGTATCCTTTAAAGCATTGAAATGTAAATTAGTACACGTGACACCTACTTTCTCACCTGTACGCCTCTCCGTCCTACCCTCCCTTAGTAGCAAGTTGTACTAACTGGTGCATAAAATGTGTTCACGAGTTGCTTTTGTATCCTTTAAAGCATTGAAATGTAAATTAGGACACGTGACACCTACTTTCTCACCTGTACGCCTCTCCGTCCTACCCTCCCTTAGTAGCAAGTTGTACTAACTGGTGCATAAAATGTGTTCACGAGTTGCTTTTGTATCCTTTAAAGCATTGAAATGTAAATTAGTACACGTGACACCTACTTTCTCACCTGTACGCCTCTCCGTCCTACCCTCCCTTAGTAGCGGTCCTTCTCAAGTAGCTGAGGCAAGTACTAATGAACTACTATATTTAATAATACAGAAGAAATTGATTCCTAACATCAGTGAAGAGGCCATTTTCCTTTCCAACATTCTAAAGGCTTTCACCGTGGAAATAATTTAAAAATTATAAGCCTTTCTAAAACCTACTACTCATTGTCTTGCTTTGGATGCTCAAAACCATTCCTTCTTGTTTACTTGCAAAATATTTGATTGAATTTAAATTTTTTGAATCAAACTTACAAATGCACAGAAAAAAGCTAGCATAAAGCATCAGGTATGAAACTTTTTTTATTAAAAATAACTTTTCTAAAATTTATGATCTATCCTTGTTAAATACCATGATCTTTATACATAGAATGTGTCCTTCCTAGTTATTTACAATATTCTCAATCGCCTACAATGCTTTTTATCAGAATTATAGAGAACAAAAGAAGAATTGGATGGCATCATACTTAAAAAGGAGTGTAAACTTAACCTGTTAAAATTTCCATTTTCCATCTCTCAGAAATTTTTTCTGTTTTTCCTTTTTCCTTGTTCCAAGGTTTAGTTCGTTGTTCCCGACACATTTCTTTCCGCTAAATTGAGATTCAAGACATGAAATTGTTGCATTTAAAGGGGTTCAGGCATCCGAATAACTATGAATAAATTTAGGATTAGAGCGAAGAGTATATCAACAGGCATTTCTATATATGTGTGGGTGAGTATAAAATACTCCACGGCCATCTTTATATATGGCTTACTTGTAAGTTTTAGCGGGTCACAATTAGTCAAGGAAGTTTTTCCGAGACTTTCCAATTACTACACAATGATTGAATCTGTCTTGTCCTTGATGATTAAGTATGTCTTGTCCAGTAACTAGGTTTCAGCATTCATCTAAACTCGATAAACTGTTGCCAGTAATACAGAAGTTCCACAGCAACGAAATACATCTAATTATTTATAACAAACAGAAAAACACTTTCTTATAAATTCCCTATTCTCCTGAAAGAGAACACATAATAAAAGAATGACTGCATACATAAGGAATTCTTATGACTGGAAAAGATTAATTGGAATAATATAGAGCAAAAATTTACCAGATCAAATCTACGCCTGCACTTGTCAAAACTGTTACCGTTTCCAGGAACAAATTTTCCGTCAGGAAGAAGTTGATCAGCTCTAGGAAAATCTATCCACTCTGATTGAACCAAAAAAAATAAGGTTGTTGGTTTAAAGCTAAAAGCGATTTACTGAATACTGGAAAATAGAGAACATCATAAACCACTTCAAATAACAGTACCAGGATGTCCAAATTCATTTCCCATGAAATTTAGGTACCCTTCTCCTCCTAATCCCATTGTGATAAGCCTTATCATTTTGTGTAATGCAATTCCACGATCTATCAAGGGAGTAGATGGTCTACCTACAGCCATGAAATCATACATATCCTGAAATGTAGAATAAAGTTATATCACAAGTTAGCAAAAGAGTGAACAAATCTATCATTGGGAAATATATAGTCTCACCAACTTTGTTCACAGCTCCACCACAATAATGCAGGGGTAAATATATAGTCATTAAGGAAATGAATCCTCCACCACGATAATGCAGTGGGAAATATATAGTCTCATCAACTTCATTCAACAAAAATTAAAAAGATAGTACACGTAAAGATTGAAAGAGAAGTCTAATGCTTTTTCGAGAAGAAGGATTAACCTGCCACAAAACCCTTGACGTAGAGACAAAGTCCAATGACTAATTCCTAACTTATATCATTCTAACTAAAGATTCTTAAATAAAGAAATTTATTACATTTCAAACAAAGAAGCAAACTAAAACCACTTTACTAACAGAGAACTTACCAGAAATGCTTTGAGAATTATGAGTATTTATTTTCAAGAATAACCATGACAAGATGTGATTTACTACAGAAACATAAGCGCCAATTATGAAATCAATTAATCAACAAATCCCGAATTCCAAATTTTTGGTTCAAATAATACGACAGAAGATGAGATGAAACCAAGAGCAGGCTCTAGACCATGATCCACTTTATGAGGTAAATTTGTAAGATTGTTTATCTGTGAACTTTTAGTACACTCTGTTGTTCAATGAGTAAGTTCATCTGTGAACTTTTAGTACACTGTCTCTCTGCTTTAAGATTGACAATACATATTGTTCCACTCATTATGTATAACAAGATTAGAAGTAACGTTATGATATTTCAATTGGACATCTTTTGGTTCATGAACTTATTTGTCCAATAAAATGCATTCATACATGACTGACAAAAAAAGCTTTTTGGCTTCCAAGTAATGCGGTCAATTTTTCGTTGGATTGTGCCGGTTAAATTTCAAAATGAACTAGGTATTTATTTTTCTTCGAAGACTAGTGAGAACAAAATAAGAGAATCTAAAACCTTATCCATTAGCCAGAATGCAATAGTTTTATCACCGACTAGTGCTTGGTCATGACTTTCTGCATAAGCAACACATTTTTCTGACCACCTTCTATTAGTAAGTGTGTGCACAATATCTCCCATTTTCCAATCTTCATCCCTTTTCCTGCATCAAAACATCAGAGTGAAAAAGAGAGTAATTTTAAATGTGGTCAATAAAAACATTAATGTTTAATCAACGTGAACACTGTTAAATGACTTTATGTAAAACATAAAATAAAATTTGCATTCTTGAAGTTCTCATAGAACTTATCAACGACATCATATAAATAGCAATTACATATTAGTAAGATCCCCTGTACAGTTTTTCAAAAAGAAAAAGAAAAAAAAAAATCCCCCGTGCAGTTGCTATCCATCTATAGTATAGATTTTCTCCACATACAGATGATGCAAGCTTTATCCCACAAACTTATTACAAAGATAATTTTTTCCCACATCTCCAATTTATGTCAAAATGAGGAAAGTATTCATTCCAAGATCTAAAATACATATTTTAATGCACATTGGTATAGAAATGATTAAAATGCTTTAAGTTAGCTGAAACTATAGATTAGCTCCACATATCAAATGCTATAAAAATCACCTGTACTTCGTTCGCTCTATACCATGTCTTGAGATCATACATTTATTATTTTATGTTACATCAGTGAACATAGTATCACATTATTCTAATCTGACATCAGCTTATCCCACAAACTTCACATCAAAAGATATATTTTTCCCACACCTTCCACTTCAATGAAAATGAGGAAAATAATCATTTCCCAAATCTACATCCTACCCTTTTCTGTGAAATTGTTTGTCAAAATGTACTCTTCTATACACAAAACAATATTTCGAACAGCAGGTACTTTCAAGAATAGATGTATCTAGAGTTTCGAGGACAACATACTTGAGTATCTCAATCCATTTATCAGCAATTGCCATATGAAGGCGATAGTCAAATCCAACACCACCATCTTGAACGGGAATACAGAAAGTTGGCATGCCACTGACCTGCAAAGATCAGTGAAGTTACTACGATGTTTACAATAAATAAGATCTTAGATGCTACTGAAGCATTGCCAAAAACAACATTTATAATCATAAGTGACCAACAGTATCTCTTTGCTTTGTAAATAGGCAATAACTATGAAATCTCAAAAAAGTTAAGGTACAAATATCGAATTATTGCTCCAGTTTATAGTACGAAGTGTTAGGCCGTTTAAGGATAAAATCTCCATTAAGAGAATATAATAAATGATGTTGTTCAGATGGATGTATGTCCATGCTACCAATTCCTTCCCGAAAAATAATATTTAATAGAACAAGAAAGCAGACTATATGCCAACCGGTGAAGGTGGAACCAAATGAGGATAAATTAAAGAAATGATGACTTAGTGGTCCTGCCAAGTCTTGCATAGAATTGAAAAAAAAAAGAAAAAAAGGAGATCCCAATATATCATGTTAGAAGAGGGAGAGGTGGACTAAAACTAACATGGCCTAACATGGTTACAAAGGATCTGAATTTATTGGATATCTTGATGGGACTGGCAATGGATTGAATGAAGTCACGAGAACAGAGATTCGTAGCTAACCCCAGAAACATAAACCTGAAATAGGTGATGTGTTACATCAACTTGATTTAATGCATGCATGTTCTAAAATTACCACTTAAAACAGAATATGGAAAAACTATCTACCTTACAGAGTTGAAAGCAGCTGCTGGTTTGGGTCATGGAAAGAATTAGCTTGATGATTAACTCTATGGAAGCTCTCAAAAAAGCAATAAAGTAGAACCAAGTCCTGAAAGGAGATTTGATCGAGGAATCCTATTTTTATAAGTGAACTTTTTCTTCTCTTGTTCTGAACTTATTGACCTTTCTTTATTGGAATTGATGGTATTTCATTTTCAATGTTTTCTTTACACATATGATTTGACTACCTGTGTTATGATGATCTACCAAGACAATTTTCTTCATACCCAGCTCTACTATTATATCTGTTCGGTGTAAATGTCTGATAAATGCTAGTGTGTGCCAGACAACTTAAGCATTCAAACTTGCGTAGATATGCATATCAACAAAAAGTCACATTCAGAACATAGGATGGCTTACTGGCTACAAGGAAAGAGAAAGTAAATGGAGGGAAATAAAATCAAGTGGAATGGGTGCCAAGGAGTTTGTACACAAACTTGTGCTGATACATATTTTAAAAATCTTTAACATAAAAATTTAAAAATCAAGTGGAATTTGCCCAATCGGTACCAGGATTCAACTTAATCTCTCATAAGGCGGAGATTTAGAGTTCGAATCATGGGGAACGTGATAGAAAGTTGAAAGGGATCAAGAGGGCAGATACCCTTCCAAAGCAGACAGTACATGTAATACAACGGCTTGGACATTGGCCCGAGTCGTTACACAAGAAAAAAGTATTTTGTGTCTTCAATTTTCTTTTCTCCTTCACCATGAAATCCGCCAAGGGGAAGTGAATGTCAAATTCCTTCTAACATTTCTCCACCCCAGTCAAAAATAAATAAATCGATAAAAAATAACATCAAACCATATTTATGGCTGCCAAATGATATTGACAGACTCACATCTTCACCAACAATTATAGCTTCAGGGAAGAGCCCGTGAATGAGATCGTTGACCAGCATCAAATAAACTACAGCATCAACATCCGTCGCAAATCCAAAGTACTCATTGTAGTTTCCAGTAAATACAACCTATTAGCAATAAAAACATTTGTGAGAGGATATACAAAGGATATTAAAGAGAGACTCTAGACACAACCAGCATCCCAAATTTCTTAAATGATATTGTCATTATGTCAAAACCAAGATATGCTAAAACTATTGATGATTTATTCATGGAAAACCTATATTTTTATGGCCTCTCGATAGACTTCATCAATTTAGAGTTTCCCGTATGACATGTTTAATACGCATAAAGCTCACTTACAGCTTTCTAACAATCAAATGTTTGGAAATTGAACAATACAGTAAATTAAATATAACTGACAACTAATCAATTATACATGCAACAAAAGAGGAATTTATCCAACACACTTTCATACAATTTTCTGAAGAAGAAAACTTCCTAATTTTAATGTCATTAAAACATAAGGTCGTTTAGGAAGAAATGCAGTTTTCATATTAAAAAAGTTCAAAAACATGTAAATGGAACTTCTAATGGATAAGATGGATAATGAACAAAGAAAAATGGTGAGAACATGAGATTGTTTGGTAAAGCGTTTTCAAGCTTGCAAGTTGGTCAAAGATCATTTTTAGTCACACATTCCCCGAGACCCATAGCTTTTATCCACGTTCCAGGAACCCACAACTTATAATCTACAAAAAGCTTTACCAAACATACACTAAAGCTAACTATTTGTTAGAGCATTTTCCAGCGACTCTTCATTTTAAAGAGTATCTTTAAATTTAAAGAGTAAATTTTTCTATATAATCCAACAAACTATTTATTTTTGCTCTTTATTTTACTTTTCGCAACATTCATTTGTTGTTTTTCCTTTATTTTTCAATTAATATATTTTTTCAGATGTCAATAGCTAAAATATTGAAAATAATATGAATAATACTATTGAAACTTGCAATTTCATTAAATGCAATCTTGATCAAATACAAATAGCAGGTGAATTTTGCGTTATTTTACAAAAGCTAAAATAGTCTCTTGGAACCTAATTTCAAGGTTTGACTCTTTAAGAGCATCTCACTTTTAAATAGTCTTTTGAAGATGATCTAATACTTCAAGTAACAAAGAACCCAATTTTCTCAATAATCAAAATAACATTTCGAAAATATTACTCGAGGATAGCTCATTCTTCCATCATTTACCTATTTGACATAACTATTTTCAAACTGTTAAAACAGATTTATGGAACAGCACAACGAGCTATGCATATTTCGTGGCAATAACAACCGCTTGCATATATGTAAATTCATGCAATGCAACTCATTTATTAACTATATGGATCCAACAAAGAGTACAAGCCAAGTCTCACCAACCAACATGGAAATACCTGCAAGCCATGGTGAGTATACATCATTGACGTCACACCATCAAATCTGAAACCATCGAACTTGTACTCATCCAACCACCATCTTGCGTTAGAGAGCAGAAACCTTAATACCTAAAACAATAAATCATAGTAGTTGCTATATTTGACGATATTCAAAAGAGGGTAAAAGATTGAATAATTTATTTGGCCCATTCTAGTTTTCAAAAGTGCACATACCTCCCAGTGTCCATAATTAAAAAGTCGAGAATCCCACATCCAGTGATAACCCGGGGATCCAGAGTGAAAGTAACAGCTATCGGTGCCATCAAACATGTTCAGCCCGTCCAAAGTATTATTTGATGCATGGCTGATATATAAAACATTTTGGGTGAGGCAATAATGAAAAAAAAATAAAAAATCATACATATTACCAAAAGAAAAGTACAAGTTAACTGCACAGTTGAATAGCATACAATTGAACATAGTAATATCAAAACTCAGATTCTCAGCATAAATAGATTGTGTCCAGCACTATATCCTCCTCCCTGTCCATCCCATCCCAAAAGGAGAAAAAGATTCATTCTATATGCCTTCTCAATCTCCTTGGACTTCATATCAGCAACTGTACGTACCTCAAGCCATACCCAAATTCTGTTTTCTCCTGTACATTCTGAGAGAATCACTTAACCAGAAAAAAATTCTCTTTCGAGCAACTGAGTAAGGGTAATCATCTGCCAGCATTTTAAGCCTAAAATTGGCCAGTGATGCCACATTTCCCATCTCCCCTTTGAAGATTATCTACTACTGCTCTAACCATCAAACTTTTTAACCAAAGCTGGAAGCATAACAATGAAGCTCTTAGCCCCAAACTGAAATTTCACAAAACAATCCTTCCCCGTGTATTTTTTTAATCAAAACCTCCTGAACCCCACACTGCTTTTCTAGCATGAAGACTTCGACCAGGTTGAGGCATGGAGCATTTTCTGCCTTACCCAAATCATTTTTCCTTCCTGACTAATCTGATCTCTCTTACTAGATCTTTTCCTCTTGAGATTTTGAAAGTCTTTTGCCAATCTATAACGTAATATTTCAAAAATCTTCCACATGTCAAACTTGCAGGATCCAGAATAATCTATGAAATTAATCTGAGCTCCAACGCAAATAGACAGGGTTTAAAAGAATAGCTTGAGAATGACATAATTTCTGCTTTATATTAATGATAATTTTCCTTAGCCAGAGAAAAGGGAGGGGGACAACAAAAAAGTCTCCACCATTCTCCTGCTGCAGCTCCCTCGTAAACTATTGCACGTGTTTGGATATTAACCTGCATAGTGCTAGTAAAAATTTGGAACCGAAATTCACATGCATTAAGTATAAAATGAATATCTAAAACCCATAGAAAACATGGTACTAACAGGAAGAAGTAACCAGTTTCCATTGCATCACAAAATCCACTTAAGTTGGTTTTGTCACTGAAATTCAATTATTACCTGTGCACAATATCCATGAGAACAACCAGACCCAACTCATGAGCTCTATCTATCAAAGATTTAAGATCATCAGGAGTCCCAAAACGGCTGCTTGGTGCAAAGAAATTCGTCACATGGTAACTGATGGACAAAATCAATGGACATAAAGTCTTGTTAAAATAGGGGAAAAGAGGAAATTCCAAGTTTACATTTACTACATTGAAAATGACAGTGGAAGTGGTTAAGTGTTATAATTAAGTTGAATGAATTACCCAAAGCTCGCATAATATGAATGCTCTTGAATTGCCATTATCTGAACAGAATTATAACCAAGGTTTTTGATACGTGGAAGCACTTCATCTCTAAAATTGGCATATGTATTGATAATAGGCTCCTACATTCAAGGTTGAGAAAATAAGAACCAGGTGACGTTGATGTGCAGCCAACAGCTGTCAAATCATCACAAAATGGAGGAAGCACCATAGAATGAAGCAAAAACTCGTTAACGTAAGTTTGACATCATCTATGAAATTGGGCAAGTTAGCAATAGTTTTTCAACCTTAAGCAATCTTTAAAGAAAGTTATAGAAAGCACTTGCCAAATTTATTGATTATTTGGCAATAATAAAAACCCTAATTTTCCAAAAACCCTAAGTTTCCATAAAAATCAACTGGCTATAGAAGTAGAACATGACGCTTTTACACTGTACTAGAATGGCTTTCACAACTGAAGGTAGCCAAACTAGATGGATGAAGAAGTCACCAAATTGTCAATGCAGAGGGGTGAGGTAGCATACTAGCTCACGTAGGGCATCATCACCTTTACATTTTATGGTTGACAAGCAGTTAGCAGCAGCTGTGAGGATCATGTTCTTAAACTGGTTTCACTCCACATATATTTATGTTGCATTTTATTGTATTGTATGCTGAGAAAATACAGAGAGAAGCGCTAGTAGTTGCTTCAGGTTTCTGGCTTCTCAGTTTTTAAGAAGCTATAAAAAATTCCTTCAAGTTCTCAAGTACTCTAAATATTGCTGAATAACAGTAAAATGTGCACTCAAATGACTTCAAGTTCAAGAGTCTTCAAAATGGTAAATGGAAATCAAAGGTGAAAATTTAACATTCATCTTAAGTTAACAGCTATTAATAAATGCAAGTTCTAATGGATCATTAAAAAATATGCTGAGTCAAGGAAAATGCAGATAAGTACAAGCACAGAAATTTATTCATTACATGAGAGAGTAGAGATGCACACCGTGCTACTCATTCCAACGTGAGACTCGTATATCCTGAGTGATTTTGGTTTCTCAGGCCGGGGATGTTTGAAAGCATACTTCTCCTGAGAAAAACATCATTAGCCTAAAAGGAATTGAGGAGGATTATAACATAATATCTATACCAGCACCAGAGGCCTATTGAAGAAAGCAGCATATAACCTTTCAAGAAAGGGGATACTTATATGATTTATCTTCTAAACTTGAAAATTCACAGTGTAATGAACCTCTAGAATTATTTAATGGATGAAAGTCTAGTGCATAAAATCTGATAAAGCTGCCAAGAGGTAAAGAAATTTTTCTTTTTGAAAATTTTGCTTTAAACTTTTTGACACAGGAAAGTCACAATATGGTCATTTCCCTGTCCCAGATCATCCACCGTTCGCCATTTTCAATACTAAATCTCACTTTGAGGCACACAAATAACAGGTATAGTAGATTGTAGTACCTCTTCTGGAGGATCATAATATATTCCATTGTATGGAATTTCTCCAGGAGCCTGTACGGAGAATTTGATCCAAGCTGGAATAGAATCTTTAATGCCAGATGGAGTATCCATGCGAATCTGCATTATAAATGCATGGAGATTCATACAACCAAAAGCTTCAAGAATTTTGTATACACACCAATAACCTTGCAGCAAACTTGATAACAAGTATCCAAGTGAAGATCTTTGATCTCATGCATCTGAACATGTGCAGAGAGCCAGAGACACGTACAAATCATAAAAACTCTTCACAAGATGCAATATAAAATAGCTCTTCCTTATCAAGTACGCTCCATTTTAACGTGGTACAAGTAATTATTTAGGAAAGAGTTGAAAAATGGTATTTTCCTTGCTATCATTTCCAATTTTTACATCTAAGCATGTGTCGCATCATGATTATTTTAAGAAGAGTAAGAAGAGAATAAATTCTCCAGAAAAAGGTACTATTTGGAGACATCTCCAGAAGATTCGATTGGCAGAAGTTATATGCAACCGAACTATGCCCTGAAACTAAGGATAAGAATTAAGCTAGCAAGATGTTGAAAATTGTTGAAGATTCTGGACAAGGTTTATTAAAAATGTAGCAAATATTTTGAGACATCTCCAGAAGAATCAAACCTCAGAAATTATTTGTAACTGATCTACACCCTGAAACTAGAGGATGAAGAACTAGCAAGATGTTGAAATTGTTGAAGGTTCGAGACAAGATGAGAAATTTAGTGAAGAAGCGCATATATGAGTAGAAGTACAATAATTGCTCCACCCTGTTAAGGAAGCTTTTTCACGGAAGATCATATCAAGTCAAAGCAACTTGCACTGATGCATTGCAGAGGCAGTAGCAAACCAATCCAGCCTGTCTTACTGGTAAATTTATCTTCACTAGTAAATTTTGACAGAGGGAAGAATTCAGAAAGGTGTGCAATTGTAAGATAAGGATTCTCCATTAGCTGAAGTTCTATAACAAAAATTATTTTTTGTTCAATTGAATTGATAAGAAAAATTAGGTAAAGCACCATTTCAAGAGGACAGTGAAGTAGCTAAAATTCATGATCCTCTGCTCCATCCCATCTACAAGTATTACCTTCACGCGGGAACCATGGGGGATAGGAGGGGAACCGTCTGCATTGTTAGGCAAAAAGATCTCCCAGACTCCAAATTCATTCTGCTAAAACAATTGGTCAGTCAATCATATGATAATATGAATAATAGAGATAGCAAAGCAATATAACGAACCAAAATTAGTGCCATTTTTTAGACACTAAACCATCAGAATAGAGAAAATCAATGAGACTAAGATATAGACTACCAAAGATAGAAAATATTCTTTTTTGCTTTAGTCATGCATGAGTTACAGGTGAAGTCAATATAATGTCCATTGGTGTATGTTATTCATTGCTAATATAGCTTTAGTTGATTAAACTAGGAGAAGAAGAACTAAGTTAGAAAATTGCACATTCACTTCGGAATATAAAGATTTTAGGTTAAGTGGAAGTAAAATGGAATACATAGAATGTCCTTTTATCATGGACAAAATACATAGAATCTCCTAGACATCAATAGGAACAAAAAGGATAGTAGAGACAGAATAGAGTACCATGTCCCAAAGCAAGATTACTTCAGATATGGAGAATCGATTATTATTTTTATAGGAGGACTCAAGAGGAAGTGACACATTAGCGTGGGTTGGACCAAATGAATAAGTGCTACGAAGATGTTATGTGATTTTGAGTTACCCATCAAACTAAAAGGAAAGTTCTAAAGAACCATTATTAGACAAACTTTATGTTCGTTAAATCACACAGAGCTCAAGGATTAATGTAAGAAAAATGGGGATGTTAACAAAGATGTCTGACCATACCAAAATGGATAACATAAGAAATGAGGTCGGGGTTGGCAGACGATGGAACCAATTCGTTAAAGCACAAAGACTCAAATGTCTGACTATGTGGTTGGCTGGTTGTCCAATATTTGATTTTGTGAGACATAATAATAAATATAGTGCTGGTTTGAAAAGAGTAGCAGAAAATAATTGATGTAGTTGACCCCCAAGATCCCAATGATCACGATAGAATAAAGAGGTAACATCACACGATGTGGTCACCCAATATTTGATTTCGTAGGATGTTAAATAGATGTAACGTTAGATTGAAAGAGTAGGTGAAAAAGAACTCATGTAGTTCACCTCAAGTTTATATGAAATAAGGTTTAACTTGTTACTTCATAAATAACAATTTAAATTATTCTTTCACAACAGGAAATCAACTTCAGCATTTATTGACAAGTTCAATGGATAATATATATAGATATATATATATATCTAGGATGTTTCAATAATGAAAAGATAATGCTTACACGAGTCATGACATCAGCATTAGGATTCCAGTTGTTGAAATCTCCAATAAGTGTTGCCCACTGCGAAATGCATAGAAAAGAGAACTAAGAATGTATTATATGTTTATAAAACAAGTTACCATATCAAATTGGGAAAATAGCAGTGGAGATCCCCAAACTTGGAATCATGTTGCATCTTAGTCCCCATTCTTCTAAACGAAGAATTTTCGTCCTCAATCTTTCATTTTAGTAGCACTTAAGCTAAAATTTTATCAAAATGATAGTTTTATCATTATCTTCAAATAAACAAAAAATTAAACAAAAATCAAAAAATATTAAAAAAAAAATCTTCTTCCTACCCAAGCTCATATCAAAGTGATTGGCAGTGATATGCAATAGTTGTGTGGATATGAAGTGGGTTGGGTTGGGGTGGCACGGAGAAGAAAATTTTCCATTTTTTCTATTCTTCCTTTTTTTTTTAGTTAAAGAGAATGGCAATACCCTTTTTTGAATAAAATTTTATCGTGATAATTAGAGACGAGTAAAATTGTCAAATGGGGGCCTAAGTGCTAGTAAAATAAAAGATTGGGGATGTAAATATTAGATTTTGAAGATTGGAGATCAAAATGCAACAAACGTCAAAGTTCGGAGAACTCTGCCTGCTATTTTTCCTATAAAATTTGTAAATATTGTTGCAACAAATCAACTACACCAATTCACAAGAAAAAAAGGAAGAGTTCATGTGGACATAAAGATAGAGAAGAGGAAACAAACCATGGTTTTATTCAAGACAAAACGTGAGCAATATCTAAACTAGTAACTAAAATACACTGCGTGTGCATCCAAACAGAATTGTTTAGATAAGCAATCTAGTAATATTTCACCAAACTCATTGAAACCCCCTCTAAAATGTTTCCAGTACATGTACATCAAACTAGAAGCAACCAACCAAATTAAACCAATAGTGAGACAAACTAGACAAAGGAGGAAAATTCAACAGCGTGCATTAAACGAGATTAAAAGAGAACAAGAAACAGTTTATATAAAGAGAACTTCTAGCCAGATGCAAAGTAAATTGCTTGCTATTTCTTCCTTTCCATAAGGCACTAAAGGACATGATCTAGATGGATCAAAAAGTATTGCTGCTATCAGTGTGAGATACAGAATTCCAAGAATAATTGTTGAAAAAACCATTAGAGAAGCATGGTATTATAGCGAGGAAGACAAAAACTGCTCACAGTCAAAGAAATTAATGGTACTAACCTTGGCACCTGGAGCCCATTCCCTGTAAGTTATACCTGTCGCACTGACAATACAAATATAGATAACGTTAGTATAGAAATATCTATTAACCACCACTCACAGATAACTCTGTGAAAAAGTTAACTTTCTTTTAAGAAGAAATAACAGTACAAAGATCTGTTCAGACCTTGAAGTAACAAACATCTATGAATTTCAATGCTAAAGGAACAAAAACACAGGCACTTCACACAATTCAAAATGGTGTGATACCAACATTTGAGTCTTTCCCATAAAAAACTTAAACACATAATCAAGAGATTTATCAAGCCCTTGGATCTAAAAAGAATTAATGACATTTAAAACCCTAGCTACATGATTTGGAACATAAATTTCTTCACCTTGGTGGCTGAAGTCCTTTTAAGTATGACATGTTTATAACATCAATCTAATGCAATTGGAAAAACAATATTGGATATCAACTTCTGGAAGCCGTTCAAATCATCAATGTAATGAGAAACCAGTTTTACAAAATGTATTATAAGTGTAAGTTCCACAACAGAATTGTTGTTCAACCAGATGCATTCGGTTATGAGCTAGGATGAACTCCATTTAAGTTATCATATGAAAAAAAGGGAAGAAAGCAATAATGTTTTGAGAGTTAAGTAATATTACCTGCGAGTAAAACCAAATTTCTCATAACCACGAGAAAACATTTCTAACCCTCCTTCGTACTTGTCAATTGCTTCACGCATTTTCTTATAGTGTCCATACCTGTGAATGAACAACATATATAGTGACAAAACAGACTATATACTGCTGGATGCAGCTATCCGGAGTGGCACTGCCAAACACTTCTGGAAACATATATGCTAATTGATGATAATTATGAAATTAATTTGTTTCTAAAAAAGAAAATATAATATGGGACCTTTTTAAGTTCCAAACTGTGAGATTATCTCACACAAACACCATTACACAGGTCCAAACTTCAAGAGTTTAAACTAGATTGTGAACCTCAAGAAGTTTTAATTCTATCGTACACATCGGTTCAAATTAAAACATGCTAAAAAGAAGTCTCACCGGTAATCAAGATGATCACGGTGATTGGTCAAAAGTGGATCTATCTCATATATCCTTTGTCCAATTCCAGGTGGAGTGATAACCCTCTTTCTAACCCTATCTGATTCGGTACTTATAGAAACATACGATGTGTCTGAAGTTCCTTCAGCCTTTGCTTCAACATCTCCATCTAGTAGTGGTGAAGATGCAGAATTTTCCTCTCTGATGGTTACACTAAAACTGCTACCCTGCTGAACAAAATTTTCTTGATCTTCAAGTTTGCCTTCATGTTCCATTTTTAAACTTTCTGCATCACCTGATATCTACAGATAAGATTCGTGCATAGAGAAGATCAGTGGAGGGAAGATATAGTTGTTATAAAAGATAGCATTCACACATTCATTTTCTTTTAAGCAGGTCAAAGATATCGATTATGATAACAGATAGGATGCAAGTATTTACTCCAAGATTCCTCATTCTGAGTTGTAGCAAATTTGAAGAGTTATTTTGGTAATGTCAAGTGTCTTCTTGTTTAGTTTTAGTTAAATATTAGGACATCTTTAAGCTCTCTTCTATTTGATTCTTTTCCCATGAATAAAATTTTCCTTTCCTACCATATAATGCAGAAGCATATAAACAGGCAGACCCAGGGCTCTTTCCATAGGAAATGTAGATCATATTTGTCGGCAAAATCCTGAAAAATTACTTCGTTTTGAGAAGGCACATATGTCCTTAAGAAGTACATTGAAAAGAATTCTTATCATACTCAACAATTCTGATATTTAGTTATATATTTAGACTAAACACAATGGCACCAGATAAGGAATCGAATCTAAGTTCATTCCCAGAAAATTGAAACAAGAAAATTAGGGGGCAGGAAATCGAAGAGAGGCAAAGGAAGAAACGGTCACAAGATTGAGGTCAACATGAGTTTATGGACTTCGAAAACAATACTGTTCCAACTAAATCTTAAATTCCACTCCAATGAACATAATCTTAAACTACTAAAACTTCTATGATGACCTGGAGATTAAAAAAAAAAAAACAAACCTTCAAGCCATGTCAAATGATATTTCAGCCCATTCCCCCAAATTTGAAGTTCACAAAATACCCCCATGTCAAGGGTTCAACATGCATAGTTCAGTAAAGTCTATGAATAGGTCCCACTACCACTGAGAAACCTTTCTGACGTACAGGAAGGTGCTTTTAAAGGCTTTATTACAACTGTGAGAATCTACACAATAGATTAGATATATTTTGATTGAGTTTTAAGGACCAGTGCACCCTTCCTTTTTCCAGAAACGATAAATTTAGGTAGCATCACAATCAACAAATCAACTTTTCATGTACTTATAGTTCTTCCAGTATGTCTAGAATGATTCAAAAAGACAAAAATTTCCCTAATTTTAAGTTAATGTTGTCACTTAACTCCATTTAAATCCCAACAAAAATCTCTACAGGAACTGGTCAAATGATGTGCCATGTTTCCTGAAAACAATAATATTTTCGACTCTTATTCTCTTAAGTTCTTTCGTCTCCTATTCTCTCTATATGAGTTTTCTGCTTCATCTGGCTGTCCTAATCGGAAATATGATCATCAACTTTGTAAACGGAAAAAAAAAATAGTAGCAAAATTAAATTATCCCACCACTGTTGTGAAGCTACCATTTGGATCATGGTAAGAGGACCCACAGAGTTGCATAAACTATTGGCTATCAAACCCTCCATGCTTTTAAATTATTGCATCATGTTTTTGATCTGGCAGTTTCTCCAATTAGTCAATTACAACAGACCAACCCAGTAAGTGTTTTATCTAATACTTGGTGCAATAATAAAGATTCTACAGATCAGATTTTCAAATTATTTCATCCACGATCCTTATAGCATGTGTGTGAGAGCTTAAAAGCTCCTTATATGCACTCACTTACATGCACTAAGTCTCCTCAGTTTCATCTTTGAGGACAATACTTTTTTGAAAAATTCCTACCTTTTATCCATCAAAACTGAGGCATAACTCCAAGTCTCATACAAGTGTCCTATATCAAGCATATGGTATAGCATAATAATATTATAATACAGTGTAAGAGAACAACTCAATTGATTATTCATATTCCAAATAGTGAGTTTCAGGTTTTAAAGGAGGATAATGGAGAAATGTATATAATTATTTAATTGACAGATGCAATTGAAAAAGATAAAAATTAACGTAATTTGGGGTCAGCACAAACTCAAAATTTAGCAGCACAGGTGAAAACATATCCATCTCCTTTCCTGGTGGGATGGCAATGAGAACTGTAACGGATATTCTTATTATAACAAGCTTCCAACTGATAAAGCAACTTCACTAGTACGTCATACACTTTGACCTTTATAATGAGATCAAGAGTTTGTTTCTCACTACGTGGATGTGTGTGTGTGTGTGTTTTTTTTTTTTTTTTTGGGGGGGGGGGGGGGGGGGGGGGGGGGGGGGGGGGGGGGGGGGGGGGGGGGGGGGGGGGGGGGGGGCAGCATAAGTAAGGGAGTGGGTGTCATGCTCACGTGCCTGGGGATCTTCTGAATCTATCTCGGCAACGTTGAACTCCTCTAATGAGGACCCATCACTCTGGGTGCCAGGAATAAGGACCTTCTCCGATGCAGTTGCTGTAGAAGATTGGGATCCAGAATCATAAGAAGATTTTTCAGCAAACATCTTCCCTACAGACAAGTACCAGTTTAGCTACAGCTTTCAAAACTATCCCATATACATTACTAACTTTATTTTCACATAATGGATAATAATCTAATAGGACAAGGAGCTATTGCTTCATGTATTTGGCAAGTAAGGCAATGAAAGCATAGCAACAACAATTTAAAAATATAAAAAAAGACATCAATAACAAGCTCACAAGCTGCCAACAAGTCCCAAAAGCATAGTTTTATCCATCTCCCACATTTTTTCCCTGATATGTCAAAATTTCTCCCACGCTGTGAGAAAAATCTTAATCTTAATCTTAACTCTATTCCAGCTTCTTTTAAGTATCAAGTAGTTAGCCTTTCATCTAATTTGTATTCTACTCAAATTACGTAACATTTCCGACAAATCAAGAAAGTACAAGTTTGGGTAACAGAAGGAAGGATTTGCTGCTAAGACTGGCTATGCCGAATCTGAATTGAGAGATGCTAGGTCTCGTCTAAGCCCTTCTGCGGATTCTCAAGCAACAGCAAAAAGAACAGGGGATTGCCCACTAAGAGGCAAGAGCCCATCATTTACCCGCGAGCAAAATTGGACAGTTGCTCTATCTGCTCTTGAATAGGATTGCCTTGAACCCCAACATTAAAAATATTATTTCCGAATTAGAACCTGCGACTAAAAATAAACCCGAGAAGCACATTGATGCGTCCAACCAAACTCCGCACATAAATTGATCGCGTTAATATCTACGCTAATATAATCAACTATATCTAATTCCATACCATCTACAGGCTTTGTCGCCAAAAAAAAATCATAATAACAAAATTAGCTACGTCTAACGTATAATCACTAACGATCAATACACTTAACAAATCATTCGTTCACAACACAAAACAAATTCCATGTTACCCAATTGAATGAAACGAAGAACAAAATCAAAAGCATCACGGAACTAAAACGGACAGATTGTCCTCCTGCGAATGAATATGTGGTCGAAACATGAACAGAGAAAGCAGTTGTGTCGTACATGAATGCCACTTATTCTTTGACAAAAACGAGAGATGGGCATTCCTTCGATCAGCACGAGTGCTGGATCCCGTATCACCCAACTTATTCACCGATGGCGCAGTAGGCAACTGCATCCCAGATAGGGTATAAACCATTTTTACCAAGATTTTTCTTCCCCTTCCTGAAAAATTAAAGCCCAACTACACAATAAAAAAATTAAAAATTACTTGAAAATTGAAAATCAGATCGGCAACTCTGCTACCGAGAAAAGCAATTATGATAAATGATAATAATAATGACTTAGTGAGCTGTGAGTGATTAGTGGTGAATATAAAATACTGTCAAGCAAAGAAGGTTACGTCTGATGAGGAGACTTGCATGGAGATTGGGTACGTGGGGTCTACTGAAATTTGTGCCCGCTATTCTTAATCGTCAATTGAGGTTCTGGAACAAGAAATATCTGGATATTGTTTGTAAAATTGAGGGCCATACGTCACGTGCCATGTTGAAACTCAAAAGATAAGGAACCATAACGTATGGCTGTAAATATGTCGCGTTGCTAACAAATGAGCACGTTTGGCTGTGTTCAAATTATACAAAAATTGCTTTGAAGTAAATTTTATTGTTAGATAAGTAACTTTTGATTTTAGATTTGTTGCTTCATTTTTGCTGTTGCAAGAATTTCAATTTTAAAAGTCACAACTCAGGACGAAGAGGGGCACACTTGGAATTTAGCTTAGGTATGTCCCGAGTCCATTTTAGATTTTGAATAATGCTATGAGTACAGAAAAAATGCTACAGAACTAGTACAGGGTTTCAAATTTGATTACGTGGCATGATTAATTTAAAAAAAAAAAACCCACAAAAGAGGACAAAAACCGGGAAATAACATTTCATTCCTCCACTTTCCCACATTTCCCCCAGCTGCAAAACCCATTTACCCCGTCAATCCATCTCCAGCCAAGATAAATGCTAACTGATCGGGCCCGACCGTAAATGGAAAGAGTGCATTTCATACCATTTTTCCTGAATTTTTTGTCGATCCCGCCACTAAAAATCCATCCGTATCCGGCCAAAATTCGGGGAACTGACCGACGGAACTCCACTGTTTGTAAACAAGAAATTGACCTTGTTCCCAACATCGACACCACTTTCGTCAACAGTTTCTAAGGAAGATGGCTCAGCCATATGATAAGACCGGTGCAATGGGAAATAAAATCCGTTTGTCACAAGAAGATATGCAGAAATCTGGCAATGGCATCGAGGAAATGTTGTTCTGAGTTTATTCATCATTTAGTTTTTAGAATTTTGGTTATGATTTACAGTTGTTGTGGCGTTGGTTTAAGTTTGGAATCTGCCTCTCTGTTAAATTTTGTTGTTGTTGGAAATTGTGGTTGGAATACTTAGAAATTTCTTATTGATGCATAGTATTGCTTGCCATCAAATTGCATTCAGAACATTACTCTATTGAAGCTACTGAAGTCGATGCTAGAATGTGAGAAAGTGGAGGAATGAAATGGAGGCGCAAAATCACTGCTCCACCACCATCTTCCATTTTCCACGAAAGACTGCATCCTCAGATCCTAATAGAACCTCCAAGATTTTCCAATTTCATCCTCAAATCCTAATAGAAAACCCTTATCTCCCGAGTCGCTGCCGTTGAGTGGAAAGTATTTTTCAGCGTGTTGTTTTGGTATAACAAGGCGGTTGAGCTTGCCCACATCACTTGGAGTCAATGACTTCTCAAATAATGCTTCTTTCGGGATTTCATTCTCATGTAATTCTTCTTTAGAATTATTCTCTCTCTCGTCGTCAAATTCTTCTTCTTCTTCTTTAAATTGAAGCCAAAAGATGTGTTCTTCCTGCAAAACATAGCGGCAGAGGCAGTGGTGGTACCTTGGTTAGATGATGAGGTTTTTTCAGTATGTTGTTGGTGTGTCCACCAGTATTCTTCTAGTAGGTCTGAAGAGTATTGATTTATTGACATTTTGGAGAGTGAAGAGAGATTGTTTTAGAGAGAGGAGTGTATGTTGTGACAATCTGAAATTTCTGAATAATTATGTTAAGTTGCCGGTCAACTAGCATTTATCTTGGTCGGAGGAAATGGGTTTTGTAGCGAGGGGGGGACTGGGGGAAAATGGGTTTTGCAGCCTCGAGAGATGGTGGGAAAGTAGAGGAATGAAATGGGATTTCCCGGTTTTTTTTTTTTTAATAAATCATTCCACATCATCAAATTTGAAAACCTGTAGCAGTTATGTACCAACAACCCTGTACTCATAGCATTATTGTTAGATTTTTTAGGTCCTCTGAACCAATTTAGCATAAAAATTTCCTCGCGGGTCCCGACTCCACCCATGTTGCAATGATTTTGGGATGTTGAAGAGTATCTCTTCCGCTTTAGCTTCGATTGTCCATGTTTTGAAAAAATTTGTGATCTTTATGACCTATTGGTTTAGATTGAAAAAGTGGTAATTGTAATACGATTTAGTGGGTCTTAGTTCACTGAGATTTTAACACCATAAAATTATAATGAAGTATCACGATTTTATTAAGTGGATGCCTCAAGGAACAACATAAATTGGAGATCATATTTACCTCTCATGAGGTGGTCGAGTTGGTAGAGTAGGTGAGCGCAGAGGTCTTTGATCATAAATTCAACTCCCTCTACTAACACTTTCTCGATCGAGTCTGTCGCATCGGACTTGTCCAGTGCAATTAACCTGACTGACATAATTTGCAGGCTATTGTGTCAGTTCGAAAGTTTACTCAATGTACATTCAAAAAGTAGCGACCGCAGATTCACTCCTCATATTAAAAAAATGGACATCATATTTAAATTCATAAATTTAAGTTCCCTATCGTAAATAAAATAGTTACTTATTCTCGAGTAACTTTTACTGTACTGAAGAAACAAATAGTTTATGTATATGATGTATCGGTAACTTTCCATGGCTGTGTTTGTAAAAAGGGAAACATATCTTTATCTCTATCTTTATTGGATTAAAAAAGCAACTTCACATTTTATCTAGGGGAAAAAAGAAAAAAGTGTTCCGGCTTGTTTGTCACGAGCAGATATAATTAAAAGTAACTTTTTCGTCGTTTGCGTGACTAATAAGTTGCAAGTTATAAGGTAACCATGGAATTTAAAATTATGATGGTGCTATTTACATATACGATTTTTATATGTAAATCCACTTCTATAAGATAATTATATTATATTTTTAATTTTATATATAAATTTATCTAACACGGATATATACAAAATTAAATAAAAATATATCGGTTCAAATTCATCCACTCATATTTATTTTCATTAAAGATTCTAAACATTTTTATATCCTTTAAGAATTTGTTTTTAACTAAAATTCTAATAATAATAAAATATTATCTTCCACTAAAATCATAAAATCCTAATTATCATCAAATATCATATTCATCTGAAATCAAAACAACGGTGGAAGAGATATCATTAGATGATTTTTATTTTAGACTAAAAGATGAAAGTTGTGATTTGATTCTAGATTTATTATGTAGCTCATTGAAGAATATGATCATTAAACAACCATAACAAATAATAAAAAATTTATTTATGTAAAAAAAATCTATTTTAGGTTCTTAAATTAACTATGGGCATTATATTCAACTAAGAAGTTTTTTTTTTTTTTTTTTTTTTTTAAAGGCATGTAAGCATAGATTCTAAGTATCAATTGATGGAAATAACATATTCAACCCTCGTTGAGCACAATAGTTGAACACTTCCATATTTTTAGCAAATCTTCTTATTCTAGGAATATATTTTATATAAATGTACAATAATAAGTTCATTGCAGACTTAAACAAGGTGGATGAATTTTTACATTACCAGTTTTTATTGAGACATTAAGTACTAGATTTTCAGAGTTTTACTTATATATTTGGTTTTATCGTACTACATATGAGTTGATGACAAAGTGAATTTTATTTCAAAATTCATATATAATTTTTTTTTTATTTCAAAATTATGCATAACCTCAAAAAGTTGATTTTTATCGAATACAAAAATGAATATTTGTCAATCAAATATAACGGTCCAATTCATGTGACAAACAACACACTTGCTTGACATTTAATTTAATTTTAAATATAATATTTTGTCTATAAAATAAATAAATTCAATAGGACAAAATTGAAATGTGACGAGACAAAATAAAATGTAATCTTTTCTAGAATTTTATGACTAAATGGACACTAATATATAAAGAAAACGATGGTAGTATAAAAGAAATTTCAATATTAAGACGGCGCATTACTCCTTTTTTGTTTCGAAGTGCAGTTCTCGGAAATTTGTTGTTCTATAAAATATTCGACACGATTGTGCTAGTTCAAGTATCTAAAGATGGCTTCAATTTTCGATCAAGATCAATACTTTGTAAAAATAGATTGACTTCAGTCTAACAATCTTTATCTGAGCCCCATTTTTTTATTTCCAGGAAAATAAGTATTGGAACAGTATTTTTTTGGAGAATGTGTAGTTAAAAAATAAAAAGAAAGTTTTGAATTTACGTATAAAATTACTTTATTGGAGATTGTATGGCGAAAATGAGTTTTAAAATAAATGGAGACTCAAACATAGGATTAAGTTGAGTTGAAAGTTTAAATCTCCATGAAAATCAAAATTTCTTTAATAGATTTGAAATCAACTTTTTGGGTAAATCGATTCTAGTTTTTCTATTCAATTCATCCCAATTGATATCTCAACTATGATTGAATTGGACAAATGTAGTCATTAGATATGACCGAAAATTTGTTCAATTCTTGTTTTGTTATTCATATCAATAAAGTCAATCTCGATCCTAATCGTGTTAGCATCTGATATCTCCGTATCTATCCCTCCAATGAAATAGTAACCTCAACCAAAATTTACACCTCACCGAACAAATAAATGGGGCCTTAGCTGATGTTAAAGAAAAAATGACGGGGTTTAAGTGCCATAGTTAAGAAACTGAAAGCTAATAACAATCTTCTATTTCTTATGAGTTTGAGATATAATTGGTTTACTTGTGATAAGCAATCAACTTCAATCATACTTGTATATTATACTTGGTCCTATTTTGCCTCCATTTCTTAAAACTTATTCCTTTTTTAAAAAATTCATTTTTAATCACACAATTTATGAGACCGCGACTTTTATCAACTTTTTAACCACACATTTCATCAGTTTTTATCAAAATCTAATAAAAACCATACTTGTATATTATACTTGGTCCTATTTTGCCTCCATTTCTTAAAACTTATTCTTTTTTTTTCAAAATTCATTTTTAATCACACAATTTATGAGACCGCGACTTTTATCAACTTTTTAACTACACATTTCACCAGTTTTTATCAAAATCTAATAAAAATCAATTTTTTTTTATCCAAATCAAATGGGGGCATAAATTCTCCTATGTATAAGCAACTAAGCAAGGAAATTGTTAGTGTTAGATTATTGTAATTGGTTATTCTGTAAACAAAATGACCAACTTGAACATTTTAGAAGTTTAGGGACTTAATTGTAAAATTTCATAATTGATTGTATAGCGTAGGGTTCGAGGTCCAATCTTGGAACACGAAAGTTTCTCGCTGCATTTTCGCTAGAAGTTCGTTGGAGTCATGCTCGAGCGGATGAATCAGAACATCCTGTACTCGACCTTCGCCCCATTGTCGCTCGTGCGACAGACCCTTCGCTCAAGCGACCATGCTCCTTGCTTGAGCGACAGTCTTTACGACCAAACCTAATTCGCGATTTCGCAAGATTTTAATTGGTTAAAGTTACCATATTCGTCCAACATATAAAAGGAGGCGCTGCGCATTTGGGATCTGGGGATTGAACAAATATATTCAAGAGAAAACACTAATTCTCTCAAAAGCCAAACCATCTTCAAAGTTCAATCAATTCATATGCGTCCTTTGAATTGAAAATATCAAAACCTTCAATCAAATACACTGGTGCTCATTCTTTACTTGGATCTGTCAGGAAGATTGTTTCGTCAACTTGGCTGGCTGCGAAAATCAAGGAAGAAATTCAAGAACGAGGAGTTCTTGGTGGATCTACATGAGATAAACTGCAAGAAGAGTTAGGATTAGTGTTTGTGTGCACATTCCAAGAGAGCTGCTTCGAATTTCAGACAGGAGATCAGAAAGCTTGTGTCGTCAACTTTGCTTGTGGTCAGTAAGTTTATAATACAGTTTATAGTGAATTTTTGACTGGCAAAGCGCCCAGAGTTTTTTTCACGTTGGGTTTCTCCGTGAACAATTTTGTGTTGTTTACTACTTTTATTATTACTTTCGGTATTGCGGTAATTCAAGTTAGGATAAACTGAATTGTTTGATTAATCACCCAGACATAATTAACTTGTGAATTGTTGCATATTAATCAAATTTTAATTCTGCGTTTACACCTAATCACCACCTCTAAATGTAGTTGGGTCGAATCTTCGATTTTTCAGTAATGAAGGAGAACATTTCTAGTAATCCTTGGTAAAAATTCAATACTTCGTGTCATTATTTAATTAACATATATATTATTCATCCATTATACGCCCCAATTTAATAGTGAATTAAATAGTTGCAAAAATATTGAGTATTTTTATTTTCCAAGAGCACTAGAAATTTTTCTTAAATTAGTACTTCTCTTGGATTGGTCGTGATGCAGATTTTAACATCAAGTGTCTGAATAGTAATTGGAGGATGGAGTCGAAGCAGAAGAATGAGACTATACACAAAACAACAGTGTACCTAAAACAAGACACCAATAAATTCCTATCAAAAGTCTGCGCAGAAAAGAGAATGTCATGTTATTTTTTATTATGTAAGAATTAAGCGAAAGTTGTAGTGAGTAATCACCTGGGGAATGTCACATACGTTCTTCCTCCTACTGAGAGCTTCGACCTTTGGGATTCTTTGTGTCTTTGGCTTTCAAATACTTTAGCTGCTCTTCAACCCTTTTACTTTTCTCCAAACCGGTGTGTACAACCATCAGTTTACAATTTTGGAATCCTTCCTTCGTCTCTATGCAAACATGAAACATTGTCCTCCAAAATTCAAGCAACACATGTTTTCTGTTAAAGTAGGCTGAGGTACTGAGTTTAAGTTCGGCAACCATCCATTTATGAAAATTGTGCGTGTCAAGCTTTCGATAAAAAATGAATTCAGCCTTCCCATGAAGACGCATGTTGACAAATGTGTCCCTCTCTTAGTTTAAATTTTCATATGAGGTGGTTCGTTTTAATATGAGCAAAGTTGCAAACCATTGATATGTCTCAAGTTCCTCCAACACGGTACACATCCAATGGAAAACAATCCTTTACCAATTGCTTCGTGCAAATTAGAAAGATACAAAAAGGAAAAAAGAGCAGAGGACAAATATCAATTAGAAGCTCACATCTTCGTGTACCCAAACGAAATCAGCAAGAAATTTCGTATGTTCATCAGGAACTACCTTAACCAAATCTACGTGCAAGATAACCAGTCTTAACCTAACTTCAATGTGTTGAGGCACTCATTAAATCAAAATTTCTCAACTTGTTCACTTACAACTCGATAGCATATTTTGGACTGATATTACAGTATTCCAAAGTGCCAGTCCCACAGAATCACGAAAACCTTCTACAGTCCTGCAGATTAATTAACTAGGTCCCTCATAGCAAGAAGTGCAACTTCTATCCTATAGACTTGACACGAAACTGTGACATTCGGCGTGTTTAGCACATAACCTATTTTCGCTCAACGATGATACAATGTAAAAGGGCAAAACTCACATCCATATTTTTGTGTACTTCTCTTCATTAATATATAAACATGACCTGTTGCTTCTTTCTTTACCTTCCTTTCCTCGTGTTTGGATGTGTATCACGTGCACACAGAGATAAACAAACATGGCATATATAGTACTTGATTCGTCTAAATATTAACGTTAAATTCATATGGAACAATCATGCTCTCACTCTCTTTCCCCATCTTGCTCATGTGTTATTAATCAATATCATAGAGAATATTCCCATCAATATATTCATCATAAATTACGAACAACAATTAATTCCTATTTATTTTCTAATGTAAAGGAACACATTTGCAGAAAGTATGACCACCATGCATATTGAGGAAAGACTTGAAACACATTAGTTAAACACAAAACTAAATCAAATAAAGCAAACACAAAAATTGTACAAGAAACCACAAAATCAAAGAAAAATCCTGTTTCACAATGTACAGAATCTAATCCAACAAAATCACTCAATGCAAGAACATGACATACTGTTGGATTTTGATATCCAATAAATCCGGGCGATGATTTAAAATAGATGTCGGATAATTTATCGACAACATAGAGTTGGCTCGACTCGGAAACAACCTATGCTTTTGGATAACCTAAGTTGGAGTTAGATTGTTGTCGATGGATATGTGAGTCTTGGCCTAATCGTTATTAAGTTTGCCTGGGTTTTTGGTAGCCCATTTGTTGATTTAGGTTTTAGTTTGTTGTGGCCCATATTGTTAGCTCAATTAAGTGACCTAACATCTAACCTATATATTCATCCGCGTAGCCGGTTTGTGTTGGTGTGTATTGTAGCAATGGAGAGGAGAGAAAAAAGAGAGGAAGCCGAGAGCTCGGGAGGTTGTGAGTGAGATTCAACCATTGTTATCTCTTCTTCTTCTTACCTTTGTGGATTGCTAATACCACCACCATTATAGTCTCCTTTGTGGAGTGAAACTTGTGGCAACCAAGTGTGGAAGTTTTGGGTCGAGCCTAGGTCAGTGATTTTCGTTTGGTTGGTTTTTATGAGCCTAGATCAATATATCTCGAAGATTTTCGTGACACATACTATATAATCCAACACAATTACCAATTTAGTGCTCAATAAAACATATCCAACAAACTACATATAGAAAAGCAAAATTTTTACCAGCAAATCCATGAGGGACCCCATAGGATTCGAAAGTGGGACCGGTATCATAAATCGAGCCTTTGTATTCAGTTTTCTTAGCATGATTAAATCCAGTCATTTTGCCAGCCCACCTCCTCCCTTGCAAGTGCATATTCTCATAATCCTCACTTTTATACCACATCTCTCTCTCTCTCTCTCTCTCTCTCTCTCTCTCTCTCTCTCTCATTCATCTCGTACTCCTTCCAAGTCTGGGAAATGGGGACCCGTTAGGCGGGCTCGGAAGCAGCCCCAAGAATGCAGCAAATGCAAGATCATGGTTGCCACACAAGAAAACGTGAGATTGCTTAGGGTATTTTGAGGATAAAGAAATCAAAAAATCAATCACTTCCTTGGTGTGAGGTTCCATGTCACAATAATCACCCAAGAAAGTGATTCGGACTATCTTAAAATCAGCTCTATTAGATTTTTAAGATTGGGCCAAAGATTCTGCAGCTTGGTTACGAATCCATGGATATCACCGATGCAACACACCACTATGTGTTTATTGGGATTCTTTTCTGCCATGCATAATATAACAATGTGTGTCAATAAGTCCTTGTGCCAAATATTTTGCCATATTTATGCCATTGTTCTTGGGCTGAGATGAAGAGGAATCCGTTGCTATCAAATCAAGAAAGTTAAAAAAAAAACATTTTGCAGTTCAGTGCCTTACCTTTTTATAATTTTGTTGTGTGCATCTTTCTATTGTCTGAACTTTGTGTTGGAAAAACCGGGCTAATGGCTAACTTTGGCACCCGCTTGGCTATTTTGGAAAATGAAAGTTGGTTTGTGTTCTTCTCCGTAAGTACATCGAAACCATATACTTACTTGTCAAAATTGATACTCGGGTGAATGAGAAATTGAAACTCAAAGTGTGTCACTTGAAATGGGTTTATGTTGGTGGGAAATGAGAAATGTGGTTGTCCCACATAGGAAAAAATATGAAAGCAATAATCACTATATAAAAGACTGCACTTTAGAAGGGTGTGATCAAGTGAAGTATAGAGGCTCTCTTCACGTGCACGCGCAGAGGGGTGCAAATCACGGACCGAAATGGGCTTCAAACCTTGAACTTGTATGCGAGCGGGATCTGTGCACACGAATATCGGACCGGATTGACCAAAAATTGGCCCCTCAGGCGGTCCTACATTTTGGAATTTTTTGCTTTCTAAAATTGACTTTTGATTTTCTGAAACTCCAAAAGTTATTGCCCACTAACTTGTGATTGTTGCTATTAAGTTAACGGACAAGTTATTCACTCTATATAAACTCGATTTTTCACATTTCCTTGACACACGAGTTCATTCATCTGCATACACTAGAAACATAGTACTCTGTCCGTACTGGTTTTTATTTTCTTTCCAGTTGGTGATATTGTTCGAACACGAAGTCAGTTCGCCGGAGTAGGCTACGTAGTGCTCAGAACCTGCTAGTCTATCGTTGTATCCTGGGAGACGGACACTCAATTAAACCTCAAGCACGTACGGTGAGGGGGCGATTCTATTTTAAGGAAACTATGAGCAACACAAGCCTCGGTTTGAGATTTATTTTACTGCAAGTTCAATTATTCATATTGTTGTTTACTGCGATTTGGTATGTCTTTGTTAAAGACAAGTTTCATTTGGTTTATTCAAACTATCTCAATTCGGTATCTTATTTCTAAATCCAGTATAAAACTTAAAATATCGGATTTTTCCATATTTCGGTCGACCGAGTGATCGACCGAAAACACGAAAAATACGGTATTGCAGCACTATACTGGATTTCATCATTGTTCGGTCGACCGGAAAGCTAGTTCGTTCGACCAAACCTCGACCATCGCTCAGCCAAACCTGCATGCAGCTTCCTGTTATGAACCCTGCAGAGTTTCGATCGACCAAAGTTGTTAAACTGGAAACTACAATTTTAAAACAGAGTTTCAGGAAAAAAAAAATTTCCTTATATTATTGTTTTCACAAACTAATTGTTTGTGTGTTTCATTTCAGAAATAACAACTGATTCCACCAACATGAATGTGTCCCAAGCTATAGGTACCGAAACTATGGCCGTAGGCTCTGCTATGGTTGTAGGGCGTAGTTCTGTTGTGGCTCAAACTGTGGCTCAAGTGTCAAGTCGTGTTGTGAGCCAAACTGTGGCTAATGTTCCGATTAATGTACCGGTTAATCATTGTGAAAAACTTGAGAAATTCAATGGCTTGAATTTCAAGAGGTGGCAACAGAAAATGTTGTTTTACCTGACCACCTTGAATTTTGCGAATTCTTGACTGAAAGTGCTCCAAACCTCAATGAGGGTGAAGGGGATATTCAAGCGATCAGTGCAGTTGATGCTTGGAAACATTCAGATTTTCTGTGCCGAAATTATATTATGAACAGTTTAGCAAATTCGCTATACAACGTGTATTGCACTATGAAAACTGATAAGGAGTTGTGGGAGTCTTTGGACCGAAAATATAAAACTAAGGATGCCGGGGCTAAAAAGTTCATTGTCGGCAGATTCTTAGATTATAAGATGGTGGACTCCAAACCAGTAATCAGTCAAGTGCAAGAACTCCAAGTGATTCTTCACGAAATTCATGCCGAAAGGAATGTTGTTGAGTGAGACTTTCCAAGTGGCTGCAATTATTGAGAAATTACCCCCGCATGGAACGATTTCAAGAACTATCTGAAGCACAAACGAAAGGAAATAAACGTTTAAGAATTGATTGTTAGACTTCGAATTGAAGAAGACAACAAGGATTCCGAGAAGAAGTGGTTCAATCCTAGTGTTGCAAAAGCCAATGTTGTAGAGCATGATCAAAACAGTAAAGCCTACAAAAATAGGGCTGGGTCATCCGGTGGCAAAGGGACCAAGTTTGGATCTAAAGGTGGAATCTCTAAAAAGAAATTGCAGGGAAAATGCTTCAATTGTGACAAAGTGGGTCACAAATCTTCGGAGTGCAGATTGCCAAAGAAAAAGAAAAAAGCAAATATAGTTGACTACATTGCACATGATGTGTCGAAAATGAATCTCGTAGCCGTCATTTCTGAAGTGAACATGGTGGGTTCTAACCCAAATGAGTGGTGGATTGATACCGGAACTACGAGGCATATGTGCTCTGATAAAGATCTTTTTACTGCCTTCGAAGCAGTTGAGAATGGAGAGAAAGCTGTTCATAGAAAATTCAGCAACTTCTGAAATCAAGGATCAAGGAAAGATGGTTCCAAAGATGACTTCGGAAAATGAGCTGACTCTTAACAATGTGTTTTATGTGCCGGAAATTCGCAAGAACCTTGTGTCCGGGGTGCTTTTGAATAAGCATGATTTTCGCATTGTATATGAGTCAGACAAAGTTATTCAATCTAAAAATGGAATATTTGTCGGAAAAATGTTATGTTTCCAATGATATGTTTAAACTCAATATAATGGTTTTTAAACCAAAAATGAATAAAGTAATCTCTTCTGCTTACTTGTTTGAGTCTTCCAGTGTGTGGCATGGTAAACTAGGACATGTTAACTACGATACTTTACGAAAACTAGTTAACTTGAATTGCATACTAGCATTTCATACTGATTCCAAACATAAGTGTGAGACTTGTGTTAAGGCAAAATTGACAAGGTCATCATTTAAGTCAATAAAACGAAATACAGAACCACTTGATTTAATTCACAATGATATATGTAACTTAAAATTTGTACAAACGAGAGGTGGCAACAAGTATTTCATTACTTTTGTCGATGATAGCACAAAACACTATTATGTGTACTTGCTAAAAAACCAGGATGAAGCGATATAGAAATTCATTCTCTATAACACGGAAGTTGAAAATCAACTTAACAAGAAAATTAAGGTATTTAGAAGCGATCGAGGTTGTGAGTATGAAGTACCGTTTGTTGAATTCTGTGCACAACACGAAATCATACATGAAACCACCGCACATTATTCACCGTAACAAAATGGCATTGCGGAAAGGAAAAATCGCACCTTAAAAGAAATGATGAATGTAATGCTAGTAAGTTCTGGGTTACCTCAGAACATGTGGGCAGAAGTTGTGTTATCAGCAAATTACCTTTTAAATAAGGTGCCCCGAAAGGAAATGGAAAAAACCTCATATGAGTTATGGAAAGAAAGGAAATCTTCCTATAAGTACTTGCGAGTGTGGGGGTGTCTTGCTAAAGTGGTTATCCCAACACCAAAGAAGATGAAGATATGCCCGAAAACTGTAGATTGTATTTTCATTGGATATGCACAAAATAGTAGTGTTTATCGGTTTCTTGTTTGAACATGTATTCCTATACAGGTCCAGAGAAGAGGCAAACTCTTCTAAACGGACATATGAGACTATGACGAAAAATAATCAAGACCAAGAACTAGAAGAGGAGGTTGAGATTGAACTAAGACGTAGCAAAAGGAAAAGGACAGAAAAGTCTTATGGTCCGAATTTTCTGACCTATATGCTAGAAAGTGAACCTCAAAACTATCATCAAGCTGTGAACTCCTCAGAAGGACCTCAATGGAAAGAGGCCATTAAAAGTGAAATAGATTCCATTTTGCAAAATCATACATGGGAGCTAGTGGATCTTCCTCCTGGAAGTAAACCATTAGGCTACAAATGAATTTTCAAGCGAAAAATGAAAATAGATGGAACTATTAAAAAGTACAAGGCCAGATTAGTGATAAAAAGTTACAGACAACGAAAATGTCTTGATTACTTTGATGTATATTCTCCAGTAACGAGAATAACATCTATTAGGATGATACTTGCGATTGCTGTTTTGCGAAATCTTGAAGTATATCAAATGGATATTAAGACTGCCTTCTTGAATGGAGATTTAGATGAAGAAATCTATATGGAACAACCCGAAGGGTTTTCATATCCAGGGTAGGAAAATGAAGTCTGTAAATTGATAAAGTCATTATATGGCTTAAAACAAGTACCAAACAATGGCATGAAAAATTTGATAGTGTCATTATTGAGTGTGGATTTAAAATCAACAAATGTGACAAATGTGTTTACATTAAAGACACTGAAAATGGTTATGTCATTTTATGTCTTTACGTTGACGACATGCTTATTATTGGTAGCAATGATAAGATGATCAAATCCACTAAAATCATGTTAAATTCGAGATTTGACATGAAAGACATGGGTCTAGATGATGTTATACTTGGAATCAAAATTTCAAGAACGTCAGATGGTCTTATTCTAAGCCAGTCACATTATGTGGACAAAATTCTAGAAAAGTTCAGTAAGGATGATATTAATATGGCTAGAACACCGATAGATATAAATCAATATCTATCCAAGAACAAAGGTCAAAGTGTATCTCAAGTAGAATACTCAAGAATTATTGGAAGTCTGATGTACTTGATGAGTTGTACAAGACCAGACATAGCTTACACAGTTAGTAAAATGAGTAGATATACGAGTAATCCAGGAGTTGATCATTGGAAATGAATATTAAGAGTACTAAGGTACTTGAGATATACTCGTAATTTTGGACTGTATTATACAAGATATCCAGCGATCATTGAAGGATATAGTGATGCTAATTGGATATCTGATATAAAAGACTCAAAGTCCACGAGTGAATTTGTGTTCACATTGGCAGGTGCAGCTATATCATGAAAATCCTCTAAACAAACAGTGATAGTCAAATCTACTATGGAATCTGAGTTTATAGCTCTAGATAAAAGTGGTGAAGAGGCTGAGTGGTTATGCAATTTCTTAGAGGATATTCCAAGATGGTTAAAGTCTGTGCTAACAATTTGCGTATATCATGATAGTCAATCAGCTATTAGAAGGGCACAGAGCAACATGTACAATAGTAAGTCTAGACATATACGTCGTAGACATAATACCATAAGACAACTACTCTCAACTGGAGTTATCACTATTGACTATGTAAAGTCAAAGGATAACATTGTGAATCCGCTAACCAAAGGGTTAAATAGAGAGTTGGTTGAAAAATCAACGAAAGGAATGAGACTTAAGCCCTTGAATGGATAAATTAGTACAAAGGAAAACCTAACCTAGTTGACTGGAGATCCCAAGATCTAGGTTTAAAGGGACAACCTAATTGTAAAGACTTAATAGAATCACTGTGGGAGATATTACCTCATGTCCATTTCTGTGATGCAACAGTGATGCCCGTAAGGAAGAAGGATAAGCATTAAACTTTTAATGATTCTTATGCGTATAAAATCAAGCCAAGTAATGCAGGTTACTTGAAATAAGAAATCACCTATGAGAGAGAATTGGAGCCGCTTCTAGGGAAATTGTGTGGGGCGCAATTCTTGTGCACTCTTACAGAACCAAACGTATGTCCGTGGCCAAAACGAACATAATAATGAGAACTGAAATGTATTAGGAAGAATCCTGTGCGGAGTGTATCATCGTTTACATAAATGGCAGAACAGTTCAAGTACATCGTGTCTACTGGTCAGCTAGTAAAGTAAATATATTTTCACAAGGAAAGGTTCAAAGGGTAACACCTACCTATCCTATGCAGGTTTCAACCGTTGAACTATATCACCAAGTATCATGTGTCACATTCATGTGTCGCTCCCAATTTTCATTCATGTGGGAGATTATTGGAAAACTTGAAAAAACTAGGCTAATGACTGACTTTGGCACGAGTTTTGAGTTGGACCAACTTGGCTATTTTGGAAAATGAAAGTTGGTTTATGTTCTCCTCCGTGAGTACATCGAAACCATATACTTACTTTCCAAAATTGATGCTCGGGTGAATGAGAAATTGAGGCTCAAAATGTGCCACTTGAAATGGGTTTATGTTGTTGGGAAATGAGAAATGTGGTTGTCCCACATAGGAAAAATATGAAAGCAAAAATCACTATATAAAGGATTGCACTTTAGAATGGTGTGATCAAGTGCAGTATAGAGGCTCTCTCCACGTACGCGCGCAGGGGGATATAAATCACGGATCGAAATGGGTTTCGAACCATGAACTCGTATGCCAGCGCGACCTACGCACACGAATGTCGGACCGGATTGACCAAGAATTGGCCCCTCAAGCGGGCCTACGCTTTGGAATATTTTGCTTTCTAGAATTGACTTTTGATTTTCTGAAACTCTAAAAGTTATTGCCCACTAACTTGTGATTATTGTCATTGAGTTAATGAACAAGTTATTCACTCTATATAAACTCGATTTTCTACATTTCCTTGACACACGAGTTCATTCATCTGCATACGCTAGAAACATAGTACTCTGTCTGCACTGGTTTTTATTTTCTCCCCAGTTGATGATATTGTTCGGCCACGAAGTCAGTTCGCCAGAGTAGGCTCTGTAGTGCTCAGAACCTGCCGGTCTACCGTTGTATCCTAAGAAACGGACGCTCAATTAAACCTCAAGCACGTACGATGAGGAGGCGAATCTGTTTTAAGGAAACTTTGTACAACACAGGCCTCAATTTGAGATTTCATTTATTGCAATTTCAATTATTCGTATTGTTGTTAACTGCAATTTGGTTTGTAAAGATTTGTGAAACTTGTTCTACACTTTGAAGGAGCTCAAATTTATCTACATTTTCCACTTAAAAAATTATTTTACTTTGTAAAATTTAATTTAAAATGCCCAATTCAATTGTAAACGAGAAAGTAATTACCAGCGCAAAAGTAAGAATCGATGAAAAGAATTCCTCAAAAATTTCCCTCAGTCTTCATTAAACTATAAAAATTCTCAGAATTGTGTCATGGTTCCCATTACAAATTATGGAACTTGAATCACACGTCAAAAGTATGAATTTATATAGACTTGGGTTCTTTAACTTCAACAGCTAGCTTTTGAAGTATGACTCTCTCATAATCTATAACAATAGGTATCAGGGCAAATACTACATTTCCCGGTTGCAATCAAGCAACACGGATGGTGACGTCGACATAGTTGTGTTCATCCGAGGCTTGTCATGGGCTAGTACAAAGTCAGTTCAATGTGAATGCAAGGATTGCAAAGCATGGTGATCTGTCATGATTTTCATTGCAAGTTATGAGACTTGAATCCACATCAAAAGTATGAACTTTCGTTATGTGGTTTATATAAACTTGACCTTTTCAAATTCAACAATTAGCTTTTAAGGTATGACTCTCCCATTTCAAGATCTATTTGGACCTTGCATTTTCCTTTTAGGAAAATTGTAGCAAAAGTCTCCAACTTTTTAAATACTAGCAGACTTCCTCAAAACCTTTCAATCGTTGCAACCATCACTCCTAACATTTTCAATCGTTACATTCGAGTTTTGGACAATTTCCATTCAAAGTACCATCAGTTGACCTAAAAATATGATTTTGACCACATTTTAACTATTTATATAAGAGCAAATGGTAAACTTAATATATTCTCACATAAATATAATAAAAATAATTTTTAAAAACAATGAAAAAAATGGAAAAGCCCGAAAAATGTCCCACCCATCGTCAACCGGCTACGAAAGCCATCAGAAAATACTCCCATGCCGACAGTATCACACCTTTAACACACCTCAACAAAAAATAAGCCAAACAACCATTTTGGAGGAATAAATCTGTCAAAAATAACCTCGTTTTCAACCCTCCACAAATCGAGAAACTACTTCTAATGACACCAATTATCGTCGAGCACCACCGTTTATCCCGCCTCATCTAGGCGTACATTCTAATGGAACAAAATTGCAAAAGTAGGCCCTAAACATTACTTCAATTTATGGGAAAACATACCCAGTTTGCAAAATCGCCACAAAGCAGTAGCACCTCCTTCAACTGGCTGATCCCACATTATTTTTCCTTCCAATTGCGAAAAGTTGAATGCTCAGCACTATCATACGACCTTGGATGTACAATCAATTGAACCAATTTAGCCTTCAATTGATTCAATTTTGCAATTTGCTATTATGGTTGGAGCTCAACTTTAACCAACACTCAATCACAACTCAATCAAGTACCAAATAAACCAGAAGAATTGAACCAAATTCAATACACGACACTTTAATGTAAATTGTATTTCATTGTTTAACTGATATTTTCTATTACAATGCAATGAAATTGCAAGTAAAAGATCAATATAAAAGAGGAAGAAGAGAAGAAGCAGGAGATATAGACAACAATAGGGTAAGAGAAGAAGCTTACCAAAGAGAGGGGGGAAGAAAGCAGAACACAGAGAAGAAGAAGAAACCAGGGAGGGCTGAGGGAAGAAGACGAGTTGCAGCAAGGCCACAGATTCAAGTCACACCCCCCCTCATCTGCAAAACAAAACCATATATCCAAACCTAAAAGAAATGGGCTTGGGCTAGCCTAATATACAAGCCCAACAAGATAAATTAAAAGCAAATGGTATAATCCATAACATGACTTCCCCTTAAATTAACCTTATCTTCAAGGTTGAAAGTTGGGATGTTATCTGTCTATGTTGTTAGCAACTGCCTCATTCTCTTCACAAGCCTTGGATTAAGCAAATAATGCAAAGTGACATATGCCTCATTGTGCTCCTCTTCAGACTCAATAAAGGCATCTTTATCAGGAGTCATATCCTCTGGCATTAGTTCTTTCTCAATTTTTTTTCTCTTCATCTATAGGGGGTCTATTTTCATCTTCCTCAATCAGATCCTAAACTGCGTATTCATCTATAAGCATCTTTGAATCGAGGATTACTTCAAATACATCACCAAGCTTAATCGGTGTGACATTAAATTCCCCTTCTCCAACAATTTTACCATTTTTCTTGAATGACTTAATAGCATCAGCTTTTCCTGTATGTATCACTTCTGCCCTACCATATGTAATGCCAACCTCCTTAGCAAAAGCCCGAGAACTTCTCCAATTATCACCGGTAACCATAATAGGATTCCCGCCAATTTTCACAAGGCCCTTTACTACAACAACAACTTCTCCTACATGAAATCTACGATCCTAACCCACTAATTTTTCTTCATTCTCCACTTTTCATTATAAACAACCACCATTCCAGCATTCCCGTCAACACACACTTTTTCCTTTATATTCTCAGCAAACCTCTTACACAACTCTTCAGAGTACATACCCCAATCTGCATTAGGATGGCTAGCATTGAATCCATAAAACCATACATAAGTCTTTCCTTCGATGTACTTCTTAACCATTCCTAGCCTCAGTTCATCAGAAATCTGATGGAGTTGGAAGTATTTTATGGCTTCCCTTAGCCATTCCCTAGGTCCTTCCCCACTAAAATAAGGGAAATCAATCTTAGGCGGTTTAACTCCTCTCATCTCACTCCCATTAGTAATACTTTAGATGCTAATCCAGGGTGTGGTGTGATTAGTCCTTCAACATTGTAAATCTGAACTGGGGAACTCGTTTTCTATTTATCCTTAGATTCTCCCTTTTACCCCATTATTTGGGCCATCATTGCTACTAATGATTCATGCTTAGAATTCAGCTCCCCTATCATTATCTCCTTGCGGTCATATTTGTTACATAAAGCCTTTAATGTTTGGTCGGAGGTCTCCCTCTTGTTAACAACTACATGGATTTCACCCAAACTTTCAACTTTCCTGTCCAATTTTTTTAGGTGTTCCTCTACGACCATAGCCCGAGTATCCATACCCATATCACATAGCTGCTCTGATACCATTTTTTATGGTTGGAGCTTAACTTCAACCAACACTCAATCACAACTCAATCAAGCACCAAATAAACCAGAAGAATTGAACCAAATTCAATACACAACACTTTAATGTAAATTGTATTTCATTGTTTAACTGATATTTTCTATTACAATGCAAGGAAATTGCAAGTAAAAGATCAATATAAAAGAGAAAGAAATGGTTTGGCAGAGGAAGAAGAGAAGAAGCAGAAACAGGAGAAATAGACGACAGCAGGGTAAGAGAAGAAGCTTACCAAAGAGAGGGGGAAAGAAAGGAGAACACAGAGAAGAAGAAGAAACCAGGGAGGGCTGAGAGAAGAAGACGAGTTGCAGCAAGGCCACATATTCAATTCAACAATTCACACCCTCTTTGTCTGCAAAACAAAACCATATATCCAAACCTAAAAGAAATTGGCTTGGGCTAACCCAATATACAAGACCAGCAAGATAAATTAAAAGCAAATGATCCAATCCATAACATCTGCCTCAACATGCACGAAACTCAATTCGACCAATTCCTCACTTTTCTATTGGGGCCCACGCCAAGGTGTCCACTCAATTGAATTAAAAAACATCGAAAACCTTATAGCAATCCCCCTGTCGACCAATTTTGACGACAACCATGCTATCATATAATGGAAACCACCCCAGGTTGGCGTCAATGATTTGAGAATCGCGGATGTTTTAGGTTTGGGACGGTTTGCGAGTGGGGTGGTGATGGCGATTACGATTGAGCGTCGTTTGGTCACTAGCCGATGATGGGTGGGACATTTTTGGCTAGCGATCGTTTAGTCACCTCCCCAAGTTTCCTTTTTTTCGCTTTTAAATTATTTTTATTATATTTATAAGAAAATCTATAAAGTTTACTATTTTGCTCTTATAGAAATAATTAAAATATGGTCAAAATCACTTTTTTTTTAAGTCAACTGTAGGTAATTAGGATAAAATCCATCCAAAACAGTCTCACATGCAACAGTTGAAAAGGTTAGAGGTGACGGTTACAACAATTGAAAGGTTTGAAAAAAAATCTCCTAATGTTTCAAAGATTGGGACTTTTGCTGCAATTATCCCTTTTGGTTTTCACGCACCTATGTCTTCAACAACGATTTAAAACCTGCTTTGAAGCTATCGGTCTGCGAGATCATGAGAAATCAAGGATTAAGCTCTTGGATCAAGTTGAGTTGGGGTTTTTATTTTCAGGAATAAGGATAAAAATCATTAATGCTTGAGGTTGTGCCCAATGTCAACCTTCGTTGGCATTAGAGTCATTTTAACATGTGGCCTGAGGTACACACTATATACTGAGATTCTCAACCCTTATTCTCTTAACACGTAAATCTCAGTTTTCAAATTTACAACACTTGAATCCCGGAGTAAACAGTTTTCTGTTAAATAGTAGAGAACAAAGCACCTGAAAGGATCTTTTATTTTTTGATACCCTGTTTGGCTTAGCTTATTTCTGAAAATAAGCAAAAAAAAAATGCTTCTTTCTTCCTTTTCTTGGCTGTAAGAATACTCACAATTGAAGATAAAAGCATTTACTGAACAAAGTTCAAATGCATTTCATATTTCATATAAATACTGATAATTCTTGATCAGATAAAGAGTCAGCAAGTTAGCCCTCACAACCAAGAGAATCAAAAATACCATACTACAAACTCCTCAATCTCCACTTGCACATCCCCCACATCCGCAGTGCATGCATTCTATAACCTTCTCCTCCCGTAAATGCTTTGGGACTCGGCAAACGCATGTGGTTTGGAAGTTATGATCACGAGGTTGCATGCACCTTAAGCAGCAGAGCCTTTCATAGCCAGGCTGCAGTTCAAACAATAATAGTTTTAATTGATCGTACAAAACTTGGAATGCACGCATATGCAAGGACCTCAAGAGAAAACTACGCTGCATACTTCCTAATTTTGCAATGACCGAAAGCAAATTACCTTCTATTTCCAAAAATTTAGAAATTGAACAAGCTGAATTGTGTCAAATCTGCAAATATTCCACTTTAAACCATTGTTTTCTTTTGACAGTGTCACATTTTGTACAAAAATCCAGATTGCACAGGGAACTCAGAAAACAAAGATGAAACATGACAAAATTCATATTTCCAGTACCATGATAAATATATGAACATTGTTCGCAAACCTTTTTCCACTTTGCAATCAAGTTACGATCTGCATAACCCTGATCCAAGCAGAATTCATACAATTCCTTGGAAATCTCCTTTCTTCTGTGATAAAGGTCAAAAATGTAGCGACTTTTCTGATGGGCTATTTTAAAAATAGGCCACATGGCCTCACATTTTCTTTTACCATCATGTGGATCATTCTCAGCTGCACAGAAAATAGTCAGAAAAAAATTTAACACTAAATAGGTTTGACAAACAATATGATGGGAAGACAGAAAAATATCCAGGGTACTTTGGTATGACAGAGAAAAAATGAGGACCTTCTCTCATCTGTGCTTGTAGTTCACGTAGAGTAGGTTCAATCAACTCCCAACCCTCGGGGTATTTTACTCGGTTAGTCTTCACCTTAGGCATGACTCCCTCTGAAAATATTCCAATAGGATAACAAGTTATATTCTGGGTCGCTAAGTACCTATTATGGAACGTTTGAAAAAGAAATGTTCATTTACAACCAGTTAATTCTTTAAAACAGAAATGTCTATCCACAACCTGTTTATTCTTGCTTGCTTATAATTGTAATAAAAACAAGACTGCATTCTTTTATGCCTCTAACCTACTTTTTTCAAATTTTAAGACCTTTTATACCCCAGCACACAGAAATTTAGTCCTGGGTAAGCTCTGCAACAAGAAATCAGGCGAAGGCAACTATTTAAAATGCTTAAGTAATTGGTATGAATCTGTTGAAAGCGGTAAAAAAAATAGTGACAAAGAAAATGATCAACAAATGACTGGATCAGCAATGAAATTTTGAAACTAAATGCATTGAGGAAAATGTAAAAGAACTCTTAAGGAATGAACTGTAAATGCCAAGCAAGGTCAATAGCAACTCTAGGGTTTATGTCCTATGGATCTCCATAAATAAAAAGCAAGAATACATTCAAATCTGCCACATGCCACTGGAGGCTATTGGTTATAGACCTTGACTTCGAAATCAGGGCCAGCCTTCTAAGATAGTGAACGTAATTGAAATAAACTGCAAGTTATGGACGAAGTTGGGGTTTGGTGGATGTTATATAGAGAGAGCTAGCCTACGCCAGCAAGGAATAGGTTTACTGGGTACCCCGTACCCATCTTTTGTTCACATCTTTTACACGTTTTAAGCTTTAGAGTCATAGCATTTGCATTATCTAAACTTTAAAAAAATAAATTGCACTTAGGTCAACAGCTTAATCTTTTCACAGGCTAACTTCAAATTTTCAGTCACCACGCCTTCTCCAATCAAACGGACGACCACCAGGTTTCCTAAAACATAATTTCATATCAACTGCCTTTGTTAAGACATTTTGTTCAATCCATCTCAAGGATGAATAAAGTCTTTGATATAGCACATAAAAATCCTGTCTCAATCAAGAGACATGGAGGCTGCCACTGGTGAGTGGCCTTTGCAATCCACAAACCAATCCCATGGACATGACCAGCACAAATAGTCCAACTGCCCATTATGGCCAGTCAGCATTCGAGGGACATCTCTAAATTCATCCAGTGAACTTCCGAGTTTCCCCTGGTCTTGACCCCACCAAATTGACCATCAAGACCTCCAACAGCTTAACACAATCCTACTCAAAAAGATTAGCCAATGACTCAAAGCCCATAACACCTCTGCCTTAATAGTCAGATACAGAGGTGAGGTAATAATTACAGCTCAAAATTGAATACCTCTTTCACAGTCAAGAATCAAATTTATAACCACGAAATTAACTGTACATCCACCAAAAATAATAGCACGAAGTTGAAAAACAAAAGGGATCATTGCTGCAGATTCTGGCAGACAACAATTTTATGTTCGAAATGCCTTTTTTTCTATATGATGAGTGAATCATGTGTAGGTTCATTCAGGCAGTATTAACTACTGGTAGCCTTACTTTACAAATGATTCCATAGAACGTCTTTATATAATGAAAATGTTGGCCCCTTACATTTTTTAATCTTTACAATTGAGCAAAAGGAGTTGCAGACCCATGTTAACAGGAAATACAAACGATGACAGGAACTGCAATATCACCCCTCAGACCCACCTATATATCACATTAGTCATTACTCTCTTAGACATCAAAACTTAAAATTTTAAATCGAACAGTTTAACGAGAATCAACAACCATACACCTGCCTATTGGTAAGATTCTGGAATATTGGATTCAAAATCATCCTGGAAACTTCAAGACAATTTCAACAGTAAATCCAGTTAAAGAGGTCATTTTATTTGTGATGAGATGTAGCTGATTTACAGCACCGAATTCCAATTTATATTATTCTGTAACTAATCCCATCTTACACGAATTAAATCACAATCTATATCAACGCTCCTCCCCCACCCCCAAAAAAATAAAAAAGATATATTACATAACTTGAAAACCCTAGAGTATATAACCTTAACAAATCCAGCTACAATATTCTGTGTTCATTTCTCACTAAAAAGATTTTGTCATCAGATAAACTGAAACCCAACTTCACGAATAATTGACGAAAACAATAAATAACAAGGATCGAATAAGTCAGTCACATAAATAAATTTATAATTAAATAGCAGCCCATAGAATTCAACGTGGGGAAGGGACCGTACCAAAGAGTGCAGAGATTCGGCCTCCGCAGATGGAGTGGCAGTCGAGGAAGAGAAGGAGATGGAGATGGAGAGCAGCGAGAAGTCGAAGGTTCGAGTTCAGAATGTTAAAAGAGAATTCTTTAACCTTATTTTGATGACAAGAGGAAGAAGGAACAGATTAAAATTTATTTCTATACATAAATAAACATAATCATATACATTTTATTTATACCCTCTTATTTACCCTTTTATTTACTCGATTTCACCCGTTCTCTCAAATTAAAGTCAGGTCCCACATCCATTAAATATGTGAAGTCCGACCTCTCTGTGAGAAGACTGGTGAAATCAAATAAATTAAAATATAAACAAGAAGGTATAAGTAGCAAGATCCTTCTAAAAAAATCATATTCTAATAAATTATTTTTAAAAAATCTACATCAAACAATCCCCTTAATTTTCAATTTAAAAGTGTAATTACTTCTGCGTTACATATAGTTGTTATTGCTATTTTTTGGTCGTATTTATATTCTTAGCATTCAATTAATTATCATATTTTCTACCTAATTTCGTTTCTATCCAAATATTTTATAAGTATGCTCTGCTTTGAGGGTCACATATTTGTCAAACTTTTGTATTTTGTATTTTTATATTATTTAAAAATTCAATGGACAAATAAATCATTTTATGCCCTCTAATCGTTTTTTGGGTCGAAAATTGTCATCAGGAATAAGATAGCAAATAAAAAAAAATCGAGGAGATAACATCGAAACTCGAGATCTTCATTGCAATTAAATTAAGTATAAAAACTATGACATGAATATATATTACATTGTAAAAATAATCATTTCCCACCTATAAATCAATAAAATATTTATTTTCTTATTATTAAAGGGTTAATTTTATTAATAGTCCCCTGAAATTTTAGTGTCATTTATCCACTATAAACTTTAATTTGTTTCACACATTATTTTTACAAAATATTTCATATAAATCATTTGGTCAATTTGACGTCCATTTTTCAATTAAAAATCGATTCTCTATGTTTCAAGTCATAGGATAAAATTGAAAAATCTAACATTACATGTCGTCACACGTGAACGCATAGGATTTTCTGGAGGAAATTGGATGTCAAACTGAACAAATGGTCTACATAAAACATTTTATAAAGTTCAATAATGCGTCCAAAATAAATTGAAGTTCGGTGACCAAAGTGATACTAAGTGCAAAGTTCAATCATCATCAATAAAATTAACTCTATTCTTAAGAGTAACTTTGGAGTTAAAAGTGAATAACTCTCTGAACTCACCTTTACAAATGGTCACAGACTGCTGGAAGTTTATGGAAAATTTCAAGTGGATCTCCTTATAGTTGTGTTCTTGCGCATTTAGTCACTAAAATTAATTAGCCTTATACTATTGGTCCTTGAAGTATTTTATTAACTCATTTTGTCACTAAAGTAATTAATGTTACACCATTAATCACTTTTAATAACGATAAACCATATATAAAATTAATTATGTCATGATTAGTAAAACAATGGAACAATACATAACTCTTACATACAAGAATTATACTTCAAAACTAACAAACTTGTAAAATTATTTCAAAATTCGTGTGTATTATAAAATTATTAATTGGAATTAATTATCCACACACCACCGGCTCAATTAATAATATATCAATTAATAATATAATTCACCCGTCCCCACCCCATCACCATCACCATCCCCACGGAACGACCCACCCCACCACCCTACTATAAAAAAATTTCAAAAATTGAAAATTAATGATAACTCTACAATGTATATTAGAAATTAAACAATGGTGTTTAGGATTCAATTAAGAAATTAAGATTTTGAAGGAAAATCACTAATGGGCTAGAAAAATACGCGATTGTTTCACGTGAGACAAGAAAACCAATTGTTTGGGATGATACCAAGACTCGATAGTGGGCAAATTAATTTTTTTTATTTAAAAAACACACATATTTAATTAATTTACTATAATTATGGTGTTGGAAAAAGAATCTGAACTCTAATATTAATTTCAAAATAAATTAACAGATAATTGGCAATATTTTTTGCTTGAAGTCATTTACAAGTAGTCATTTTTTAAATTAGAATTGGAATATAGATAACAGTAAATTGAAATTGATCTGTGATCGGTGGTGATTGTAGTGGCAACAATATTTTGGGCATTGTGTGGTGATAGTAATGGTGCATTGTATGTGACCAAATTTGTAATTAATTGTGTTGTTTGTGACCATACATGTGTTATTTGTTACTATTTTGACCAAATTTATCTTTAGCGTGATTTTATGTGATCAAGTCTATTTCATGTGTGACTGCATGTAATCAAGTCATGGACTTGTGTGATCTGTGACTAATTGTGACCTAGTTCATTTTCGTTGTGATTATTCGTGAGCAGACGAATCTTAAGTGTCATGTTATGTGACCAAATCACAACTTGTCATAATTAACACAAAATTGGTCACAATTGATCACAATTAATACGAACTTGGTCACAAAGGATCATTATAAATAAATTCGCACACTGCAAGCTAACACCACAACACATACAATCATAGACAATCACAATTAACACAGGACTTGGTCACACGGACCTGGTTATAAAAGGTCAACACGAAATAAATCGGCACACACCACGAACCAACACCACGAACCAGCACTAAGCCCAAAATAACAAGCTATACATTGTACCAAATTTTTCGATGCAAAATCTCCAAATTTTGCCCAGTTCGCGTCGTCGCCAATTAGGAAGCTCAAGCAAAATTGAATACTCAACCTCACTACTCAATCCATTTGGCTGGGCGTGGTCATCTGCCTTTTCAATGACTTGTCTGGCTACTTCATCCGAGGGTACAACAACATTTCTACTGTCTAAAGCAGGTGCAGACCCACTAATAACACCATTTTGTTACTCGCTTCCCACATCAAAACCTAGATCTGACTTATTATTCACCAATTTCAAATTATTGAATTTTTTTTTTTCTTTTTTTTGTGAACCTGCAGTGCCTATCTTGAAGATCATATCAAATTTCTTCAACTCCTTTATTTTTCACATAAGGTAAAAGAAGGAAAATGGAGTTTTCAACTTTTTGTATAATTAAGGGCTGGAATAAGCCCTTGATTGCTTATCTTCCACAAAACAAATATGGAAAAGTGTTACACTTGCGATTACTATTAATATTGAATTGGCAACGTCATCGGAGGAGAAAAATTTGGGAGTGAAGGGGGTGATTGTGTAGTGAAGATGGTGGTTTCTCTCTCTAAGTTGCCATGTGCTTCAATTTCTCTCTCTGCTAACTACAGTTTCACGTGAAAGAAACCAAAAGGTATGGAGTGCAATGTAAAAAATATAAAAAAAAATGTTGAAGCCAAACCTTGATGATCCCACCGTCCCGCCCCTAGAGCATTGTGGAGGAGTTAAATTACGAGGTGTGCATTAACAAGTTAGAGCACAAGAACTATCATATTGTTCTTCACAAATAGTCAAATTTTATACCTTGTAAGAGGTAGGAATCGAATCCTCACACTGCGGCTGTCAACTCAACTGAGACTACATCCCTCTTATTCTTTGCATCACTGAGCATTGAGCTATACCTCGAGGGCAGAGAGTGCGATGTAGAATAGGATTGCAGTGGCGTAGGTAGCTTGTTAGTTATGTAATGGGTTATTTTCCCAGAGTTTGGGGGGCGCGGAATACAATCTAGTTAATGAAATTGAATCTTTAAAAGTAGGTTATGAGGTAACTTTCACGTAAAACAATGCATTAAGCCTATATTTGATTCTCTTTGCTCTAATTTATTTTTCATACTCATTTTCAACAATATATTTGTACAATAAAATATTTTATATGTAAATTCAAAATTTTCTTTACATTTTAATTACACATTCTCCAAAAAATACTATTTAAAACAACGTTTTTAAAATTTTAACCAAACAGGAGCTCAAGACCAATTTCAAATTCTGCACAACCATTTGTGAAATCAACTCATAAGAATTGAAAAACACAACCATTGCCAAACATTTTTTAAGCCCTCGTGTGAGAGAGATCGGTATGAAAAGTGGTTTTTTTATAATCTGTAGTAAAAATCTGGAAAAAAATTATAGATAAAAGTAAAAAAATAATTTTTTAAATGTATAATTGAAATGAGTATAGAAAAAAAAATGAGTTTAAAACTAAACTTCTAATTCGAAAGACACAACACAACCCATGAATTTTTCAAATTTTACCCCAGTTTGACAATCATTATTTTTACTATTTTTTTTCATACTCATTTCCAACTACATATTCATACAATAAAATATTCTATAAGTAAATTCAACTTTTTTTTCTATTTTTTAACCACACAGTCTCATAAAAATTAATATTCAAAACATTTTTTTTGAAAATAATGACCACCAAATGGGGAATTTCATTTAAGTTTAATTCCTACTCTTCCAACAAAAAAAGAGACTAGAATGAAGATAATCTCTGTTCACGAGTTTCTTTTCAATCAACCATTTGGATCCAATTCGCTTGTTGGCCTAAAAGGGAATTCTCAAGACATTTAAAAGTTAACCACCGGACATCTCGCTCAATTTTCTCCGAATCTTTCAAGCATAACCTCCCCGTCAGAATATTTACCATCATTCCTAGTACACAATTGCAGGATAATCCACGGAAAATCAATTTCAAACCATCTTCTATCTTCTAAATAAAAATATACAGCTATATGTCAAATCATGACGCTCAAAATGGTTCCCAACCAATTCGCAGTTATATTAATTGAGTCCCATTACATCCATGGAGATTCCCCAATGAAAGCTACCTTCTTAAAGCGCCGTAATTTCTAGTTACCTGCACATAAAAACTTGATAAGTTAACTTCAAAGTATTTCACAGATGTAAATATGTGACCTGGACAAGAAATAATAGAAGAAACATTAGTAGACTGTAGGTCATTCGCCTTCCATCCCTCCCTGTTAACTTAAGCTAGACTGATCTCCAGTGGACTTAGGGGACTCTATTTCATTCGAATCATCAATATAGGCTCTACTAGTTGTCAACATGGTGATCTTTTAAAATGAACAAGACAGAAATATTTGCAGCACTCTCCCTAAAGAAATTAAAATGTCTAACTAAAAATAAACTTCTAAGAGATCACTCTGGGACTTCATTGCTCGGTTAGCAAGTATGCCATAATCCAATAGTGTTTCTCTGCTGCTTTTTAAGAAGGTACCGATTCAACTCCAAATTACTAGAACCATTATTAATAATCACCAAAAGTTGGGGTCCTCTGCAATTTTCTTAATGCTCCCGTGCTCTCTGAAAATGCAGCTTCTTGAGATTGATTATTTATAATACACGAGTCTTTTAGCTGTTCTCAAGATTAAATTATCAAAAGTCAAATATACAAAGATATTAAAACAGATTAGATCATGTTAGTGCGAACTTGGAGAATACAATTGATGAAACTGGCTATGATGACCCAATTTCAGATTACCAGGCAACATGGGATACATGGCACTGCACTTGGTTCCCATACCTATGCTAGTTAGCACGTATAAAATGTTTTATCAAGAACCCCACTTACCGGAGGTTTAGGTTTATTAACTTTCTTTGTCACATCATCGTCGTCGTCGTCTTCTTCGTCGCCGTCGTCATCTCTACTCATGAGCAATCTATTAAGCGTAGATGAAGAGTTGGCTGATTTCCTCCCCCTTTTAGCAGTTGAGGTAGAGCCTCTACCCCTTCCCCTTGGTGCAGCTCTTTTTCTTCCTTTTCCTCGGAGAGCTTCCCCACCATCCTTTGGATAAGAAACACAAAATACAATATTCAAATGCTTATATCCTAGGGGTCTTCAATAGGCAGTAAAACTTAAAAAAATGTTAAATCAGTAAAAGACAAAAATGGAGCCCTGTAGGAGAAGCAAGACTGCAAGAGTGCTCCAGATGCAAGTGAATCAAGGTATTTTTTGTTACGCAAGTAACAAGGAAGGATGTGTTCTGTTTGAAAGATTTTTTTCAATCTATTTTCTAATGTTTAGCCTTTCTTGCAGCAATTTGAGAGGAGAAAGGCCAACATGGCGAATCATGGAAGTTATTCAGTTTTAGTTGCCTCAAACTAACATGTGAAAACTCAAGTGGACTGGAATTAAAATATCCATGATGTACTTCAGTACATTTGTTGAATATTAAATTCATGTCCGCATAATATTTACATTTTAGATGATGGACAGGTACAATAAAACCTTCTAAGAAGAGAGAATGGATTTAAATTAAAAAATAATAATTCCATACCGAGCTGTCATCAATATCATTAACATCAAGTTTAGTTGTTTCATCATTTGAATCTGAATCCACTTCATCCTCATTATCAGCAATACTTCGAACTGACGCTGATGCAGCAGCTGAGGCAGACCTACAATAACAATGCCACTTAAAATATGTATTGGAAGAAAAATAAACAATGGGATGAAGAATTAACAAACACTTAGCACTGGTTTTACTTTAGCTCTGAGTTTAACGATTTAGACAAACCTTTGAGAAGGACGGAAACCCATCACTGAATCTAACGTTGTCTGCTTCGATGTACTGGAACCCCTGCCTCTCCCTCTGCCTCTTCCCCTTCCTCTTGACGTTGTCTTTTCAACCGCGGAAACATCACGAGAGGACCTAAAAGATTGTGACGTCTCTTTTCTGCCCCTTCTGGTAGACTTTCCACCAGAGAATAGTGTAGCGTCCTCATCATCACTGAAGGAAACGGCACTTCCAACTCCTCCAGCACTTTTACTAGCACCCTACGTTAAAATTAATGCATATGACTTGTAATGATTATGTAAAGGCCACGAGAAGCACAGAGCTGGAAAAACAATTCTTGCACGTTGAGCTAGAATATAAAGAATACCTGCAACGACTGTTTGCTAAACGTGAACTCTTGACCATCTTTTGACCCTGTTCCTCTTTCTTTGACACGTGCCTGTATATAATCACATCAAATTTTCTCCCACCGTTTAAGTGATTTTACAGCTGTCTGATCACACTGAAGACCACCAGTCTAAAAGTAACTTATTGCAATACAAGATAGAGATCTTTATCGTTACTTTACTGTGCTAAAAATTTAAAAATAAGCGTAAAGAGATTTTATTTTTGGGCCCTGTGGTAGAAGAGAGAAGAAGGTTGAGGAAGGGACTTGATTGAGGAAGGCACCTTTAACCACAGGAACTAGTTTTCTCTACACCAACTAATTTTCATTGTAGACAATGAAACTACCACCTCTCTTGTTTAGCATTCATAATTATAGACCAATACACACTGCGCTGAGGTCAATCTTATTTGTATGCATAACCATGTCCCTCATTGTGAAACTAGGCCAGGGTTGTGATTATTAGTATGATTGACTTCTCTCCATTCGTATGTCAAGATGGAAAATCCACGAAAGGGGTTTCAGACAGCGTGACCTCCTTTGCCAGGACTGCCAAATAACTCTGTAAAATATCTGCTCAAATTCAAGTATCCTTACCTACATCATATGTTATCACGTTACAGAACAATTCAAACAGTTCCAGGATATTAGGAATTATGCTTTCAAAGAGACTTCAGTGCAGATATTGAATGATGCAGTTAAACCAGGTCTTATAATGGAGCTAACAGATAATGCCCACAAGGGGATGCCAGCACACCCTACCCGATTCAAAGACATGTTATTGTGTTTGTTTTTCAGAGTTGCATATACATGGCCTAAATCTATAGCGAACACAAGAAAGGACATGAGAAAAGAGAAAATAAGTTCTTGCCTCTAAGCATTCTCCAACTTTAACAATTACATCTTCATCTTCAAACTTCTGATTCTCTGAATCCCTTGCAATTTTGTTCTGTTGAACCAAAGAATTTCAAATTACTAGAACAATCAGGTCAATTATAAACAAAGATCAATAAGCAAGCAATCAAAATAATGGTGACAAAAATAAGGCCATCAGCAGATCATCATATTGAAGTGTTCCAACATGCACAGGAAAATTCTCTGACCAATATGAGGATAGGATGTCGAGCACTCACACGAGTTTCTTCGATGTTGTATTGTACACAAGAATAGAAAGCCATTTTGTCATCCTTACTAACAAAATTGTGTAATGCAACATCCAGATCATTGACGGGGAGTATCTCCATTTTCTGCATATATACATAGTAAAGTGGATTTAAACCAGAAATAAGAAAAGCAAAAAGCACAAGAGCTCTAGCGATACTCAAATTGCAGAGTCCTAATACTCTGAATGGAAGAAGAGTTGAGACTTAATCTTATACCAGGTTACTCTCAGCAACCAACGCTTCAATATTTTGCTGATTCAGTTCTTCTGGTCGCAGCCGTTCAGAATCATCAATTTTATTAACTGCAAAATAATTGTTCATCTCAGGTTAAAGACGAAAAATAACGAAGAATCTTAAACAGAGAAAAACAAAAAGACGATTGTGTTTGTGTTAATAAGTATGTTGTTTAAATCTAGAGCATAAAGCTGAAGGTTGGAAAGAACTACACAATATAATACAGACTAGTGCTAAAATTCAATATTAAAAGAGCTAGGCAATCAAGTCTTCTCAAAGTGTATTGCTAAAGTAATTTGACTAGTACAAACATGATTAGTAAAAAGCAGTATTATACACTTCTCATAAGCTAAATAATCAAAAGAATACTTCATTTTAAGTGAAAATGCTTGATTTGATGGAAGAAAATGGTAGATCTAAGAACAGAACTCACATAAAAGTTTCAGCAGGTGTCATGAGTATATTAAAAATAATTAAAATAAAATATTTCTGTTATCCCTTGAAGCTAGCATGTGATTCAGCTTAAATGTATTCAGCCAGAGAAATGAAAAGTAAAATATGAGCAGCTAAATAAGATATTAAATTACCTTCACTTCGACCTTTTCTTGATGCTTTTGAGAATATAAGTATATCCTGAGGATTAGCTACCTAAAAATAAAAATAAAAAATGTCATACAAGTCATTCCCTATATATTTGTAGTGTGGTTGGGGGAAAGGGAAAGGGAAAGGGGGCATTGGGAGAACTCTCCTTCCTCTTTATGAACATAAAAAACAACAGAAGGAGGTACCTTTCCAACAAATTTTTGCCCAAACCTTTGCGGGTTTATCGTCATAAACCCGGAGTAATCTACCTGTTCAATCCAATGGTAAAACGTGGGGAAAATGAAATATTTCAAAACTGATAAACCATGAAAGAAAACCATGTACAGTTAAAAGTTGTTAAAACAGAGAAAACTAACACCTTCACTCGAATTAAGGGAAGTTTGAGTTCTGATCTGTCAATAACCTTTTGGCTAGACTTTTCTATCAGATTTCTGACCTAAAACAACTCAAAGATTAAAAACAAGTAAAGGGCATCCAAAACCAGTATGAAATACAACTACAGCAACAAAAGAAATCGAGAAGAGAAAATAGTTCACCTGTGAAAAAATAGATAAAAAGAAAAATAAAAGAATAAAATTATCTTACCACTTTGTCCAAATGTTCAAGGATTGAATTCTGATCATTAGGATCAATACCAGGTTCATCTTTTAATACTACCTGCAAATAGTATATTGATTACTTCAAATAGAAGTTCCTTCACTCCTAGACTGAGAAATGAATCTACCTCCGAATATTCAAAGGGCCTCACTGAGTTGAGAGGTATCTTGGTTGGCCGATATTGATTCCCCTAGTCGATAGGTATCACAAATCCAAAGTAAATTAAAAAATTTAGAAAAGAAAAAACAACAGTTGAATTTTTATTTTTATTTTTAAAAAAAAAGGCAGAAAGATTAAATGAAAGGAAAAGGTAACAAATTCAAGAACGCAACCTTAATCTCTAGAAGAAGCACATGTTTTGGCTTTGATTCACCATCAATTAGTGACGTTGCGACAGATGAACCTGGTTGAGTAATGTGGAAACCCATGCCTGGAACTTCCTGTAACCCAAAGATTTTAACCAGACAATGACTGGAGAGAGAGAGAGAGAGAGAGGAGCCTAAGCAGAAAGGAACCTGAGGATCAACTAGACATTCATGTTCATGTCCCCAGACAATAAAATCCAAAAACCGTGGCAAGAAATGCTCATTTATAGCATTTTTAGGATTCATCTTCACTCTGAAAGCACAAACCAATATCTGCTCATTAAGTTCCTTCTTAAAGAATGATATTCTTCAATGTATCTATCATCATCCATTATACAATAGAAAGAAAAGCTAAGTTAGAATTATTACCTGTTTTGATGAAGTACTAGCATGTTAAACCAATCTGAAACTTGATGACCTTCTCGAGCATCAGGTCGCATCCACTGCACTGCATGTGGTGTCTAGGGGGTCAAGATAGATACTCGATGAGTGATTCTGTGAAGGCATTTATCAAAAAAATCAGAATCAAGCAGAAAACTCACTGATACCTGAAACATTCTATTCAGACGCTCATCTCTGATATTCCCAAGGCCATAAAGAGCTATAGATGTTGAGCCCTATGAATCACAAATCCAAAGTATTTAAACAAATTATATAAATGCCACAACTCAGTCGCTGATAAGAAATCCACAACCAAACCTTCTTGATAAGAATTGGGTAGAGAGTGATCTGCCCAACTCCTGAACCTTCAAGAACCATTTTTCCAAAATAGTTCACAAGATTGCATGCTGAAAGGATATCTACCGCAGAAAGATTGTCCTGCCACAATAATCATCGACATTGGCCCCCAAGACAGTCTCTTATATATTATAGAAATTTCACATAGATATTATGATCGTAACAACAATGGCACGAGACAGAAAAATGTTTGGTGTTATTAAATACTTACACACAAATTAACCAAATTAGACACAGCCAATTGAAGGATGTGATTAGAGAAAACTAGTGGTTTAAACAAGCATCTGATTACATTCTCAAAGGAATTATACGAGAGAATATTATTTGTAACTAGCCTAAAACATGAGGTTTACAGTCATCTATCTATATAGATATTTTTCTTCAGTTAGACTATTAATTTTGACTGAGAAATTAACACTTTCAGAGCAAGAGAAAATGTCTTGTAACTGGCACTGAATTCTTCTACAGACACACATGCACAGCATTTGCCATATAATCCTTACCACTCCAGCAGGATCATCATGATTTCCATGAATGCTGAAAACTGGTAATCCAACATTGAAGTGAGGATCTTCATAGTTCACATGTCCAAATCTGCTTGATGAAAATAAGGGCATTTTACAAATTCAGTAATGATGTGAAAAACATCAAAGAGACTACTCAGAATCATTAAAGACCATAAACAAACATAAGAAGATGAAAACATTTGCATCAACAGTCAAGGTAAGAAAAGAATATTAAATCGGAATAATAAAGAATGAAATCCAAAATGGAGGAGAAGACATGAGTTTCACCAGTTCATAAAAATTGTGCATTTGTTAGGCCTTTGATAAAAAGTGAATCATGTCTGCACATGAAATGGTGTACCATGTCTCCTCCGACTTAATCTTTTAGACTTAATCTTTAGATGAGGTGATACAACATGGTAATAGAGCAGGTACAAGCAATGTTTAAAAAGCTTTGAGGCTATTCAAGGCATAAAATAAAATGATTCAAAAGAACATAAAAAATAAAAGTACAAAATACACTAGTGATAAACTATAAACCATCTTAAAATCCATAATATATAGTCCATGTTTGTCTTCCATTAAATCAAAACTCTTTTTTCTCAAACTCATTTTCAACTACTCATTCACACAATAAAATATTTTGCACATAAACCCAAAAAAATTTAGTACTTTTAACCACACATTCTCCTAAAAAATCACTATTCAAAAACTCATTTTCCCAAAAAAAAAAAAAAAACTCTTTTTAATGGAAGACAAACAGAGGCATAAATTAACAAAATTAAATGCATAACTAGCATTAAAATAGATCAGTAGTCATCACTACCAATTTTCTTTGCTTTCTCATCACCTTCGACATGAAATCATGTCTTCTACATCCCCGTTATCTTCCTTATAAAGGCAAATAAAAAAAAAATCTAGGTTATTGAGCAATAGCCCACAAGTTCAGGCCAAGAAAAAAATATCAGAAAAGGCAAAACGAACAAGCAAACACTATAGTCATAAGTAACAGTAACTCAGGGTGTAACAAAATGGCACTTGAGGTGTAAGCTTTGAGGCCATCAACAAAAGTCTCGATTGTAGCTAGACTCGAGGCGTAAGCCTCAAATAGCTTTATTAAACAATGGGTACAACCATACAAGTACTTATGCAAGTCTCATCGCCACCTTTTTACAAAAGTTTTCCACATGTCAAGCTTTTGATTTAGCCCATGTTTGGCACCCTTTAAAATTTTAAATTATTTGCTACAGTATCATTCTCCACCACAAATTCATACAATAAAATATTCTACACATAAATCAATAAAGTTTTTTTACTTTTTAAACACACATTCTCCCAAAAAATACTATTCCATAATACATTTTACCAAAATTTCTCTTTATAATGGGGCTCAAACAAGGGCTTAACCTAATAGAAGAGATTTGAACTTGGAGAGCCCCTAATCCCATCTTCCTCCCTCCATTTTTCGTATCCGTCAATCCACACTGCAACATCTCCATTAGTCCATTATCCTACACCATTCCATTATTGTTATTATAAGAAAACTTTAGATAGACTTCACTTCTCCAGTTCTTGAATTTCCTTGTAAAATCTGAATCTAATAGATTTGGAACAAGACAACTTTTTGATAATCCGGTGACGATTAGCAGCACTCTAGAAGAGACGTAAAAGAAGTTCTTGCACATGTCAACAATGTTTGAAGAAGTGGTTTGTAGTGGTGAGAAAGTAAAAAACCAAAAGGAAGAGGATAATGAGCTGCAAATGTGAAATGAGAGTGGTGGGGATCTTAATAAGGAGCTACAGGACATGAAGAACCTACTCCCTGATTCTTGCCAGCGTGAACAGAATAAAGCTATGGAGCTAGACCATTCAACAACTTATGATGATGTCGGAGAGCTACGTGAAAAAATAGAATCTTTGAAAAGAGAAAACTTCTAGTGGAATTACAAACTCAGATTGCTGCAGAGGAGGCTCTAAAGAATCTTGGAGCAGCACACTTGGAGGCAGATATAAAAGGAACGAGAGCTTTCTGTCAAACTTGCTGAAGCTCCACAGAAGATGGATCAAGAAATTAAAAAGCATGACGAGAAGTATAATGAACTTCATTTCAAGATCTACAGGCTTCACAAAAAATGCAAAGCAATGTACTCGAGGTGCAGAAGGAAAAAGATTATTTGAAACCCAATTTCATGAAGTTAACTAGAAAGCTGACAGCATCATCACAGTCGTCAGCATCGCAGCAAGAGCTGATGCGTACATGCCAGTGCGCTGATGAAGTGCCAGAATCAATGATGTAGTAACACAACAATTGTGTAGTGCAAACAACTTCAGGACAACGTTGAAGATCTTCGAAATGTGATGGGCTTTACTCTTTTTGCTATGTTACCAGATTATACAATGTCATCTAAAAGGTTAAGCTATTAGAGAGAAAACACATATATTCCTTAAAATTTAGTCTTCAACAAATGAACTTGAGCTAGGCCCAAATTATGATACAGCTACTGGGGCTTACGGGATTTGGATTTCGATGCTGATTTACCACAGAGACAAAAAAGAATCCAACTAAAAATGCAAAAGGAACTATCAAAACAGTTTCTATGCATACGAAGTGTCAACTTCAGATGAAAACGATTAGGGAAAACAGGACATAATTTGTTTACATAAATATCAAAAAAGTAAAAAAGTAAAAAGAAAAGAAGATAGAACATTACGAATTTGCAAAGTTCACTGTCTGGTCACTGACAACTTGAAACTGCACGGGTTGATTGTTGAGACAGTGGCAACGAAGGATTTCAATGGCTTTCACTAAAGTTGACCTTGATGGCTTATTCTCGTGGAAAAGATCGCCGCCAAGAAGTAAGAAATCCACCTAACATCAGTTCACTCAAAAATTATGATAAAGTAAATGTTCAACAATTACTTAATTACAAGCACATAAAGTTACGATTGACAAAGTAACAAACACATTGCATGTAAAAGCATATTTAAGCATGGGAATTCATTAATCGGTTCATAATCCACCCATTTTTCCAAATTTTAACTTTACTTGAGACTTTTATTGAGTTTGAATACTATATATGGTTATGAAACAAAGTCAAAATATCAAGAAGAATGTAAAGATGTATTATGCAAGTGTGTGCACCTGTTTTTGCTCCGCAATTGAACATATCTCTTCAAATGCCTGAAATGAATCATGCCTGCGAACTTCATCCTTTTCCATATAACCAAGGTGACAATCAGTAGCCACTAATATTCGCAGCACATCGCTAGTATCTTCCCTGCAAAATTTAAAAATAAACTAAAAACATGTTTCACCTTGAATAGTTCACATACATAAGTAGAACAACTAATACATTCAGATCATTTAATTTGCAGATTATTAAGAAAGTATTAATTTCAATTGCCTTGTTACAACGAATCCTTTGCTTTTCTTTTTCACATTACCTTGACGAATCGGTCATTTGGAGAAAGTTTAGCTTAAACCTGCCAATAAAAAGCCGCACTATGTTTGAAAATCCAAAATAAATAATTTTAACAGTATAGTATAAAAACCCTAGGTCAAACATTTAATACCAAATATACGCCGTGTTCAGGAAAAAAAAAATCGCTCCAAACGAGAGACAGAGAGATAATGGAGTCAGTGATGAATTAAAGGGGGCAAAAAGGAGTTTCAGTTGCCAGAGAACGGATTTGAAGGAGGCGAGGAGCTTCACCGGTGGAGCGAAGTAATGAGGAGTGGCGGGGAATTTAAAATTACTCCGAAAATAATGGCCAGGTACTACTGTTACTGCACACACTTGTGCTTGGGTTGAAGATGGGGGTTTCTGGCTCTATTGGATAACGAGGTAAATAATATAAATAATTTATTAACGAAAAATGGTAAAGAAAAAAATCATGAAATATTTTTTGTGAAATAAAAATAACTTTTAGCATTTGGTTTCTATTTGGGAAAGCGTTCAACTCGCCAATAAATTTGATTAGTAATTTTCATAAGGATATTCAATCATTAGTATAATAATCGATTTAGAGTCTCAATCCAATAATTCAATCAAAATTCGAATTCAATAATTCGTTAACTAAGTGGATCAAATATGAATATAAGTCAATCTGATCCGATATTTATAATAATATAATATATTTTATAAAAACATGTTTTTTATTATTTTTTTTACTTTTTTTAACTACTAAATGATTTTTTTTTTTTAAATACAAAAAGACGCTTTGAAAATTGAAATAAACCTTTCAAAATGTTCCTTAAAAATTGAAATTTATGTAAGTTTTACTTATAAATCTATGTTTTTAATTTCTTGAAATGATATCTATTTTGTACCCTTTACTCTTAAACGTCTTTTTTGTAGGTGCGATAGAATGGTGGGTGACATGATTTGGAGAAAGAGCCTAAACTTCTAAACTTGCACTTGTGAAATTTTTTTTTGGTTTCCTAATTTTTGACATTTTGTTGCTTACTTCTCTCTAGAACATTTGTTGGATATGTATTCATTGCAATATGCATATTTTGGTTCGTTTTAACTTGATATTATCTTGTTATTATTGAACATGCCAATTACCAACACGTTAATATGGTTATTTCCTTGTATTGCGATAAAAATAAATGTGTAAAATATTTCGGATCAGATATCCGATAATATAGCAAATCGGATATGGATTTAACAATCAAATATCCGTCGAATTATCAGATCGGATCCGTTAATCATTCTTATCGGATCAGATCGAATATGAGTAGATTCGATTTGTATCCGATCCATTGACAGCCTTACTAATAACTATGGAAGGAATCTCATCCATTAATTTAAAATAATACAGTGGTCAAGGTGTATTCTACTATTACCAATTGAAGTCGTTGTCCATGTATCAAAACACACCAATATTGATTTCACAACCCTTGCAGTTCTGAAAATAGATAGCTAACTTTCTTCTCACTAATGAATGATTCTCAATCCACCATCGCCCTTCAAGTTTCCACGAAGCGATTCATCTGGAGGGACCATTTTTCACTTTATTTGTTCACCCCGTTTTTCGTAGTGATCATGTGCACAACAACAGATATAGGGTCCATTCGTGTTCATGCAAGCAAATTTTTATACATTTTGATCGGAGATTCGAACGAAGATGGTGACTTCTATGAATGTGGGAGATGTTCTATGATACGAGACAAAAATGGTCAAATACCAACAATATGATCAAAAATGATTGCAAACAAACAAAGCAATCACAAACTATTCCACCAAAGTAATCTAAACTTAAATGAATAAATATGGAATGAGCAAGAGAGAAGATCGAATGTGGTTTCAAGTATATAAATTTGCATCACTTTCAAATATTACAAGAGTTGTTATTTATAGAATTTGGGCTAACGTGGTAGCAATTGTATTAGGACCACATGGCCTCGTCTCACTAATTGAGGCCTCACAACATTGTCGTACATTTAATACATTGACAACATGTCAGTCGCTTTACACTCTAAGCAGACAATTTTAATATTCATTAATATAAACGTTTCATCAATCATTCCTAGAAATACTCTACAGATTCCTTGAAAGACAGCAAGTGCTTCAACTTTAAAAAAGGCTTCGAACATGGAGGCAGTGCTTCCGTAGAAGGGCTTCGGAACAATGAGATGGTGCTTTGGCATAAGGGTTTCGGAATAATGAGATATGTTTTGACAACTAACTTCATTATGTTGACCAATTGGGTCTTTGTTGACTATCAGATGTCTCCACGTGGCTTTCACTAGGAATTTTGGATTATGAGACGTAACATTACTCATGGTATCGAAATAGATCCATCTTTATGTTTCAAGTTGAATGCGCACTAATTTGTTTTGGATTTTTATCATTTTTCTCGAGGTACTCATGTAGGTTGAAAAAAAAATGTTTAATATTGTGAAATGCATATATACAGTAAAAATGCATTGAAATTTTTAATTTTTTTAATTTTTGCGTAAGAGTTGTGATACGTTTTTTCTTTCATTGTTCTTGGAGTTGTTTTTGTTTTTTTATAATTCGAGTGTCTGGACTTTGCTCGATTAATCTTGAAAAGTAATGGTCTTCTCTCCTAATTTGCTATCGCGTAAATCCAGATACGGTCATAGCTTATACATGATTAAGTCGGACATTCGAGATGTTGTTCTCCTTCCTATTGATTTCTCTTTACGATGTGCAAACAAGACCTCCAGAGAGATGACAAAACATACCATAATTTTACCTCCACAGGACATCTGTCTTCCAGCTATCGCAGGTATTCGAACTTTCAATACTCCATAGTGAACATTCATACTTTACCACTGCGTCATGCCCGTAGGGCTTCTTGGAGTTGTTTTTATTTGGTCAATGCAGCTCTTCATATGCATATATGACTTCATGAAAATTATGAGGGATTTTTAAGTCCACAAGTAATATCATTATAATAATTGACATTTACATTCATCTCCAACCAATTTGAAACCTCTGATTTTGTGTTGTTCATTGCCTCGAGGAAATGCTCCTATTTTTCGTCATTAAACTTATGGAATATTCAATTTCAAGCCTTATAAACGATTCCTAAACCCCCCAATTTCCACCCACCACTTATCTCTCAATCATTTCAATCTAGCCAAGACAAATAAATCTCACCTTAAACATAACTTTACAACTATCATTTCTAAAGTTCCACAAGAGTATGCGTCCCTCCGCTCAAAAATGGCAATAACTTGCTCATTCCCGCTAAAGCTTTCCGCTTAAAGCACTTGGTGATGGATCATAATGTAGTGAAAATCACCATCGAATGTGCAAAAAAATTCGAAATGAGATGGGAATGGTGGCATATCAACTACAAAACAGAAGCAGCACAAACAGAGCAAAGCATATTTTCCTTTTTTTTTTTTAAGCTGCCTGTGTACCTTGAGTAAATGACTAAAAATCCAAATAAATTAGTACATGTTCATCTTGAAACATGGAGATGGAAATTTTTGGGACCGTAATTTAAAAATTGGTCCCCTGTAGATGAAAAGTTTTGTTGGTACTCCAGGCAGCGACGGTAGTCTGAGAATTAGAACTCAGCTGGGTGTATATGTCATTTTGTCAGGTCCTGTACAGGCCCTTTCACAAGCACATGAGGGAGTGGATGTTTTTGGGGAATTTTTTTAATGAGGTGGGCTTATGTGACGGGGGCAGCTTTGCCAGACCTTTAATTGGCCTGGCAAAGTGGCATTACTCTTGAGAATTAATTCCCAAATGGGTTAATATGCACGTACAAGCTATGTACGTATAGTGCCCGTACGTGGAGCCCCCTGCACCCCCCCCCCACCACACGTACGTGATGGACACCCTTCCCAATATAGATGAAAGTTGGGCATCGGTTTCAGAAGTGCAGGGACTATAAAATCAATTTTGGTGTGTTTGGATGTAGGGATTGAATTTAATGGGTATTAGTATAGTAAATCTTCATCATTAAGTCCCTGTTTGATTCCCATTTTGGGAAAAATAATGTATTTTGAATAGTTGAATGGTTTAAGAATGTTTGGTTAAAAAGAAGATAGAAAAAAAAAATTTTTGGAAAAAATGAGAATCAAACAGGGTCTAAGATTAAACCAACATTGAGATTTTCATTAGTCAAATTCATTAGTAGGTTGGCTGCCCTTCGTTCTACACTCCAACAACGAAGTCGTCTGGGTGGGGATGCGTTGCTTGTGAACAAAAACTTAAATGTTGACAAATGGAAACTGATAATGAGGTTGCCCACTTAATCGTTATTTTATTATACATCTTGTTAGTTTTATGTATTTAATAATTACTTTATTAAAATCGCTCTTAATGGTGGTTGAAACTATTTAAACTTGAGGGTGTATACATCATGGAGGCTGCACAAGTTTGGCTTGGCCTACTTATATTTAAAAGAATATTACTTTATTAACAATTTCATTCGATGTCATTTATTATTTAAAAAAAAATAACCTAGAAATTCTTAACATAGTTGATTCAAAATGGATTTGCAATTGTTATACGCTCTCGAGTTTGTTATTCAAAACTACTACGTTGTTTTCAAATTTGATTAATTTTACTCAACGTTTCAAGTTTTAACATAACTTAGAGACTTAGAGTCCATTGACAAGGCTTTTGAAAGGTAAAAAATTGTTATAGCTATTTTTTAACATGTTTGAATAATTTTCCTAAGGACAAATTTCATATGTAAGAGAATAAATACGACCCATTTCAAAATTATGAAACAAAATTTAAAACTTCAAAATTGAGATATTAATTAAATGTATATTTTATTAATTAAATATATTAATATCACAATTCTATACAATTTGGTCACAATGAATGAATTAATTAGTCACGAATTATTTATCAGGCACAAATAAAAACAAATTATAAGTCACGAATCATATCTCGATCACAAATCAACAATTTTATATGTCACAATTCTATAAAAAAAAAAAATTACAAATTTTATAAATCACAATTTATTTAATGATCATAAAATTGGTCACAAATAATTTATCGATCACAATTTAATAAATTGTAAGTTACAATCACAAATTAATCAGATTATTGATCACTATCAATCAAATAATTGGTCACAATTTATTTAATAATCATATATTAACAGATTTAATGGTCACAATGAAACAAATATTGGTCACAACACCCCTTCCCACTCACCCCACCCCACCCCACCCCACCCCACCAGCACCGTCGAAATCACCACCTCAATGACGCCTCCACCACCACACGCAAACACCTTCCAGAAAAACTCATATCAAATCACTACACAACCACCATAGCTGCGACGACATCAACGATTACAACCACAATGAGACATAACAAAATAGAACTAGAATAATAAATAATGACAGCTTCAAGCAATGTTAAGTATGAGGTAGGGCGCACATCTCCTGCAGCAACGCACTGTTGTGCGCGATACGGTGGCTTCTGTTGTGGCTCCCTATGGCTGTTGTTGTTGTTGTGTGTCATGCGCGTTGTTGCTGTTTGTCTTCATTTGCTATGCGTCGACGATAGATCTCTTAGCGGTGGTAGAAGAGAGACAACGGAGAGTATAAAATAGAGAGAATAGAAATGAAAAATGATTTATGGTTCAGATTTGGGTTCAATGGGAAGTGGGGTGGAGTAGTTATGTAGATTAAATTACTTTTTATAAGATTATTATTAATATTTAAAAATTATATTATTATCTGATTTTTGTATAAACAAATCTTAAATCTAATTTTTGAAATGTAATTTTTAAAAGCAGACTCCCATGTAATTTTCACTTTTTAAAAAGTTTTTTTGAACATATTTTGATAATTTTCTCTTAAACCTCTTCTATAAAAGCTAAAGTAAAAGTTCAAACAAAAACAGAACCTCATAAAATGGCGTGGCCTTAGTTATTTTTATATGTTTAATTTTGAAATTTTTCATAATTACAATAGTTTAAAAATTAAATTTCAAAAATAACAAACTAGTAAAAAAAAAAAAAAAAACTTTAAAAAGTCAAGTAGTATGTGATTGTTCTGTTTTGATAAATGATTGTAACCTATCAATTGTGTAATTATGACTCATTATTACGTCTAGTTGTGGTGTAATTAATTATGTGATCTATTAGTTTATTTAAGTGTGGGTTGTGACATAGTTTTTTGTACCATGACCTTTATATCACATAGTTTACTAGCATGTGATTTATATACGAGCTTGTGGGAGTGTAACTAGTTGAGGTAGGTTGCTATGAAAGAATTATGGGAGAAGGGAGAAGGGAAAAGGGAAGAAAAAGAGGGGGAAAGAGAGAATGAAGGGCGAGGGGGGAAGAGAATTTGGGGGAGAGTATCAGCATTCGTTTGAATCCCATTAAATTTATAATACATTTTCTCTCTCTTCTTTTTAATAACACATTTTCAATAAAATAATAGTACATATAAATAAAAAACTTTTCATTTTTTTCAACCACGCATTCTTCAAAAAACATTATTCCAAAAATTATAACACCAAATAATGTCAAATAATGAGGTTCAAACAGGGGCTCGATGTTTATTCATTTTCAAAGGTTGTCGAACTACATCACATAAACCTGCTTGATATAGAATTTGAACTCTCTCTAATTGAAACAGGAAAATAACATAAAATCAAACCATGATTATGTTTCCTAAATTAAATATGAAAACTAGAAACTTAATCTATATATCATTGCATCACTAGTTCTGTTATCTAATTGGACTTAGCTCCTCTTTGGCATAACTAAAAATAAAATTTTTAGTAAATTTTAATAAAAATAATAAAATATGTGTGTTTCGTGTGGAAATCGCTAACAATTAAAAGAAGGTCCAGACGATTGTGTAAGGAACAACGACCTCTCGAGACAAAATTTCAACGATGAATACTTTATTTATGAAGATTACAATTTACAAGAAGCAAAATGCCTCAAAGAAGTACAAGCACACAAAGTAATTGAAAGCTGACAAGAAAAAAATAAAAGGAATGTAAATTACATAATTATCTGTTTGAGAGTGATTGATTCTGTCTTTCATTTTGTGCTCTCTTGACTCTTTTATACTCTTTTGACGATTTTCTTGTAGAACTGCTTGAAAACTACTCTTATCGTCCTATAATCACCAACTTCTTACATAATGGACGATTTGTCAAGAAACTACTACATTTAACTGTTGCCCCTACTTCCTTCAACTGCTTGTACCCGAGATTTTTGGATCGTGAAATGTGATAAGATTACCGATTTAACTGCTTCAATAACCGTTACTTTAGATAACCACAAGATGCTATCATCGCTCAAATTTTGGGTGTATCGCTCCAGCCTGAACGATTCTAATAATCTTTGCTTTAAATAATTATGAGATATTATCTTCGTCCAGATTTTGGGCATTCTACAAGCTTGAGCGATGATGGGTCCATCGCTACACAACTTCATCTTGCATATGGTCTCATTTGGACTTATCTTTAGAACTTTGGACCATTTAATTGGGCTTTACTTTTGTGCATCAACTGTGTAATTGAAAAATTATGAGTCCTATAAAATATATAATTAAAATTAATTGTTAATTTTAACTAAAAATTTCATCAAAAAATTTAGCCACGTCGAATAAGGGCTTAAGCATATACATTCACGTGAAGTGACCACCTAATTTTTGGATAAAAAACTGTTAACGTCTGAAGAATGAAATTAAAATTAAAAAGACATAGTTCAGGTAATTTTTCTTTTTTCTTTTCATCTTTATCAATAAATTCGTCTTCTAAGTATAAATTTTTAAAACAATGTTTAAAGAGAAGTCCTCAAAACCTATCATTATCTTATTAGTTTAACTATAATTTTATCCTTTACCTAATAAAATCTTAGGGTTTTAATTCCCAACATAGGAAAATATATAATCCTTATTTGGTTCATATTTCTTAAAATTCACATTTCCTCCAATCTATTTTCCAGACATACATTTCATAATTTTTTATTAGAATTTATTAAAATCTTATTTTTAGCAAAATCTTGATTAATTATAAGTTGGAAAGCTCAAATTGTCCAGTCAAAAGCTTGAATTTGACTTTTAATTTGCCACGAATCTTGCCTGCATTTCGGAAGAATTTATAAACCGATTAATTATAAATAAATAAAAATAAGTGATAAATAATTGCTAGTATCGAATACTTCATTGAAAATTTCAGTTGGCAAAATTTAGAAATTAGCCCGAGTTTGATCCTTATTATTTTTAAAATACATTTTTTCTTTATTCTTTTTAACCACATATTTTTTTAATAAAATAATATTACACGCAAACTCAAAACTTTTCATTATTTTATAACCACACATTATCCAATAATTATTAGACTTTATTTCTAACTACACATTCTAATTGATCCAAAAATACTATTCATTTATATATTAACAAATTAAGAGCTTTTGATATAAATTAAAATTTGATTTTAATTTAAGTTAAAGTCAAACAATTAATATCAGCCACATTTTTCATGGGTCTCACAACTTTTCAATCACACATTTCAAATTTTAGTAAAAAATCTAATTTTAATCCCCACCAAACACCCTCTAAATCGCTTATAAGTTATTTGCACAATTCTCCCTAAATAAACTATTGCTTAACATATTCCTCCCCAAGATCCTTTTCACACCCAGCAACAATCCGCCCGCTAACGACTTTAAAGCGACAATGATGTTAACCAAGCGTGGTGAGCTGGTTAGAAATTTTATAAAAAAAAACCCGTGACTTGTGTATCAAAAAAAAAAAAACTAAATCGTAAGAGCAATGGAATCGATTTGAATCGTGCCAAGCTGACCTATTTTTAATTAATTTTAAATAACAATAAAAATTAAAAACTAAGACATGCTCGTCCAAACAAACCTGTAATGAGCTTCATAATTTTCTAGAAGATCAAACTGAGCAGCCTGAAGTTGAACCTTGAAATTTATATATTTTTTATTAAATAATTCTTGTAGTCCAGTCTTAAGTAGTGATAACTTAATTCTTTTAATTAATTATTTAGATGATTCTGGAAGGTGGAGACATACCCTTTCAAAATTAGTTAGGGCCTGTTTGATTGCAAAGGTGGAATCTGGGTGGAAAGAAAACGTTTTCCAGGGAATCCTTTTGACTGGAATCCGTTTACCGGGAATTGGCAATTTATTGTGTTTGATTGGCAACATTTTCCACCTGGAAAATGTTGATGATTTCCATCTTTTGGTGTTTGATATGGTTTGTTTTCCATGGAAAATTATAAGGTTTTCCACCTTTTTGTGTTTGATTGCATTTGATTTCCATGGAATAATTTTTTTTTTTTTTCCTTTTTTTTTTTAAAGTTGTACAATTAATTTAAAAAAAAAATTTAATTAAAAAAAATTCCCTTTTTTTTTTTAAATTAATTGTGTCATGGTTTTTTTTACAAGAATCTTGTTTTTTTGTAATTTATTTTTAATTTACTTTTGTTGTTCCCTCCATCAATTTTTTCCCTTTTTTTGTAGTTGTTTAATCAGGTTATTCCCTTTTTTTTTTCTTTGTTTCCTCTTTACAAGCTTGTTTATTTCAAGTTTGCTTGATATTTTTTTTTCCCTTTACCTACTTTTTCTATTGTTTTTATTCATATTTTTCCCCCGTTAAAGTAATTTTTGTAATATTGTTTTTGAACACTCTATACACTATCAAAATGTCTTGTTAACACTAAACAGGATTACTAACAGTCCCCAAATTCACGTTCCCCACCAACAAATATTTATTCTTAGAAGTGTATCTCATTTCCATTTTCACACAAACAAATATTGACTATAGTCTTCGAAGTATCTCACATAAAATTCTGTATCTACTCAAAATTCTAGGGTTAGCCGTAATGTTCTCTTAATCGTCATCATCAACTGGTAAATTATTTTCTACATCCCAGAATTTTTCTTATTCAAATTTCATGATCCCTTTCTCATTGCATTTGTATAATTTTATATATGTAAATGTTTGTTTGTGTTTGTATTACATTTTCTGATATGTTTTTTTTTTAAAAATTATTATTCATTTCAAATTTGGATCTGGGGTTTTACTTTTGTGCTCGTTGGATGTGTAAATATGGTTCTCGATGTTGTATAATGGAAAAAGATTGGTTCTGGGCGCTGTCTGATGGATATTTTTGTAGAAAATTTGATGGAAGTTTTAAGAATATTAGGAAGGTGATGCTTTTACCGATATAATGGTGATTTAAAAAGGGTTGATTTCCCTGTGACTAAAAAAGACTCCTTTAAATTGAGATCCAAAACGTGCATGATCCGATCACAACAAGATCGCATATGTTAAAAAAAAGAGATCCAACCCGTACGTTACAAAACACTGCCCACATACGGCTGTTTCACAACACTGCACAGTAGACTTACAATGTATGTGCGCCACAAAAAATATACAAGATAGTAGTACCGAAGATACAACTTATTACATACTAAGCCAGTAGTCTTGTGCGATCTAAGGTAGAGGAGGCGGATCACGACCAAGCTTGTCAAACACTAAAGCACGCATGTATTTCTCATTTTTCAAATTAACAAATACCTTCGCCAAACCGTCGTCAGCTTGCAATGCTTTCATCACTACCATGATGTCCTTTAAGTCTAGGTCCATGGCCTCTAACTTCTCCAGAATCAACTGCCAGTCAACATGATTCTTTGTATCCAGTGTAGCTTGCATTTCAATAGCTTTAGCAATTTTTCCAGATGATTCAGCAATCCTCAGTAAAGCAATAGTGCTCTCATCCACCGGTTGTCCACGTCGACGCTTGCCTTTACTTGTCCCTTCTTCCACCGTACGTTTACGTGTAGTGACTGGGCTATTATCCATCTCCACATTTTCCACATCTACCTCGTTAACACTTTCATCAGTTGCTACAAATTGACAAACATATTTTCTTAGAAGTCTATACAACTTGACAAAGCTGATAAATATCTTCATTTTTGTTTATACTTAAAATGACAGGTAGTTATACTTTTTATTCCTAACATATTGTTTAATATTTCACATACCATTGAAATGGGAGAAATTGTCGAACCCAGATACTGAACGCTCTCCAGTTGCAGCGTCATTGCCAAAAATTGTCTCCATGTCATCATATCTTGGACAAAATTTGCACTTCCACTTCCCGAATTCCGGCTTCCCCTGTAACATATACATGTTAGAGCACGGCAATAGATTCAAACATCTACGCTCGCATTGAAATATAGTGAAAAAAATTTAGTAAGAAATACAAGCATTATAGTTTTTACCTTTACAAATTCGTCCCAAGCAACGGCATCGGCTAAAATGCGTCCCGTTTCCGGGATCCAACCCAAAACCGCTCATATGTAACAATTGTCGCACTTCTCCATACTCCTTCTTAAGAGTCTTCAACCTGGCCCTTACATTTTTATCTGTGACCTGGACTCCACATCCATTAAGCACCCTTTCCATTGCCTTTGACACTTGAAACGACGTAAATCCATTGTCACTTCGTTTGTGCCCGGCCAACACCTGTTCGACAAGTGAAGTGAGCATAAAACCGTCCATTTCCTCAGTCCAACGTACGTTACGAATCCTTGTAACCGGATCCGCTTGCTTTCGTCCCAAACCACTGTCATTCCCGTCCGATTGGGTGGTTGGCCTAGGAATCGGGAAAGGACCGGTACAGCTCTTTCGATTATGTGCCATCAATGTTGAATTACTGAAACAAATGAATAAATGTCATTGCCAAAACAATAAACGAAATGCTAGTTACCAATATAAAAACAAGGCACTTCGGTAACAATAAGACCAATCTGTATTACAAAATCAGTTTTAGCATGATCATAATATATTCACTTCGGTAACAATTACAACAAAGCTCAACACCTTATAGTCATCAAGAGATGCAGTATATGGTTAGCTACTATCTTTTTACATGTTGTTAATGCTATTTGCTATATAGAAGGCTGCAAATGATGGAGAAGTTGCTACCAAGCAGGTGACTACAAGTGTATTTACACAAGTAATTGCTGCCTCTTAAATGTTGCTAAACTTAAAGGGAACTAGTAAATTAGAAATCGATCCAGCATTTCAGTTTCATGGTTGCTAATATGAAGCTGATTTTGTTACCATCTACAATTATCAGAGAATCAAAAATCAATATACTATATCCCAAATAGATGCTACTTTGTGCAACAATTACCAAAATGTAGTAGGTATTTATAATTATCAGTGAAGCAAAACTTAGGTAAACCCGGAAGTATGCTGGTCATGTAAATATAATAGCTAACTATACATCTATATTGTAACTTGACACTTGACAGGCTTATGTTTGTTTCAGTTCCCAATACACCATGGCCAAAGGATTGAAGGGAAAAAAATTGTTTTCTAGAATTCCCTTCATTCTTAAATTGCTTTCATAGCTGCCTAACCTTTAAACAGTGGGAACACAATATTCTTTTGATATATATACCCAACTATAGAAACAAACTCATTGTTGACAGCTACTGATGATGAAATTCCCAACTATAGAACATATATATTCTTTTGATATATATACCCAACTATAGAACTTATTCAAATATCTTCAGGTCCTAGCAACAAATGAACATACATCTTTGAACTCAAACAAAACCTTTATTCAGAGAGCAATTCACACTAGCAAATATATCAGAAAAGGTTACATGTAACTCATAATAAACTATAAGAAAACCAAGTTATAATCTGTAGGCATAAGGAATTTGTAACGCTCTCAATGAAATAAAAATGTAATGCACAATAATATAACAGTAGAATTTAAATAATATTTCAAAATCATTAAACAATCCGTGGATTGGATACTGAGACTACAAATGTAGTGCCAAAACGTACAAGAGTGCTAAAACAAATTAAACGAAATCGAAACAACGAAAATAAGAAAGAGCCAAAGTGATAGACGCTCGGGAAATTCAGGGAGAGGACTACTTGGATCTCTGCCTCATCATCAACCGTCGAAATGGAATTCATATTTATGTTATCGATAGTACACTACCAATTTTATGTCACCGAATTACATGGAAGCATAATCCATATTGTTACTACAAAGTACTGTCAATCGAAAACAATTCCCGCATCATGAGTTGGATGGTAAGCGGCCCACATGTCGTCAGCCATGGTATCCCTCTTAAGCGACCATGCTGCTTCTGCGATGAACGATATAGGAGCATTTTGTGTGTCATCTTCAGGTGCATCCACATGTCCAGGATTAACGTCATCGTCGCTATTATCATCGTCCGATTCACAAATATCATCTGAGTCATCAATCCGTAAGAAGTTGTGAATGGCACAACAGGCAAGGACAATCCGTGATTGTGTTTCAATGTCGTGAAATGGTTGATGTCTCAGATATGCAAATCTTTTTTTTAGCAGACCGATAATCCTCTCCACTACATTACGTAGACATGAATGTCGAAAATTAAATAGCTCTTTATTGCTTTCAGGCCGATGGCCCTCGATGTCTCTACGATGGTACCGAGTTCGGCGATAGGGTGACAGAAATCCGGGAACCAAAGGGAATCCGGCATCGGCAAGATAATATTTACCTATTCCAATAAGGGTTGTTAAGATATGCATTCTTGATTGAATTCAGGTGACTAATATATGATAGAAAAAGTAGTAAACCTTACCAACAGGAATTGTTAGCCTATGACCATGTCGTAAAGTTGCACTTCTTAACAATCGACCGTCGTGGGCTGATCCCTCCCACCCAGCAAGCACATAAGTAAACTTCATATCATATGTGCAAGCAACCAAAACATTCTGAGTGATCATATGCTTCCTATTGCGGTACCTCGCTTGGTCTTCGACAGGGACAAATGCAGGAATATGAGTTCCGTCGATTGCCCCCACGGAATCCTAATACGGAAACGAAAGTTTGGTTATACAATAAAAAGTTAAACCCGAGGAATAATTATAGAAGATACATATGACCACTGAACCTGAAAGTATTGGAACCATGGCTGGGATTTTTCCTTGTCGAACGGTGAGTTTTGGATAGTGGCATTGCTCACAACATCTCTGTATAGTCCTAGACACGCTTGTAAAACTCTATGAAAGTAATAACTGACTGTTTGCCCAGATCTTAAGAAGGTAAAGCTTTCAGTTCTATTACGTTGATCGTGTCCAACAATGTTGAGAAATATAGCCACTTGTTCCTCTACTTTTACAGAACGACTGTCAACCAATCCGTATGTGCGTAAACGAGCACAAAATCTTTGAAATGGAGCTATTTTCATCCTCAGTAGAGCCCGACAAATTCTGTCACTGCTACCGAACATCCGGGTAAGAGTCATTTCTCTTTCGGAGTCCCAGTTTATACGTGGGCCTCTAGGGATTTGTCGGTTACGACGCCTAATGGTATTGTATATTATAACTGCTTGCATTACCATCATCCAAAATAGAACCAAATTTTGACGTAGGCGCCGACGTTGGTTTGTAGTTGTATCCATGTTACTTAAACAAATGTCTATAAAATGAGCACATGTTGTTATCCACAGGTTACAAATATTCATGAAAAATCTATTTTTGTTGTGTTAAAATTTAAGATTTTTAGCACATAGAAATCTATGTCCCTTCAACGTAGATTTCATAACAAGCATGCCCACACATAAATGTCGATACAAATCAAAGGATGTTAAACCCAAGAATGATTATTATAACCCAACATCAACAAATCAATACAAATACAACAATTTGTAATAAATCACCACATTTTTCAAGAAATGAATATACAATCAGTTAAGCCACTTGGTTTACACAACTAGATCCTTTTTTGGGAAGTTTTGTTAGTTTGTGAAAACATTAAAGCATGTGTTGCTAACAAGTCTTATCCTACACATAAGTCAATTGGCTAAATTCCCTTAAATTTCCATCTACCTACAGAGCAACAGATCCAACTCAAACAATTAGGATTCATGAAAAATCTTTGTATGTGCAACTTTTCAAGCATGTGTTTTTTGGATTCTTATGCCTGCTTACTTCATAACAATCCCCTTAGAGTGCTTCTTACTGGGCTAAAGAATTGAATTTCCATGGATTTTATGAGATTTGAATGGAAAGGGATCCTCTATTGCTATATAGTGTGTATCTACAAAGTATCGTTCCAGCTGTGAGGGATTTGTTGGCAAATATGTTGTATAGAAGCGAGGGAATGTTGTGGCAGACCATCTTGCAAATATTGGGGTTAATGAAGAGGGAAGCAAGGTAGTGATCATTGGTTAGAAGCAAAGTTATGTGGGTTTGCTTCAGTTGAACAGATTGCAGATTCCATATATCCGTAATTAAAGACAAAGATGTTTATATTACTACTTGCGTTTATGTGTAACAGAGATAGTATCTCCCAGTTTTGCATTTAAGCACTAATCTTACTCTTCTCTTCATTTAAGCACTCATCTCCAAGTTAAACTATCAATGGCTGCCATGTATCATTAACAAAAAGACCCATTCAACCGAAGGTCTGGCCAGAAATCCATGAATAGGTGCTTACTTCATAACAATCCCTACAAAATTCTACAGGCTGTAGAGTGCCATAAAGAGTGACTTTAGTCTTTCGACTCGAAGAAATAATGCAGAGAATATAAAATTTAGGAACCATTAGAATTGAGAATGGATAACCTAGAACCGATTCTAACCAATTTGGATTCCAATTTTTTTTCTGATAATTGCAATTTGAAAGTCCATAAAACTTCTACACGTAAACTCATATAAGAATAAACAAATAACAAATTAATACACAACAAATTATTTCCTATGCAACAGATTTTGATTAAATGGTTTATGTTCAGATGAAGCAACTAATTGACCGATCTCTAGGTTAATTTCTTCTCACACTTCCAATCTACAGGTGTCGTCGTTCCAAGCAGAAGAAATGAAGAACACAGTCATATAACATTCAGCGCTCCAGATGATTTTGACGCATTTGAGAAAAATGGAAGTCACTTTTTGTGGAAAACGAACATTTTGTTCCTCCAATCTCTACGAACTAGGCAAAACAGAGGAGAATAGAGAAGAAATCATACCTGAGTGACGAATTGCGAAGTGGGTATGAAAATTTATTCTTCAAACCCTCTAATCGATTCGGTATCTAGGGCTTCAGAGCTTTGAAACCATTTTCGCAAGTTCTGTTCGTGAGGGAGAGCAAGGTCGGAAAGAGCTTGCAAAGATACGGGTTGATTACAGTCGGCGTACGATGAAGATGCAGAGAAGACGACGTCGCCGTGAGAGCATAACACTGTTGGCGTGAGAGATAGAGAGAAAGGGAAATGAGGGCTAGTAGACTGGAAAATGAAAAACCTGGGGTAGCTAAAGATTATGTATTCCTCACAATCGTGGAAAATAGGGGTCACGTGATGAAAAGCGAGAAAATGGGTTGCCAGGAAAAAGAGCACCATCAAACAGGTCTAAAATTGAAAAGTGGGAAAATCACTTCCAACTTACCTGGAAAAACAGGCCTATCAAACAGGCCCTTAAAGAAAAAAACTGGAAAACCAACAATTCAGCATTTCCACAAATCAAATCCGATTTAGCAAGACGATCGAAGCCATTATCGTGGCAGATGTACAGTCATCAGATCTGACGGCAGGTCTTCGGCCACGCATAAGTCTCCCATTCGTATTGTCCCTCAGCCAATAGCCTATATGCTTCTATAAATATCCATTCACATTAGTACCTACCCAATATACTGGAAAAAAGCTCAAATATTGCAATCTGTATTATCTTTTATTCTGTATACAGACGTCCAATTGGCGAGTTGATTCAATGGCAGAGAAGTCGTTCAAGTATGTGATCGTTGGTGGCGGCGTCGCTGCCGTGAGTATTTTCTTCCTCAATACGTTTTTCTTGGTTTAAATTTGGAATCGTGACTTTTCTAAATATTAGATTTTGGATTAAGTACTGTACTGTATTGTGTTTTGATCAGATTATTATTCTGAATCTCATCGTATGTTTTTACTTTTGAAGTTTAAACATAAATAAAGAAGAAATGTTATCTGGAGACGGGGGTTACTGTTAACTCGTCCTATTTCTGTAATAAACTAGATCTCCTTCTTTTTTCGCTATCTTTTATCTTCTTCTTTTGGATTAACCGATCGATTAGATTTTAGCAGTAATGGATGCTAGTTTTCCTGATATGTAATTAATGTTTGCCACTACATTTAAGTCTTTAACTGAATTAAGAAACCGTCTTGTTAAGGGATTAAATCCACATCAGATAATTACCGAAGTATAGACCAACGTATAAGAGCTTAGGCTCTAAGTCTTAATAGCCTGAAACTGGATTTTCTTGTTTATTACTGGGTAACTTTCATCTATTGATTTTTAGTCATAATTTTAACAATTCTTTGTTTGTTATAAAAATGTCATGTTCATCTACTCTAGATAAAAAGAAAACAGATTGAACAACTATTTTCTGGAATAAATTGGCTTGATAATATTTTGGCAGAAAAACAATTACAATCTGAGAATCACCCTTTTTAGTAGAAGTGGTGCGTACATTAATACTTTCATATCACATTAAAAGTAAGTTGGATGTGCTTAAAAGTTACTATTCTAGAAAGTAAATGAAGTCATGCTTACCAGAATTTTGTGAAGTTAAAAAAAATGTAACTTATAAAATCATGCTTTTTGAGCACAACCAAACAATCGCTAATTTGAGTTCTCCCAGAAATAACTTGAGGACAGAAATTGTTAAGCCAAAGGAATCGCTGCCTCATTGTGCTTTAGTCTTGTCATAATGGTTTCTGAATCAAATTTGGATTGTGCTTGCAGGGATATGCCGCCAAGGAATTTGCCAAGCAGGGAGTTAAGCCTGGTGAACTGGCCCTCATTTCCAAAGAGGCGGTATGCTCTTAAATGCTCCAGAATTATTTTTCTCCAAAATAATAATAATAATAAATTTCACAGCTAAGCTTGCCCTTGCCTATGAACACAAAAAAAGTTCCCTAAATATGTTTTCAAATGTCGGATGGTAAAGTTCTTGAAATTCATTGGAAGTGGCATTCTAGGTGCTCAGTTATTTGTTCTGTATTCCAAAATCAAGAGAATGGAAAGCCATTTTATCTATTAAGGACAGTGGTTCTCTGTCCTATATTTGCAGTTCTGCAAATTCAATTTGACCATTTGAACTTGCTAACTACTCTACCTTTTTAGATTATTCAATGATCACGTGCCGTACTTAAATGGATTAGATAAGGAATAAGAATATATGCCAACATGTGGATGTGATATTGATGGAAGTTAAATTAAGGGAAGTATGAGTTAGGTTGTTGGGGAATGTATTGGATAGAATTTTGGAAGGAAAAAAAAAAAAAACTCATTTGTAAGGTTGACATGTTCTCCTCATAACACAGTAAAAGAGGGAGGTGGACAAAAAATGAACTATTGTGGTGGCTAAGGATCTATTTGCAAAATATCTTCAAATACATGCAGTTATGTATGGGATTGAGTGATGAAAAATGATTTATATAGCTCACGCTAAAATTTAGTGGGTATTGAGCATAGTTTGTTGATGTGATATGTAATTTTCATCTGATGATGCTTGGCAACAAGAAAGAACAAGTAAATAATGTCTCCTTGCTGAATTAAGGAAATTTATCTATAAATGCAGCTTTACCAGCTTATATTTCCTGTCAAGAACCATTTGAGTGTGCATAAATAGATAATCCTTGAACTTTTGTCAACAAATAAAAAAATTGGGCTTCTATGCCTGCCTTATTTTGTGCATAGTATAGTATCCCTCTTTTATGGAATTAAAATGCCTCAATTTAGCAGTATGAAACTTTAGCATATACGTGTTATGATGGTTTCAGGTGGCTCCTTATGAACGTCCAGCACTTAGCAAGGCATACTTGTTTCCCGAGGGTGAGTTATTTACTTTTATTTTTGTTAAGACTTGAGGGTCCATTTTAAAAGGTCAACCTTATTAAGAGGAGTAGCTCAAGGCCTTATAAATTGGCCTATGTTTACATCTTTAATCGATGTGAGATTATATCCCTTGACATGCCCCCGCAAGATGGTGGCTCGTTTGAGCAAACTAATCTTGAAATTCATATGCTCATATTTTTTATTCTTACAAGGATCGAATCGCTCGTTAGAGCTTAATGGGTGTAAGGGCCTTTATAAGGGCATGGTATCCCATGTTCTATTTTTAAGGTTTGAGATTGTATTTGTTGTGTATATATTTCAGGCACAAATATAAATACTGTTAACCGTTATGGAAGATATTTCCAATTAAATTCTACTGGTATTGTAAAAATTGTATGCAATAAGTTGATTTTCTGTTATTTTCACATTGGAAGGCCTTCAATTATATAGCCATTTTTCGTTTGTATCTGTCCGTAATTGTCAGGTTTCCACTTGTTCCTTTCCAAGTTCCTTCAATTGCTCCAAGTATCTCTAATAGAAACCTGGTTTAAATTTTTTTTTTTTCTACAGGAACTGCAAGACTTCCAGGTTTCCATGTGTGCGTTGGAAGTGGAGGAGAGCGGCTCCTTCCTGAGTGGTACACTGAGAAAGGTAGAACTCTCATTGTCATCATACATCTGCAATATAAGCATTATAATTTTATCAAACCTTTTTTAATACACGCCCCCACGAGTTTCCTTCCTAATTTTTAATCTTCTGATTGAATGTTATTTTGAATGAAAAATTCATGATGTGAGCTCATTTTGATGATTTTCAGGGATATCTTTGATCCTTAGCACAGAAATAGTCAAGGCAGATCTTTCTTCAAAGACGCTTACCAGTGCTGCGGGCGAAACATTTAAATACCAGATTCTGATCATAGCAACCGGTTCTACTGTAAGTATCTTATTCTGGGCATCATATCGCCTTCATATCATTTGATCTTGTTTCAGGTACTTTAAAACAGTATGTGATTGTGTATCACTTTTGGCAGGTTATTAAATTGTCTGATTTTGGAGTACAAGGGGCTGATGCCAAAAATATCTTTTATTTGAGAGAAATTGATGATGCTGATAAACTTGTAGAAGCAATCAAAGCAAAGAAAAACGGAAAGGCTGTGGTTGTTGGTGGAGGATACATTGGTCTCGAGCTCAGTGCAGCTCTGAGAGTCAATAACATTGATGCGACTATGGTTTTACCCCGAACCTTGGTGCAGTAAGTTAAAAGTTGTAATACATTTTTCATTTCTAGGTTGTTCCAAACCTTTGATATTATGATTTATGTGAAGGTGACCAAATGATGGAGTGTAAGCTATCATGGATCCGACATGCTTTATGCAACTTGAGTTTTCTGACCTGCCCATAACTTCTCTTACATGTATGCGTTTGCAGTGCCTAGGCTTTTCTCAGCTGGCATAGCTGCCTTCTATGAAGGTTATTATGCAAATAAGGGAGTCAAAATCATTAAAGGGACAGTAGCTGTTGGGTTTGGCACTAATGAAAATGGAGAAGTGTGTTCTCAAGCAGATGAAAATTTTCTATTAGTTAATTCTTCATGAAATTCATAGTCAGGACACGAGGTAACTTGTTGCATCTTTCAGGTTACGGATGTAAAACTTAAGGATGGCAGGGTGCTGGAAGCAGACATCGTTGTTGTTGGTGTAGGTGGAAAGCCTCTTACAACCCTATTTAAAGGTCAGGTTGAAGAGGAAAAAGGTGGAATCAAGGTTTGTGACTTCACTTTTTAAACATTTCCCCTGTAACTTGGTTCTCTTGTCAATGTTATGGTCAGTTACATGCTTGCCCCCCCCCCACCCCCCCCCCCCCCACCCCCCCCCCCCCCCCCCCCCCCCCCCCCCCCCCCCCCCCCCCCCCCCCCCCCCCCCCCCCCCCCCCCCCCCCCCCCCCCCCCCCCCCCCCCCCCCCCCCCCCCCCTCTTCTTTGTGATTGATGTTTCAATGAGGTTGTGAAGACATTAACAGGATATACCCAAAACAGGATAAAACTATACTTCTCTTGTCAACATATTGATACTGGGACACTCATGTATTTGTCCTGTGGGGGTGCACCTTAACTTTGAATTATCTTTAAAACTGTGACCAAGAATTCTAAATGAAACAGCACCGCTGTTCCTTTTTAACATTATAGACAAACACACGTTGCGTAGATAAATTATTCTCTCTCCATGCATAGTAAGGAGAAATGTAAAGAAGCAGAGCTCCAAATAATAGGATATGATGAAATTAAAGGGTGCCAACTTTTTAGGTTAAATCCGTCTTGATAACAGTTCTGTGGTTGGTCATATTATGGAATTGTGGGTGGGAATTTGAATATAACGCCAACGCCTTTCACTTGCAGACTGATGCTTTCTTCAAAACAAGCATTCCTGATGTATATGCTGTTGGAGATGTTGCCACTTTCCCTTTGAAATTGTATGGTGAGCTGAGAAGAGTAGAACATGTTGATCATGCTCGAAAATCCGCAGAACAGGCTGTCAAGGTACGTGATGTCTTCATATACATAATTCTATTTGCATTAAATTGCATGGATGTATGTTGCTCAAATATTCAAATTGAACCTCGAAAGATGGCAAAAATAAGATGTAGAAGTTTGATAGGTGCTATGCGTATGTGACTGTCCAAATATTAGAATAGTCTCACCTCATCTGTAGTGAAACTGAAAACTAGATAATGGGTTTTTCATGCAGGCAATCTTTGCAAGTGAACAAGGAAAGTCTGTTGATGAATATGACTACCTTCCCTTCTTCTATTCCCGTGCCTTCGATCTGTCATGGCAATTCTATGGCGACAATGTAGGTGAGACTGTCCTCTTTGGGGACAGCAGCCCTACATCTACAACCCACAAATTCGGATCATACTGGATCAAAGACGGGAAGGTTGTGGGTGCATTTTTGGAAAGTGGTACTACAGAAGAAAACAAGGCAATTGCAAAAGTTGCTAGGGTTCAGCCCCTTGCACAGAACTTGGACCAACTAGCTACAGAAGGTCTCAATTTTGCCTGTAAAATTTAAGTTATCTTTTTTTAATAGTACAAGGTCAGTCCACTGGAGGTTGAACATTCTGGAATTGGTTTTCAGTAATTACCCGAACTTGTGTGCGGGTAAAATTAATGGATTTTTTGGTGGACTGTAGATTCTGTGTGAATTTCATGTTTTATTTACCTTAACTGGGAGGATGTCTGCAAACTATCATGTGCTAGGACAAGACCTGTTATATTTCTGGGGAAATAAAGTAATACTTTTAGATGATATCTAAAAAGTTTGTTGTAAGGAGTCTAATGGGTTGATATTGAGCTTCTGGGTGTTTTTTCCCTTTATGTAGTCTGTTGGTTTATTTACAAAATTAACAGAGCATTTAACATCGAAGTGTGGTCAGACGGTCTGTTCCCATTTTGTAGCACTAAGGAGAAGATTTTGCACTTAAGCATCAAAGTGTGGTCAGATGGTCCGTTCCCACTTTGTAGCATGGACGGGCAGATTCTTTGAGTTCTTTTTTGCAGATCGGTAAGCAGATGACTTTTTGTCATTTTACAAAATGAACCCATGACTTGGGTGTATTAAACTCGATCTTCTTGGTCATGAGGTTGGATTTGTCTGTGTGTTTTCTCCCACTTTTTCTATTCTAATGCAGGTGTACTTGTTTGTTTTGGATTCCAAAGGATCTGAAGACCAAAAAAAAAAAAGAAAAAGGGTAATGAAAACTTTCAAAATTCAAAGTTATATTCATACCTTTCATGAAAGAATAGGGAATCTGTGTCAGTTGCGTGGTGACAAGAATTATAGAATATGTCGAGAATTTTGTAGTCTTGTATTTTATAGCATAAAAGAGAGGTCGACACAGCGGTCGATAGGTGAGTCAATACATCGGCTGTTTGGTGAGTAGAATATCGTTGCATATAATTGTCATGTGTAACAATCATATCTAGAAATTTTCAAAATTTGATCGCACTGGTTTCTATTTTGTACTAGTGTAGTGGATCATATGGGCTAGATTTAGTTATGCTTGAACTCATCTCCTTGATCTCTTGGCTTTGTATGGTGATCAATTATATACCTTGTTAAGTCAACTAACATATTAGCTGTTGGTTCTTGATTTGAGTTTTATTTTGTGTGTCAATTTTCATTATCAAAGCATAACATGATACCTCATCTAACATACCCCGTGGTTGCACATTCAAAGTCTTGGGGTAAAATTCGAATAAAAATAAAAATAGCTAAGCCTCCGTTTGGATTTCATTTTTTAAAAAAAAATAAAAAATATTTAATTTCAAAATTAAGAGTGTGTTTGATGTGGATTAAAATTAGATTTTTTAGTAGATTGTGATGAAGTTTTTGAAATATGGTTAAAAAGTTGTAAGACTCGTGAAAGATGTGGTTAATTTTAATTGTTTAACAGTAATTTAGATTAAAATCAAATTTTAATTGATATCAAATAAGCTCTAAATATTAGATTTAACCATATATGACTCATAATTATTATTTACTTATTTATCAATCATGTTTTGAAAAGTAAAATTTTAATGAAAGAAAATGAAACCTGGCATAAGCTGAAGAAAAAAAAACTTAAAAGTATCCAAACACGTTTTAATTTGGAAAAATCTAAACGAATATTTCGATTGACTATATGAATGATTGTATATGAGTGATGTGAATTCCAAATAAATAAAATAATATTTTTTCTACACTTACATGCGATCAACGGGAGTCATGACTGACCTTGAAGAAAAATGCTACACGTACAGGTAGAATTTGACAGAAAGTTTATAGAATTTCAAAATGCGGCACGTGTCAGCTAGGAAGAAAAAGTCCGGCTGGTGGGTTTGGTGAAATCTATTCATAAATTAATTAGAATTAGTTATATTTTTCTCTTGTTTTTCGGGCTCACTACGGAATGTCAAACAAAATCGAAATATTACATTCTTAATATCATTTTGAAGTACTCACGGTCTAATATTTTATGACTTTAATGGTGTGCGAAACGGCCAATTATAGCAAAAGTTACGACGCGTCAAAGTAGACCGTTCTAAACTAATGTTTCGAAAATTTCGATAACAAGCTAACTTTAAAAATTCTCTGACAATTGTACGCTAGTCGAATCCAAAAATCTTCTATATCCTCTCGAAACTCATTTCGAGAATTATGTCATAGATATATCGAATGATGTAAATGAATATCAAAAATAGTTAAACAGACGTCAAACGTATGTGTTAAAAAAGACGTATAACTCGTCTTTTTATAAAAAAAAATTGAAATATAAAAGTTTTAGCGTCAAAAATTTAAAAAAAGTTAACTGAATGAGAGGAAAAAAATTTAAATTAAAAGTTTATTAGGAAAGTCTCTAAATTACGTCAAAAATTTTATTATGAATTTTATTAGATTATTTAAAAAATATTAATTAATCAAGATAACCCTCTTTTTTATCAAGGAAAGAAGGATGTAAAAAAAAAAGAAAAAATATAAACGAAAACTAGATTAGCAAACTCAACAAAAATATCTTGATCAATTAATATTTTTTAAATAATCTAGTAAATTTCATAATAAATTTTTTGACATAATTTAGAAAATTTCTTAATAAACTTTTAATTTAAATTTTTTTTCCTCTCGTTCAGTTAAGTTTTTTTTTTAATTTTTTACGTTAAAATTTTTATATTTCAATTTTTTTTTTATAAAAAGACGAGTTATACGTCTTTTTTAATACACACGTTTGACGTCCGTTTAACTATTTTCGATATTTATTTACATCATTCGACATATCTATGACATAATTCTCGAAATGAGCTTCGAGAGGATATAGAAGATTTTTGGATTCGACTAGCGTACAATTGTCAGAGAATTTTTAAAGTTAGCTTGTTATTGAAATTTTCAAAACATTAGTTTAGAACGGCCTACTTTGACGCGTCGTAACTTTTGCTATGATTGGCCATTTCGCACACCATTAAAGTCATAAAATACTAGATCGTGAGTACTTTAAAATGATATTAAAAATGTAATATTTCGATTTCGTTTGACATTTCGTAGTGAGTCCGAAAAATAAGAGAAAAACATAACTAATTCTAATTAATTTATGAATAGATTTCACCAAACCCACCAGCCGGACTTTTTCTTCCTAGCTGACACGTGCCTCATTTTGAAATTCTGTAAACTTTCTGTGAAATTCTACCAGTACGTGTAGCATTATTCATTTAATTTTGCTTCTCTGAACTGATTGTACGTTACTTTTTGAGTCATGACTGACCTATTTGAACACGTCACACGTGACACCTATACACCGTCCATAAAAATTTGAGGTGACTAATTTCTCATATTATTAAATGCATTACAATACTCTTAAAAAAAATTAAAAAATGACTATATTATAGTTACTAACACTTTTCTATAAATTCATCCACTTACTACTTACAATAAAAGGTGGAGATCTTATTATCAAATTATTTTATTCAAGCGGCACCCGCATGCCATGTAAGTATGAGTAAGAAATTTTGTATATATAAATTAATCCTAAAAAATAATACTATTTAAATTAAATTTTATTTTTTTTCAATTGTATTTTCAACTACACAATTTTTCATAAAATAATATTACACGAAAAAATTTCTTTATTTTTTAACCATCAATTTTTCAAAAAAATACTATTACACTCATTATAATTTGAAGTAATGAGGACAAACATGGAATAGTTCATCTAAATTCGTGTTAAATATTAGAGGAAATTTCACATAATGCCCATTTTCACCTAGTCATTTGCAAAAATGTCCACAATTTCTTCAATGTCCATTTTTCAATTATTTAGACAAAAATACCCCTGCTAACAATTTCTATTTCCACACTAGAATTCAAATTTTTTCATATCATTAAAAATGGTATTGACTAATAAAATTTGGACACATAACATATGCTACTTGTATCAAAAAATACAAATGTCAATCCACATTAAATGCATGGGTCGGATATCATTCTCGACGTTTATGAAATATCGAGAATGACATTTAAACTATCATTATCGATATTTATAAAATGTCAAGAATGACAAGACGGGATTCCACTTCACTATATGCATTTATCATCTTCAACTTCAACTACCATTTTTGCAAAGAATTTATTTCACCATTACTGACATTCTAAATACAGAAATATATTTAATTACTATCTAACTAAGTTATTTAAGATGATTGGTACAACAACAAAAAAATGATTTCTTTGGAGATGGAATCATATACTTCTTTAAAGGTATTAATGAAATTTCTACTTCTTCTTCATTTTTCCTAAAATAATTGATTAAAATCTAATTAAAAATGTTGACAAGTGGCCTCACCTAGCTAATAACAATATTATTGTGATTTCTCATTAAAACTACTTGATTATCTCGAAAATTATGTCAAATTTTAAAAGAAATACATAAAATTGATTAATCTTTTCATAAGAGCAAAGTAGACAATTTGATACCAAATTTAGACATTTTTACAAAGATGATGAAAATCTGACATTTTTCAATTCACATTCTTAATTCTAGACATTCTTGAAAATGCCTCTAAATATTACTCACTGTTGAAATGTGCACATTTTTACAAAGATTATGAAAATATGACATTTTTCAATTCACATTCTTAATTCTAGACATTCTTGAAAATGCCTCTAAATATTACTCACTGTTGAAATGTGCACGACGCCATCCATGACATCCCACTCCACTATCTTCGTACCATTATTATTCAGGGCCCAACAAAACTTGTTTATGCCTCTCTGTCTTCCCCTTTTCTCAATGCATGTAATGTCTCTACCATGAGGTCTTAATCGATAATAAACTAACATTTAAAGGTACAAATGACGTAGGATTAGGATGACGTATTTTCGTGCATGATTGTGTTTTGAAAAGCATATATAGAGAATTCAAGTCGAGTTTGTAGACTGATGCTCAATTATTACATAATTGAATGAAAGGTGATGGATTCGAAAAAAAGTGACCTTCTTGTAACATTCTTGTAATCTTAAGCATCGATTTTCACAATCATGCTATAAGTATAATACTGATTGACAATCACTCACATGAGAGAGGGGTCCATGATAAATAAAAAAATCATGGACCCCCCTTCATGTGAGATGATTGTCAACCAATGTTGTCAAGAAATATTATACAAGTAGCAAAATTTCGATTTTCATATGTTAATTTCTTTTTTCAAGTCAAATTTGATAGCTTTCGAGTCAACCATCACGAGTCAAATTTCAAATAATTTGATTTAATTTTGGTCATAATCTCACTTTCCATTTCCTAAAGAACCTAAAACATGGTTTCAAAGAATAGTCCAAACAAACTTCCATTGATAAAGTCGTGTACAAATTCCCTACGTATCTTATTTTCTTTGGGTTGACTAAATTATTATTATTATTAGAATGGTTATATTACAAGTGAAATTTATATCTTGAAGGAAAAAAAAAAAAAAAAAAGGGTGAACCCCAACCTTGAGGGTCCCCCATCGCCCCTGTCTTGGAGTATCGTGAGTGAGGTAAATCGCAGGTTATGCCTCCAAGTGTATATGGTGGAAGACTGTTTATACACTTACACTTACCTAAGAGCCAAATTCATATTTCATGGTTCAAACCCTTGACATGGCAGCCTCAAGTAAAGCTGAATTTTTTCACCCTCCCCTTGTTCATAGTGGACAGACTATTAATGTGATAAGAGAACCATATAAAAAAATTTCACTACTGATATCGCAAGAGAATCAATAGGAGATAAAAACTTCCAACTACTAATGCGGCACTGGGGGTTAAGAGATCAATTTTATATAGTTCTCTTGCTACATGCGAGAAATTTTATCGTCACTCAGGGCAGGAGATCATGTCTGAAACTACAAGTGCACTGCATTTTAACTGCTTAATTTTTTTAATTTTTATTTATTTTCTCATTGTATTTTTATCTTCAATATTTTATTAATTAGTACATCTTCATGATTCAGTCTACAAATTTTGTTAAGAAGACATAAAAAGACTTTTTGCCCTTTGAACTTTTAAAAAAAAAAAAAAAACAAATATACATCTTATTTTAAAGCACGTTAACAAATTGTTTGATTAATATTAGACAATATATGCTAAATAATAGAAGATTGATGATAAGAATGTAATAAAAATGATTGGAGACCTAAGTGTGATAAGTAAATATTAAACGTCTTTAATACAATTAAATTGTGATGCATTATTTTTTTTAAAAAAATGATGTATTATTGAAAGTATGAATATATAATTTAAAAACTCGAGAACTTGCTAATCCTATCTGAACCCTATTATCCACCAATATTCGTGATCCTATTTTGTGGTCCATATTCGGAACTAGCATAGTTGCAACACTCGCAGGGGCGGATTTAGGGCCGCGCTCCAATCAAAAATACTAATAAAAAATTTTAAAATTTTTTTTAATGTGTAAATTTATTTTTTATCATATTAGTCCGTGCTAATTTTTTTTCCTAGATCCACCTTGAACACTCGGATTTAATTCAATGACACTATATGTATGACCGGCATATAATAAATACCTTCAATTTACAAAGTAAAATTTATTGCATATTAAGTTACACAAAATTACCTCAGTAGTCAGTACCCATTAAAAAAATAAATCGAAATGACTTAAAAAATATTATTTTTGAGTAATAAATAATCTAAATCTTCACGTTTTTGAACATTCTTATTCTGATTCACATTTTACCTACTAAAATCTTGACTTTTCTTAGTATTTACTGTTTAAGAATGCATCACACATGCTGCTGCTGCTGCTACATTTGTGATTTGTCCCCTAAAGGTTAAAAATTATTCTGCCTTTTTGCCTTTTAGCCAACTTAAACAAATATTCGTGCATCTCTTCTGGGAAATATAGACAAAAAGACTGGAAGCGACAGCATTTTAGAGCCTTATATTTAGCATGTTGGCTCGACTCGAAGAGCGAGTGGTTAGCTTGTTAAGATCCGATAAAATCTGTTGACCTCAAAAAATGTATCTATGAGCTGTCAATAGATCTCATGACATTTCACGTTCGGTTCAACCTTTCTTCCTGCACACTAAGACAAACAATCAGTTGCACGTGACATTCTCTAAAAAGGGAGGGAGCCGACCGCACGCACTCCGACAATCAAGTCAGTTGGAGTGGTAATATATATGGGTGTGGGAAGGCTGCAACGTGAGCCCCCCAAAATATATAAGGGGATCGATTTTGGGGAGATAAATAGAAGAGTAAAATATAGAGAGGATTGCTAAGTAGTATTGAGAGTCCAATTTAGCATTACCTTCAAATGACACATTGTGTGAGCTTTTATAGTAAAAGATGGTGAGTAAGAACCATTGGATGAAGAGACACGTGGCCCCATCCTAGCGGCTGTGCCGCTTGTCATAGGCATCAATCCATTTAATGTTATGATCATTTGCAGCCCTATGTCTGACATTTAAGTCTAGGATTGACTTGTACGATTGATTGAAATCGTCATTGCAGTGTGTTGTCACATCACCCACTTGACATGAGATCTTGTATGAAGATCTTCCTTGAGATGCCTCTACCAAATCGCCTCGTCCATGAGGGGTCGGCTCCCATGAGAGTTCGGTTAATAGGGGTTCGTCCAATTGAGGCTCGACCCATGAAGGCTCGGCCAGTAGGGTCAGCCAAAACTCAACTATCATGGGCTCGAAATTATATGGGTTCGACAATTGGTGCAAGCTTCTACCACGTGCCGCACGGTCAGAGCTCCCATTTATGGGGGGCATAACATTAGTCCCCGAAATTCATGTATGATTATTTATATAGTGCGTGGACTTGAAGTAAAGAAGGAAAATTGGGTCATACCAACATTAGTCCCCGAAGTCCATGTATGATTATTTATATAGTGCGTGGACTTGAAGTATAGGTCACTGTGATGAACCTGATGCATAGGCGAGGCTCTAGATATAAGCGGCAAAGGCGATGCTATGAATGTAAGCAGCTGTGATAAGCTGATATAGAGGTGAGACTCTAGATATAAGCGGCAGAGGCGAGATTCCAGATATAAACGGCAGAGACGATGCTCTGAATGTAAACAGCTATGATAAGCTGATGCAGAGACGATGCTCTGAATATAAGCGACAGAGGCGATGCTCTGGATGTGAGCAGCTGTGATAAGCTGATGCAGAGGCGAGATTCCAGATATAAGTGGTAGAGGCGATGCTCTGAATGTAAACAACTGTGATAAGTTGATGCATAGGCGAGATTCCAGATATAAGCGGTAGAGGCGATGCTCTAGATGTGAGCAGCTGTGATAAGCTGATGCAGAGGCGAGATTCCAGATATAAGCGGCAGAGGTGATGCTCTGAATGTAAACAGCTATGATAAACCGATGTAGAGGCGATGCTCTGAATATAAGCAACAGAGACGATGCTCTGGATGTGAGCAGCTGTGATAAGTTGATGCAGAGGCGATGCTCTGAATATAAGCGACAGAGGCGATGCTTTGGATGTGAGCAGCTGTGATAAGATGATGCAGAGGTGAGACTCCAGATATAAGCGGCAGAGGCGATGCTCTGAATGTAAATAGCTGTGATAAGCGATGCAGAGGTGATGCTCTGAAAGCGAGCTTATATAATAGAGATGCAAGGCCGTTGTGAGGCGAGCCTTAAGAATGAAGAGGCGATGCCGTTGAGAGGTGAGCCTATATAATAGAGAGGCGAGGCTGTATAACTGAAGAGGCGAGCCTATATAATAGAGAGGCGAGGCTGTTGTGAAACGAGCCTATATAACTTATGAGCTTGTCATAATTAACTGAAAAGAATGTGTGGGCTTGCCATATATAATTTACTTTATTAGATTGGTCGAGGCCCTTGCAAGAGAAAAAGTCGATTCGTAGAAGATGTGGCCTTTTATATGTCTTAAATAGCCTTGGCTGATGCCCTTGTATAAGAAAGAACCTATTCAGAGAAGTGACGGCCCTTTATATGGCTTAAATAGCCTTGGCCGAGGCCCATGTAGAAGGAAGAATCGATTCGAAGAAGAGACGACCATTTATAAGGCTTAAATAACCTTGGCCGAGGCCCTTGTAGAAGGAAGAATCGATTCGAAGAAGAGACGACCATTTATAAGGCTTAAATAACCTTGGCTGAGACCCTTGTATAAGGAAGAACACATTCGAAGAAGAGACGACCATTTATAAGGCCTAAATAGCCTTCGTCGAGGCCCTTGTATAAGAAAAAAGAACCCATTCGAGGAAGTGGCAGCCCTTTATATGGCTTAAATAGCCTTGGTCGAGGCCCTTCTATAAGAAAGAACCCATTTGAAAAAGAGACGACCCTTTATATGGCTTAAATAGCCTTGGCCGAGACCCTAGTAGAAGGAAGAATCGATTCGGAGAAGAGGCGGCCCTTTATATGGCTTAAATAACATTGGCCGAGGCCCTTGTATAAGAAAGAAACCATCCGGAAAAGAGGCGGCCCTTTATAAGGCTTAAATAGCCTTGGTCGAGGCCCTTCTATAAGAAAGAACGCATTCGAAGAAGAGGCGGCCCTTTATATGGCTTAAATAGCCTTGGCCAAGACCCTTGTATAAGAAAGAACACATTCGAAGAAGAGGCGATCATTTATAAGGCTTAAATAGCCTTGGCCGAGGCCCTTGTATAAGAAAGAAACCATCCGGAGAAGAGGCGGCCCTTTATAAGGCTTAAATAGGCTTGGTCGAGGCCCTTATCTAAGAAAGAACCCATTCGAAGAAGAGGCGGCCCTTTATAAGGCTTAAATAGCCTTGGCCGAGGCCTTTGTATAAGAAAGAACCCATTCGAAGAAGAGGCGGCCATTTATAAGGCTTAAATAGCCTTGGCCGAGGCCCTTGTATAAGAAAGAACTCATCCGGAGAAGAGACGGCCCTTTATAAGTCTTAAATAGCTTTGGCCGAGGCCCTTGTATACGAAAGAACCCATTCGAAGAAGAGGCGGCCCTTTATATGGCTTAAATAGCCTTGGTCGAGGCCCTTGTATAAGAAAGAACCCATTCGAAGAAGAGGCGACCATTTATAAGGCTTAAATAGCCTTGGCCGAGCGCCTTGTATAAGAAAGAACTCATCCAGAGAAGAGGCGGCCCTTTATAAGTCTTAAATAGCCTTGGTCGAGGCCCTTGTATAAGAAAGAACTCATTCGAAGAAGAGGCGGCCCTTTATATGGCTTAAATAGCCTTGGGCGAGGCCCTTGTATAAGAAAGAATCCATTCGAAGAAGAGGCGGCCCTTTATATGGCTTAAATAGCCTTGACCGAGGACCTCGTAGAAGGAAGAACCGATTCGAAGAAGAGGCGGCCCTTTATATGGCTTAAATACCCTTGGCCGAGGCCTTTGTATAAGAAAGAAACCATCCGGAGAAGAGGCGGCCCTTTATAAGGCTTAAATAGGCTTGGTCAAGGCCCTTATATAAAAAAGAACCCATTCGAAGAAGAGGCGGCCCTTTATAAGGCTTAAATAGTCTTGGCCGAGGCCCTCATAGAAGGAAGAACCGATTCAAATAAGATGCGGCCCTTTATATGGCTTAAATAGCCTTGGGCGAGGCCCTTGTATAAGAAAGAAACCATTCGGAGAAGAGGCGACCCTTTATAAGGCTTAAATAGCCTTGACCGAGACCCTTGTATAAGAAAGAACCCATTCGAAGAAGAGGCGGCCCTTCATAAGGCTTAAATAGCCTTGGCCGAGGCCCTTGTATAAGGAAGAACCCATTCGGAGAAGTGGCGGCCCTTTATATGGTTTAAATAGCCTTGGTCGAGGTCCTTCTATAAGAAAGAACCCATTCGAAGAAGAGGCGGCCCTTTACATGGCTTAAATAGCCTTGGTCGAGGCCCTTCTATAAGAAAGAACCCATTCGAAGAAGAGGCGGCCCTTTACATGGCTTAAATAGCCTTGGTCGAGGTCCTTCTATAAGAAAGAACCCATTCGAAGAAGAGGCGGCCCTTTATATGGCTTAAATAGCCTTGGCCGAGGCCCTAGTAGAAGGAAGAACCGATTCGGAGAAGAGGCGGCCCTTTATATTGCTTAAATAGCCTTGGTCGAGGCCCTTCTATAAGAAAGAACCCAATCGAAGAAGAGGCGGCCCTTTATAAGGCTTAAATAGCTTTGGTCGAGGCCCTTGTAGAAGGAAGAACCTATTCTTTTAGAGTTATTATTCATAGTCTCTTCTTCGGAGGCATCTCATTTATAGGAGTTCTTTTGCTTACAGCCTTCCTTTTTGTAGGCCTCTCCCCTTATAGGAGTCAAGCGTATTCTATTATATTTGGAAGATGAATTATTGTAAAGTGACTTTTGTCCGGAGGGCCTATTATTCAAAGTCTTCTCTTGATCTTCTTGGGTGTCTATCTTTATCACTAGCACTTATTGTAGGTAGATGTACCCAAGATGTTGAGTTGAACCTCAAATCTTCTATCTTTGGGGCTTCCATCTGTTCTTTATTCAAGAACAAAGCCTTTTTCTAGGGAGAAGCTTCATTTTCTTCCTGGCATGGGGCCTCATTAAAGGCCACTTCTTCATAATAATGGGAGCCTCGGTGGGTCGGCCAGAAACATAATTGGGCCAAACAAATCTTCTTCAGGCTTCCTCTTGTTCTTTTTCAAGAGCATATCATTTTTCAAGGGGGATGCCCTCCTGTCTTCATAGCATGAAGTCTCATTAAAGGTCACTTTTTCATAATAATGGGGGGCTTGGTGGGTCGGCCAGAAGCATAATTGAGCCAAACAAATCTTCTTTAGGCTTCCTCTTGTTCTTTTTCAAGAGCATATCCTTTTTCAAGACTTCCACCACTAGCATGTTCGTGGTTGTAATGTGTGGTTTCCTACAGACGGCGCCAATCTGTTGACCTAAAAAAATGTACTTATGAGCTGTCAACAGATCACAGGGCCTCTCACGTCCGGTTCAACCTTTCTTCCTGCACACTAAGACAAACCATCAGTTGCACGTGGCCTTCTCCAAAAAGAGGGGGAGTCGATTGCGCGCACTCCGACGATCAAGTCAGTTGGAGTGGTAATATATATGGATGTGGGAAGGCTGCAACGTGAGCCCCCAAAATATATAAGGGGGTCGGCCTTGGGAGATAAATAGAACAGTAAAATATAGAGAGAATTGTTAAGTAGTATTGAAAGTCTAATTTAGCATTACTTTCAAATGACACAATGTGTGAGTTTTTATAGTAAAAGAGGGTGAGTAAGAACCATTGGATGAAGAGACACCATTGGATGAAGAGACACGTGGCCTCATCCTAGCGGCTGGGCCTCTTGTCATAGGTATCAATCCATTTAATGTTATGACCATTTCCGGCTCTAGGTCTGACATTTAAGTTTAGGATTGACTTGTACGATTGATTGAAACCGTCATTGCAGTGTGTTGTCACATCACCCACTTGCCATAAAATCTTGTATGAAGATCTTCCTTGAGATACCTCGACCAAATCGCCTCGTCCATGAGGGGTCGGCTCCCATGAGAGTTCGGTTAATAGGGGTTCGTCCAATTGAGGCTCGGCCCATGAAGGTTCGGCTAGAGGGGTCGGTCAAAACTCAACTATCGTGGGTTCAGAATTATATGGGTTCGACAATTGGTGCAAGCTTCTGCCACGTGCCGCACGATCAGAACTCCTTTTTATGGGAGGCGTAACAAAATCAGTATGAAGTTCTTCTTCTAGTAGTGATGGTCTTGGATAATCTAACGACGTCATGCTACCACGATAATAATCGAACTTTGTTAATAAGATAATTGTTAAGACATCTTCAAAAGTCTATGGACAAAAAAATTTGAGGATTGGGTACAAATGACAACTAAAATACTATTGTGTGTGACTATTGAATAACGAGAATATTAATTTAGTTATGTAATAAAAGTTACTCTATAAGATCAACAAGCTTGATAAATCTCGTCGAAGTTAACATCTTGTTGAAAATTTTGGTCTCGAATTCACGTGCTTGTATTTTATATTAATTTAGAATGAAAACGGAAATTTCAGTCAATGCGTACGTGAAACATGGCCAGATTTATTAATTATGTAAAGATCATTTGCACAATAGTTTTGCTAATATTATACTCCCTCCGTCCCAAATATATAAGCTGAGTTTCCTTTTTCGTTTGTCCCAAATATATAGGCTGATTTCTAAAGTTAGAATATTTCGATTTGTTACTTTACTAATATGTCCTTATTTACTTTACATAGTTAAAATCAATATTCTCCACTTAATTTATGGTTCCAATGAATCTCATCAAAATAATTTATGAATGTGAGAACTAAAAATTAAATTATTCAATTTTTTTACTACTTCCAACAATAATTTATTATTTGTTGCTAAAAATTAAAGGGATAAATTATGAAAGTTCTTGATAAAAATTACTTTTTCAATAACATTAATTATGTTTTCTTAATCCGTGTGAAAAATCAAACAAGCCTATATATTTGGGACGGAGGGAGTAATAATTAATGATCATTGATTAATGACATGCAAATAAAGATAAGAGAGGGCTATCAAGACAAAGTCATTTAATAATGTATCCCTCACTTTCTTGACAAGGAAATGTCGGATAGCTTATCTTACCAATTTACATGAAGACACACCGGTGGGCTCTTCTTAAACCTTTTGAAAAATAATTCTCTCTTTGTCTTTTTTATTTCTATTGTTGGGTAACACTTTAGCCTTTTTCTTAGCCTATGTTTGAGTCCTTTTTTGGGTCGAAAATGAACCAAAAAATACATGAATTATGTTATATTATTCAAATTGGGTTACAAAATAGGGGGTGTTCAAGTAATGTGGCGCCCCCCATTGGAAGAGGCGGTTGGTGGGCCACATCACTTGGGCACCCCTCCTTTTATAACCCAACTTGAGTGATGTAGCATAGTTCAAAATACATTATTAAACAGTGATTTAAAGTTATTTTAATCATGCGTTCTTCAATAAAATAACGTTACACACAAATTCAAATTTTTTTCTTTATTTTTTAACCACACATTTTCTATCAATACAATATTCAAAAATGCATTATTATGAAAAGAATGGGGCTCAAACGGGAGCTGAGTTTTGTAATAGTGAAATTTTGAAAAACGTGTATTAAAAAGTAGATTTTTTAAATTTACGTGCAAAATACTTTAAAATAAGCTACTTGTACATAATACGGTGTCCACCTTCCTTACATGGAGAGGGCTTAATTCGAATAAATTATATTTTATTCGAAATGGGTCTCCCTCCATGTGAGGGGGTGAATATCGTCATGAACACTCTTATATACTTGTATCACGCAGATATTTTATTGGGAGAATGTGCTATTGAAAATGAGTTTAAATTTTTATTTTTTTTAGATAATGTTGTTCAAACAATGGCTTAATATGATCACACATATTTAATTTTGATTATTGGGAGAATGTGTTATTGAAATTGAGTTAAATTTTTTTTTTTATAGATAATGTGGTTCAAACATTGTCTTAATATGATCACACATATTTAATTTTGATCCACACATTTTGTGAAAATCATAACTTTTATATTCACTTATTATCTACGCATTTCGTAAAATTCACAACTTATAAACACTTAAAATTAATTCCAAACATGCAGCAAAATTAATTTATAATATAGAAAAACCTAAGTGAAAGTGTACATATACAATTTTTATTATTATTATTATTATTATTATTATTATTTTTATATAAATAGTTAGAAGTATAAACCAGAAAGGTCAATTTGACGTGATAAGCTCGTTTGGTAATAATATAGACTAGTAGTTGGGTCGATTCAAGAATTGGCATGCGTTCCAATCCAAAGCGAGATGAGGTTTTATATTATCTGTCTCGATCTCCATTTAATCAAGCATTTAGTGACTTCCTTTTTGACCACTTTTAGTCTAGACCAAAAAAAGATTTCGGTGTACTCAAAAAAAGAAAAATTAGAAAAAGACTAGCTGACTCACTGGAATGGAATGGGATACAAATTTCTGTATATCTTTCTTCTGTTGAGAAATTGGTTGTTAAAAATCAACAAATGAAGAAGTGTAAAAGTGCTGACAATTTCGGTCGATCGAATTGTACTGCGGTCGACCGAAACTCTGCAAGATTTCAACCAAGAAGTTGCAGGAGTTTTCGGTTGACCTTTCGGTCGACCGAAATGGAGTTTCGGTTGATCATTCGGTCGACCGGAAAAGTTCGGTTGACCAACCGGTCGACCGAAATCTGTGACCGTTGGACGGTTTTTTGCCGTTGGGAACTCAATTTTGGAGGCTTTTCACTTGATTTTGGCACCATTTCGTGAATATGAACTAGGCCTATATATAGAGGGCCTCTTCTAAAGGTGTTGATGAGTCAAGTGAGCCACGAAGAAGCAAAAGAACTCGAATTGAGAAGTCTTTAGGACCGGATGAAATTGATTCTCAACGCATTTCTTTTTACTTAGTAGAAGGAAATGAGTTGAATGTAGTAAGAACAACTCCATTTGTTCTACATGTTGAAACCGATCCTCAAACTTATAGAGAAGCTATGACTTCTCGTGATAGCATGTTTTGGAAAGATGCAATCAAAGATGAAATGGATTCAATAATGTCAAATAACACTTGGGAACTTGTCGATTTACCACCCGGGTCCAAACCTATTGGATGTAAATGGGTATTCAGGAGAAAATACAATGTTGATGGTTCTCTAAATACCTTTAAAGCTAGATTAGTAGCTAAAGGATATCGACAAAGAGAAGGAATAGATTATTTTGATACATATGCACCGGTAGCTAGAATAACATCGATAAGGATATTATTTGCACTAGCTTCGATACATGACTTGCATGTTCACCAAATGGATGTCAAGACGGCGTTCTTGAATGGGGATTTCGATGAGGAGGTTTATATGGAGCAACCTGAAGGTTTTGCTCTACCCGGAAATGAACATAAAGTGTGCAAGTTAGTAAAATCGTTATACGGTTTAAAACAGGCACCTAAAAAGTGGCATGAGAAATTTGACTTAGCTATAATTTCGTTCGGTTTTAAACATAACAGTGTAGATAAATGTTTATATTCAAAAGTATGTGATGATTATGTGATATTTATATGTTTATATGTTGATGACATGTTGATTATGAGTGATCACATGGATGGAATAAAAGAAACAAAGAGGTTTCTATCTTCCACATTTAAGATGAAGGATCTTGGACAAGTGGATACCATTTTGGGTATCAAAGTCACAAAGACTAGTGGGGGTTACCATTTAAGTCAATCACATTATGTTGAGAATGTGATAAATAAGTTCAAACACTTGAACATAAAGGAAGCAAGTACCCCAATTGATCCAAGTTCAAAACTTGTAAAGAATGATGGAAGGGCAATTGCTCAATTAGAATATGCAAGTGTCATTGGGAGTCTTATGTATGCAGTTCAATGCACAAGACCAGACATAGCATATGCAATTAGTAAACTTAGTAGGTTTACTAGCAATCCAGGCAATGACCATTGGAAGGCAATTGGAAGGGTTCTTGGGTATTTAAAGAAAACCAAGAACTTAGGTTTACAATATACTAAGTTCCCGGCTGTATTGGAAGGATTTACCGATGCTAGTTGGATATCTAGCACGGGTGAGAATAAATCCACTTCCGGTTGGGTGTTCACTCTTGGAGGAGGAGCTGTTTCTTGGAAATCAAAGAAACAAACATGTATAACGCACTCGACCATGGAATCCGAATTCGTAGCATTATCGGATACCGGGAAAGAAGCTGAGTGGCTTAAGGATCTCTTTTATGAGATACCTTTGGGACCGAAGAATATATCTTCAATATCTATCTTGTGTAATAGTCAAGCCACGTTAGCAAAAACATACAATGAGGTATACAACGGAAAGTCTAAACATATGAGTCTAAGACATGACTACATAAGGAAATTAATCAAATATGGAATAATTTCCCTAAATTATGTTAAGTCTATCGAGAACTTAGCGGATCCTCTAACTAAACCTCTAAATCGAGATTTAGTAACATCTACATCGAGTAGGATGGGGTTGAAACTCTTAAAATAAAAAGATTCACCAATGACAGCAACCCTACCTGTCATTACTCAAAAGGTAATCCACGGGTTCAAAGGGTAACAACAAGTCATTTGATATGTGGATAGCTTCAGCATTATTCAAATCCGCGATAACCCTATCCTAGTTATATAATGCTGGTTGTTACTGAAGTGAGGGTTGAGCTTCAAGCTCTTAATGAAGTTCAGTGCTAAGAGCACAAGCATCTCTAAAAGTAACAAAGATGCTGGAAGAATTTCACCTAGATAAACTTCGAGGTGGTGCCGCCTCAATAGAGAGCTAGAGTTACTCTCTTAAAAGTTCGTCGAAAAGGATGAGCGCAAGGCCATAAAAGCGCTAAGCGAGTTTGAGGAACTTGTGAACACATGGTACTCGTGTGTGTGTTCTTACCGGTATCGTCACATGGAATAACTGGTTCAAAGCTTCAAGCTACCTTTGATTCCGACTTTACTTTGTTAGAATTACACTATGGTTAGATTCAAATCGAAAGATATCTAATCCTTAGGCATGAGTATCGTTCATGTTGAATATGAGACTTGTTAATTTTGAACAAGTGGGGGATTGTTGAGAAATTGGTTGTTAAAAATCAACAAATGAAGAAGTGTAAAAGTACTGACAATTTCGGTCGACCGAATTGTACTGCGGTCGACCGAAACTCTGCAGGATTTCAACCAAAAAGTTGCAGGAGTTTTCGGTTGACCTTTCGGTCGACCGAAATGGAGTTTCGGTTGATCATTCGGTCGACCGGAAAAGTTCGGTTGACCAACCGGTCGACCGAAATCTGTGACCGTTGGACGGTTTTTTGCCGTTGGGAACTCAATTTTGGAGGCTTTTCACTTGATTTTGGCACCATTTCGTGAATATGAACTAGGCCTATATATAGAGGGGTCTAGTTCAATGAATAAACACTTTGAAATCATTACAATCTCCATATACAAAGATCAAATTACTTTCTTACTCATATTCTTCATTTTTATTGTGTTTCTCAAGTTTTGTTGGTAGAAATTATTTGTGCTTTATATTTCTACTACAAGGCTTGATCAATCCTTCAAACCATTTGCCGGAAAACCTTGAAGCATCTCAAATTTACCGGAGAAGGGGCAAATATTGTTTGAGGACAGCGATCACGCGTTTGAGCCTTTGAATCGAAGTTCTTGTTCTTGATTCCTTGTTGCTATTTCGGTTTGTTCATTCTCCTACTCGAAAGGTAATATTTCCAACATCTTCTCCATTTACTCGTAACAAATTTTTCTTTTGTAGAATACTTCTTCCAAATGGCATAATTGTTTTTTTTTTTTTTTTTCTTTTCAATTAACATTGGAAAAAAAAAAAAAAAAAGCAGTAAAACCCTAACATATACGAGGAGGATGAAAAGGGGGAAAATTGGGAGGGGAGTGGGGTGGATAAACACAACTACAAAAGAAAATTGAAAAATGAAAAAAAAAAACGTAGAATAGACCACGAGGATTGACGCGTTAATATTTGTTCCATAACGTGTGGACACACGATATGATCCTTCATGGCTGACATGACATCTAGATAAACTATGATTACGTCAATACGTAACACGAATGATATTGTTAGAAAGGTAAAGAATGTCTTCAATATGACCTCTTTTTAAATTACAACTTACAAATTTTATCTAATTTAATATCATATCTAACTATTTTATTGAAAATTTTATGTTCAACGTTACTTGTAACCCTCTTAAGTCCTCTATTACATTGAACTTGATACACACGCCCACATAGAAAAATTATCATGTTACCTTTTTAACAGATTTGATTTTCCCTTCACAATGGATAAGATAAAAATTTCACACTGCTAACGAGGCAAGATAACCTTACTTGTGATTCTTTGAAACGGTCATACATTTAGAGAACCATACTTACGGTTATCCCCGCTATATCAGCAGTGAGAAGTTTTATCTTGTTTACTGGTAACAAGAGATCAATTCTAAGCCTTTTAATTAGAAAAAAAAAATGAACCATTTTTTGTCCAGGAGTTGGGTTACTTTACTGTACTAGTTAGAGTCGAACGTGTATTGCACATTATTCTGAGATACTTTTTTTAAGTGCTGTAAAAATAATATTTGATAGCAATTTGTTTGAGGGATTTGATAAGTCTTAAACGAACTGAAGAAAATAAAATTTAGGATAGAAATTTAAGAGAAGAAAATTGTACCATCAAAACTCAACTTCTATAATTCAAAATTTTTTTGATGGTGAAATACTAAAAATGATCAATATTTTTATACTATATTTGGCACATTAATATATGAATTTAATTATGCATTAAAATTTCTAGATACACGATTATAAATAAATTTATCTTTAATAACTCTAAATTCATGTAAATCAAGATTCATCAAGTTAAGATTTATGGAGTCTAGATTAATGTGATTACTAATTATTTGAGAATTAATAATGAAATTCATACATGACAAGAATTTTGTAGTACTTATTACATATTGAAAAATGAAAACTAAGACATTATTAAAATAATTGAATTGTGGAAGAGTTAAAATCATCCAAAAATGAATCTCACTTGACGTGATGTCTAATATATTATAGATTATAGATATTTGTACCTTTAATTTCTTTATTAACCAGAGCATGTTTAAGCCACATTTTTAGAAAATAATGTACACTGAAATAGTATTTTGAGGAGGAATGCGTGATTAAAAAATAAGAATTTTTTAATTTTTTCGTATAATGTTATTTTATTGTAGAATGTATCGTTGAAAATAAGATAGAAAAATATATTTTAAAAATAATAAGAAAAAAACAAATGCCTAATACATACGATTCACACTGGTTGGTTAGTCTGAATGCAATTAATTTAGAAAAGTCAATTACCAATTACGGACGACTTGACTTTGAACTTAAAATCTCCTCTGTTTATTCTGTATTAACACCGCACGTTCCTTTTAAGTTTAGCCTCTTTGTTACTATGTGGACTCATTTAGATTAAAATGATTGAAATATTTTAAGAAAATATTTTTCGCATATTGTTGATGGTAAACGTGACGTGACATCTTTTTATTAATTTTGTTGAATTTAAAGCCCATCTTTCTTGAAGAAATAAAGCAAGCGCAGAATCTAGTTGACCGTCAGAAGAATTGGGCGTGCAAAGGTCGAAGATCGTTTAGAGTGTGTTTGAGAGTGATTTTTGAGATAATAATTAATTTTTAAATAGTGATATGATGGAAAATGTATGATTGAAAAAGAAGAAAAAATTATTGATGTGATGAAAAATATTATTTTATTGAAAAATGTGTGATTGAAAATGAAAATTAATTCTCAAAATCAATACCAAACATAATGCTTAACTTTTTTGGATTACGTTTCATTACCGATGTTCTGTCCTGTCCTACTCTGAGCCTTGATGAAAAAGGTAAATCGCAGATTATACTTCAAAGGGTACAGGATAAAAGGCTACATGTACACTTGCACTTACCCAATAGTCAAATCCATATTTCAGGATTCAAACTCAACCTTAAGCAAAGTTGGATTTCCTCACCTTCCCCTTTTACCACTTGGAGATGTGTCCCGGGGGCTTGTTTAACGCTTAACTTACCTTTTGCTTTAGCCCATTCTTGTCAAAAAAAAAAAAAAAAAAAAAAAAAAAAAAAAACATTTTCGAATAATGTATTGATGAAAAAGTATGTAGTTAAAAAATAAAGAAATATTTTGAATTTACATGTAATATTATTTTATTTAAGAATGTATGATTAAAATGGAGTCAACTCATTGTTAAAAAATATATTTTGATGAAAAAAGGAGAGACTCAAACAAGTATTTAGTTAGTCACAACACGACTGACCTAAAAGTATATTTATCTAGAGATAGTGGTTTGAGTCAACCCTGCTCCCTGTCCATGTTCTAAGGACGGGGTTAAAAATATTTGGCGTCCCTATTTTTCTCCTTGTCCCCAAATCTGGACAGAGGACTTTATTCGGTTTGAATTGCATGCCTTGTGGCTGGAAATGGCCTCTTTAATAAGGTCTTGAGAGTTGTTACCATCCTAGACACTTAGGGGGCGTTCTCTTTACTGTTTTTGAGCCGTTTTCTGTTTTCAATTTTCTAAAACATTGAAAATATGTTCTCTTTCCCATTTTCAAAAACGAATTTTTGAAAACGGCTAAAACTTTGTGAAGAAAATAGAAAATAATTTTTTTACGTTTTGGCTGTTTTCTTCACAAATCTACCAAAACTCAAAAAACACGGATTGAGAAATATTTTTTCAAAATGACAAAAAGAACGAGTTTTCAACAATATCAAAATGGACACCCAAAACACAAAACACAAAATGAAATACGAAGAGAACGCCCCTTTAGCCTTTATTTGGGCTCCAATTTTAAAAAATTATTTTTTCTAAACTCATTTTTAATTATACATTCTCTTGTAAATTTAATTTAATTTTTATTTTTTATAGTACGACATTTTACAATACCATGACACAACAGTTTGATTCTCATTTTAAGAGAAAAAATATATTTTGAATAGTTGATTGATGAATAATGTATGGTTAAAAATTAAGGAAATTTTTTTGAATTTATGTGTAATATTATTTTATTGAAGAATGTGTAATTGAAAAGAAGGGAGAAAAATTAATTTTGCGAAAAATGAGAATTAAATAGTAATCTAATAATTTTTTATTTTATTTTTATTTATTTTATTTTTTGTGGTCAGACGCCAAAGTCTATACGGTCCACGTAGTGTAAACCAACAACTCCACTGTACCCAAAAAAAATAATAATAAAAAAATTGTCCGGTTCATATGTTTACCGGGAAATTACTTGCTAGCAATGAACGCGAAACCACCACCCCCGCACCCTCAGAATCTCAGGCCGTTTATCTATAAAACTCACCGGGTCGGCTCCGAGTTGTCTTCAATATTTTGACTCAGCTCTTTCAATGGAGGTGCAAACTCACACTCTCGCAACCTTCGATATTTCTCATTTTTCTTCCACTCCTATAAACAACTCGGAGATTTGCAACGCTGAGGTTCCGTACCTCGAGATGCCTGGCTTCTCGAATGAAGCTCCGGAAAAGAATGAAGTTGAATCACCGGCCTCCAGTCGACGAGATTGCGAGGATGGACGCGGTGAAATGGCGGTAGGTGGAAGAGAAAGGGAGGGCTCTCTGTCGGCCGGAGCTCCGATGAGCCCTGTCGGTGCTCCGAAAACATGCCCTAAGACTGCCGCCACGAAGGTGCAGAAGGTTTACCGGAGCTATCGTACGCGTCGCATGTTAGCAGATTCCGCTGTGGTTGCTGAAGAGCTTTGGTAGGCATTTTTTTTTTCTTTAAACGTGCTAAAATTGATATACTTGTAGATTTACGAATAAGTTGATTAGATTATAGAAAGCACAAAAACGTCATTATATAAATGCTGTGTAAATTTGCTCAATTTTTTTTCCCATTTTTCATGGTGAAATTGAAGGTGGCTTGCGATATCCTTTGTTGATTACCTGAAGCCAGATACGGCATTCTCGCGGTGGAATCGGGTCATTCTGAATGCTTCCAAGGTATAAAACCGATTCCTTCTTGTGACTTTTTGGATCAATTTTAATTTTGAAGAAGAAAAAATAATTGATGATGGAAAACTTAACTACGATTTACTAGATTCATTATCGTGTTTAGAGTAGGACAACAGTTGATGATTTGTCTTTAACTCAATTCATGGACAGGTGGGCAAGGGTTTGTCTATGGATGCTAAGGCACAATTATTGGCTTTTCAACACTGGATTGAAGCTGTGAGTTACTGCTAATTTTTACTCCATACCTCTTTCTGCAGAGTTCATTTACCTTTACTTAATTGCAAGCTATCTACCATTTGTCTGTGGTTTTCTCAATAGCTGCCCTTCGATGATAATAATTTTTGTGAAGTTGACATTAGATTGTTGTGTACATTATCTAGATTGATCCAAGGCACCGTTATGGACACAGCTTACATCTGTATTATAAAGAGTGGTGTAAAAGCAATGCTGGTCAAGCCTTCTTCTACTGGTGAGAAAATTTTGAACTGATTTGATGTCTTAGAATTTTGATCTATTACTGTGAGCATCATAGTTTATCTAAGGTGGTCAAACATGCAAGTTACGTTTAATCACCCTAGGATTTGGGAAAAAGAATGTCATACCACTATTGTGTTAATGAACTGATATAAGAGTACCAAATCCAAAATCAAGAATATATCAGTGATGATCACAAACTTGTATGCTTTTTCTATTATAAAATATATAATATAAGGAAATCTATGAAATTGTCACAGTATTCTTCATGCCTTTCTAGTCATATGAATGTCGGGTGAGATTGCCGTGAAGGAAAAACTATGTTGAATCCAGCTATAAAATTTGTTTATTGTTATTTTGAACTGGTATGTAATTGGTTTGCTGTAGTACAAAGCGGAAAAACACTAAAACGTCAACATCTCTAATCTGTACAGGCTCGATCTTGGAGAAGGCAAAGAGGTTGATCTTGAAGAGTGCCCAAGATCAAGGCTCCGTCAACAATGCATCATATATCTTGGGCCGGTATGTGATTAGAATTGTATTACTTTCTGCGAGGCACTGCATTTCAAGTAGTATTCTTAGTGTTTTATTCTTCTTTGCTATTGGCAGCAAGAGAGAGAACATTATGAGTATGTGGTTGTTGACGGAAAAATATTGCACAAGATAACTGGAAAACCTCTTCATACAAACAAAGGATCGCCAGAGCTGAAATGGATCTTTGTGGTGAGCACATCCAAGAAACTCTACACTGGAGAGGTAATGTCTAAAATGAAATAAGAAGTATACACATGATGTTTATTTTTGACCCCCTATATCTTGAAAATTTTGATTGATTTTTTTACATCTATATTTTAATTACCTTCAGAAAAAGAAAGGATCTTTCCATCATTCCAGCTTTCTTGCGGGAGGAGCTACTTTAGCTGCTGGAAGGCTCATGGTAGTAGATGGAGTTCTTAAGGTATAGTCTGGGGTTCTGATTACCCAAAAATCTTGCATTTTAGACAAATTTGTGTTTTGCGTTGTGTAATGCTGTGTGTCAGAAAATATGTTCTCTCTAAATTCGTACCAAACTTAGCAAGTCCCCTAGATTACTCAATTCTTTTTCTTTTCCTTCAGGCTGACAAACATCAAACAATTTTCATGAAGTCCCTTATTGTGCTAATCCTGATAATTTTACACGATAACTGGTTTCATTTATATGTCAAGCAGATAATCTGCAGACGTGTTTTATTGGCTCTGCCTGTCTTTGTTGTTACAAGTTGATGGCTATAACTTTGAATTCTGGTGTGATATATGTTTTATCTGATCCTGTGGTAACTAAATGATGGGGGCGCAGTGACCAATGTTGCCAAACCTAACTCTTTGAAAATACAATTTGTTTATTTAGATTGGGGTTTTGCAATAATGCATTTTGATCTCATGCAAGTACTTTACTTTCTTCAGTGCATCTCACCGTACAGTGGACATTATAAGCCAACTGATGATAGCCTTGAGAGCTTTTTATCAATTCTCAAGGAGAACGGAGTCAACCTGGATGAAGTCGAGGTACATCATCTGCATGTTCTGTTTTGCTGATTATTATTTACATAGCCTAGATAATGGTGTGTACTTTTTGTGAATAGCTGTCTTCTTAAGTTGTTTTGGGGAAAATAGAGGTGATAGATTGATTCTGAGGGCAACTGGGGCTACTGCACAAACCGATCTTTAAAAAATTTGTTAAAATGATGAATAATGTTTATATATATATATTTTAAAAATCTAATTATGGCTACTTCTTTTCGTGTAAGTTATGAGATGCATAATGTCAATATAATAGTTGTCCCCCAAAGATGCAATCCTTGATGTGCCTCTCATTGGAGTGGACACAATCATAGGTAAGCTTGAGTCCTCTAAAGGTAGTTTATGATGAAAAAAGAAAGACTTCTGGGCATCAGATTGAATTTAAGATGCCATTGATGTACTTTAATGGGTATAAGCGCAATATTAAGACCTGAGGATGTTTCATCAATGAAATTTTGCTGTCCTCACATAATGCAGCACGCAAATTTTCTTCTGAATGGTAGTCCTTCTCTAGGAGTTACAATTTTAATATTTTCCCTAATGCTGCTGTCCTGTGTCATTTTCTTTATCAGATCCGCAAAGCAAATGAAGATTCGGAGAGTCACTACAATGTTAAATTGGCTAACGACCTGTCTGTATCAGAATCCGTTCAACCCAATCTTCCCAGTGAAGAGGAAAGAGACCTGCCTTTAGAAACAATTGACGCTTCTCGGCCCGAAATTAAAATCGAGTACAAGAGGACTCTCTCTGGTGGTCTCCAGAGCCCTAGATCAGAAGTGCCAAAGGCAGCAATAATGCAAAGAATTAACTCAAAGAAGGCTGCAAAGTCCTATCAATTAGGCCATCAACTCTCGCGCAAATGGTCGACAGGTGCTGGTCCTAGAATTGGTTGTGTTGCCGACTACCCTGCAGAATTGAGGTTTCAGGCTTTTGAACTTAGCAAACTCTCTCCCAGAGCATCTCCTTCATCATCAACTCCCAGACGGACTTCTGCCCTTGCTTCGCCTACCGCTTATCCGCCGTATCTTAGTAATGGTGACACAACAAGCTCTTAAATTTGAGCTTTGTTATTTCAGCTTCTCGTATACCCTCCTGTGGGCTTTGCTATTTTACTATGATCTATCAAATCTTCTCTACTATTTATCTTCTTTTGTATGCTGTTTGAGAAAGTGAATGGAACCAGTTGCTTCTTTGCAAAATCTTTAAAGGAAAATTGTGAACTATGGTTTGTTTCATGAACAAGCATCTTTAATTCATGTTTTAAATGATTTTTCCCGTTTCACACTTTTAGAGCGAGAAATTTATCACTCTTTAGTACTATCAAGTTTCGTTCTGGAATATAAAAAAAGCTACAATCTAATGCGTGTAGGTCGACGACAACGCTAAGGTTTTTGTAAGGTTTTAATTGCGGGTTTGAGGTTTGTGTGTTGACCAGATTATTGTTTTGTGCGGTGAGTAGGGATGGGAAAGTGGTAACGGTCGGAAATTTTTGGGTTTGTGGTTATTTTTCCGACTGGATGCGAGTGAGGCAGGGTGGGGGAGATGGTGATAGTGGGGAGATGGCAATGAGATGGTTGTGATGGCGGCATGTTCAATTAGTCGATTACAAATTTGTAATTTTCGATTATATGTTTGTAATTTTTAAAATATTGATTTGCGGTGCGAGTGAGGTAGGGCGGGGAAGATGGTGATAGTGCGGAGATGGCAATGAGATGGTTGCGATGGCGGCATGTTCGATTAGTTGATTACAAATTTGTAATTTTCGATTATATGTTTGTAATTTTTTAAATGTTGATTTGCGGTATTTTTTGGTTTTACTCGTCGATTTGTGGTGATTTTTACTAGAAGGTGGTGGCATTGAATGGCACAGATATGATGATTTGGGGAAGTGGTGACGATGATAACGATGGTTGTGGGTAGTGGATGATGATGTTACATGAGTTAATAAGTAACAATAACTATTTGCAACAAGAAACACGAAAAAAATTGGATCGACGAAATCATTAAAAGGGCTTCAAATCAAACTTGAACTTTTAAAATTTTAACTATTTGTGAAATATTCTAATATTACTTTACTTATGGAGCGAGCTTGTACCACCCTGGTCCCTGGCGCATGATGACTGGTTGTTAGGGTTGGTGCAGTTACTCGTTTTAGGACCATTCTAAGAGGGTCGTTGTGGGATTAATGCAAAAGGCTTGCTTAATTTTGAGAAAATCGCACAAGATGCAGAGGTGGCGGATCCGGCCAAGTCGGGTCAATCCACCTATGAGGTGGCTCGATGTAGACTGTCCATAGGCTCGAAACGATCTCTATTTCTCCGTTGTGAATATTTGGTGTTTGATCAAAAAAATTCTAGGGTAATGAGTCGAGGTGTAGATATTATGGGAAATCAACAACCAATATTTCTGAATTAACATGCTTTTGTCTTTTAAGGTATGTTTAAACACAGTGTTGGACACCACTACATTATAATGAACTTTATTTTAACTTATCTTTCTTATGTAATCCTACCAATCCAGTCAAGAGTCAAAGTCATCGAGAGCTGTGGTTGATGCATTGGTTGAGTTCGTGGGTCTGCATGAAGAGGAATCCGACAATGAAGACAATTTGGAGATTGTACCGGGTCCCGAGATAATAGTTATAAGTTCGGACGATTCGGATAACGACGTCCGTTGAGAAAGTTCAAGTGTCGACGACGAATGAAGTCACACATGAATAAAGTCGCTGAATTATGTACATCAATTGTTTTTTGTCCGGGATGAATCTGGTGATGTTACACCAACTGCTAAGGAAAAACATGTTTCTTTTCTGTTTTGGAAATTTGCCCGACGTACCAAATGTCGAGAATTATAGAAGTCGACTGTAGGGTACGACGAATGAATTGTTGGGATAATATGTAATATTTTGTCTACCAACAAATATATTGCTCATATATGAAATTTTGAGATTGCAACTATAAGTATCATGAGCAATGAATATGCCAATATGTAATAGCTTAGAAGTGGAAATTTCAATATTTACATTAGAGTAGTAGCAGAATGTGTAATAAATTTATGTGTCAAGTGTTCAACTGTCGAATTCGACATTTAATTTGTCCATCCAGACGTTTTCGAAATGTTTTATTCGACATTTCAACTGTCGAAATTCCCCAAAAAATCTTAAAACATGACACATTGTCTGGTCGTCGAAAACCTTAGAAGAATTAGTTGGAAACATTAATGGTCATAATTAATTCTCAACTACAACATCTTGCCAACTGTTAATAACTCAGCGTGCTTCGTTAATTATGGAACTCTTCATATTTGCATAAATGACATTGCTATCTTTTCCCTTTACAAAATATTTGTTTAAAATGACACACAACATCATCAAGAGTGGTTTAAAAACTTTCAAAGATTTTGGATTTAACATTTATTCGAAAAAGTAATCATTTTTAAATAATTAATCTCTCAAAATGAATGGAGAGTCCAAAAACTTGATCAAGGAATGAAGAAAATATGAAAAAAAGTTAGAGTTTGTTAATGGAGTTAGAAGATATTAGTAGAGAAGACAACAAACATATTTTATATTTTTTTGTATTAAAAAAACTGTGATTAAATAATATAATACACATATATCTAATATTTATAAAATATAAAAATGAAATTATCACATCATGACATTAATGGTAATGAAAGATAGTATTAATGAGCATTAAATGCTCCAAGATTTGTGAGAATTGTGAGTTTAAGGGTAATATGGACCATTCACACTAAAAAAATGACATTTTTGAACAAATCAAGTGTCAATGAAAAATTTTGATACATTTTTCTAAAAAGACATTTTTGAAAATTTCCCTTAATAAATAAAGGGAATAGATGACGTCGGCTTAGGATTACATATTTCTATGCATGATTAATATTTAATAATCATGAAAAATAAAATTAAAATTCCACCATAACTAATATCTTCATTCTTTTTTCCTTCTATTTTTTTTTTTAAATTTTTTAGATAGATTGAAAAAGAATTAGACCAAAAAAAAAATAAGAAGCTAAAATCTTCTGCATATTACCTTCTAATCCCATTCAAAATTGTATATTAAATCGCATACTTAAAATATTGTTTTACCTAATAAATAAGACTGGTGAGTAATAAACAATTTTTTTGACCGACTCAATTTTTTATCGTAAGTCACCTTGAACACGTGAGTTGAGACTTGAACACTTCAAAAATTGAAGTTTAGAGACCCAAAATTTAAAGAGAAGAAATTTTCAAACCTGTTAAGTTTGAGATTCTATCTTAAAAAGTTAGCTTTGTTAAAAGAAATAGTCTAATTCCCAATAAGTTAGTTTGCGTTTTCATCTTTATTCGATATGAAATTCTATTTCTTAACATGTCCCGCAAGATGATGGTTCGTTTGAGCAGAGCAATCTTAAAATTCGTATGCTCGTTTTTTGAATCTCAATTGGATCGAATTACTCATTAGAACTTAATGAGCTCTGATATCATGTTAAAATTTGAAATTTTATTTTAAAAGATTAATCTTATTAAGAGAAATAATTCAATCGGTTATAAATTGGAAATACTTTTATCTTTATATGATGTGGCATTTTATTCTCAGCAAAACCAACAATTACGAGTCAAATTTTAGATTGTTTGACTTTGAATTTTCTTTGGTCGTGATATTAAGAATGGTCTGGGAAGGTTCATCAACAAATTTGCAATACAATTTCCACACGTATCTTTATATTAATATTTTCCTTTGGACTGACTCATTTAACAATTTCTAGTACGGTCAATGTACAATTTTAACTACCAAACATATTGGTCTTTCGAGTGGAAATGTTCCGTGCATACAACTTTTAAGAGTAGAAAATTGTCCATAGATACTGTTCCGAATTGATTGTCATCCAATATGACTTTGAGACATCACTAGGTTACCTTTTTTAGGTAACTAAAAGATATTGATTGCAGGGTGAAAAATGGGTGGAAAGAAAATGAATGATAGAAAATTGAATTGTCTAAAATTTGTTTTAAAGGAAATTGTAATTAATGATGTTTGATTGGTATAATTTTTCACCTAATCCGTTTGACTTTGTTTTTCATACAAATTGTTACTTTTTGGAATTATTTTTTTTTTACAATCTGTATTAAAATTTGTTTGGATTGCAAAAAAGTAAAAAAAAAATTAATTTTTGAATTTTTTTTTGTGTTCGTTTGATTTTATTTTTCATGCAAATTGTCAATTAAATGGATAAATTTTTTTACCATTGGATTTAGAATATGTTTCCATTATCAAAAAGTAAAAAATAAAAAAAAAAAAAAATAGAAAACACTTTCCTACCAAACCCATAAGAAAATAAAATGTGGAAAATGTGCTTTAAATGGTTGTACTTAGAAAATAGGTGAAAATGAATTGCATGGAAAAGTTATGCAATCAAACAGCAAAATTAAGGGTGAAAAAGGAAAATATTTTTATTTTCCACCATTTTTCTATGCAATCAAACACTACCTAAAATATAGTACATACAATAAAAAAAAAACATGTTAGCATTTTTTTCATATAATAAAAATAGGCGATGTATGTCTAAAAAATTTGAATAATTCTATTTATACATTCAAAGGTATACCGAATTATTTACCCTCACATGCACGCGTGATCTGCGTGAATAAAAAAAATCTCAAAATGTGATCCCATCCATATTGTGAGTAGTCCGCAAAAGATTATGCAAAAAAAATTCGATACATGTAGTATGATCTAAAAAAATTATTGAGAGGACAGTAAATCTTGACCTAGCACGAAGAATAAATCTATTTCCATAATTTTAATAGTGTTAGGCAATTAGTTGAGTGTGAACTAAAATCACGTTTAGGAGACTGGAAAAGTATCAGAATCAAGAATTGAAAGCTAAGTCTGTGGAAAAAAAATCATTATAAAAAAATTAAAAATGTTTTATGGTAGGGTCGATGTAGATGGATGTAAATCGTATCACATTTCTTTGTTAAAAATTGAATGGACTTTTCAAAAAGGTATAGTAATTATTTTTAAAACAACAAACACGAGTATGAAAAACTCAAGAACTCGTCAATTCCATCAGAATCCTATATTATAAAATTATACTTGAATTCTTATTTTGTATATAGTCGAAACAATTAATATACATGTACAGAATTGTAGCAGCCAAAAGAAAAATAGGGAAGACACAAACGTGTGGATCCCACCTGATTTAAAATATTATTTTAAAAAGTGGGCCCCACATGTTTGTGTTTTTTTTGTTTTTCTTCTGTTTTCGTACGTGTAGCATTCTTATAGTTGAAATTATCGAATATAATTACAAGAATATTATTACACGTTATCGTTATATAATTTGCATAATAATTATTGATTACATACGAACAAAGACAGAAAAATAAGAACAAATCTACCTCAGAAGACGACGAGTAGGCCATTCTGACACTTTTTGAAAAGTATTTTCATCGTCATTTTTATTTAAATTTTGTCATCTCATGTCTAAACAGCTAAAAATTAGAAACATTAATAATTTAATGTTGATCGTTGACTTATTCCAGTATGGACGACTTGACTTTGAACATTGATTTGTAACACTGTCACTCGACTTTCTTAGTACAGCCCCCAAGTTTAAAAAACAAAATAAAGTTATTTTTCACTATGAGTCTGTCTGATTGTAAATATGAAATTTGAATGAAAAGAAAACGAATTGCAAAAAATTGAATTATCTAGAATTTATTTTACTTTGAATTGTAATTAATTATGTTTAATTGTTATAATTTTTCATCTGGTCCGTTTGGTTTTTTTTTTTTTTTTTTTTTTTTTTTTTTTTATAAAAATTGTCAACTAAATAGATAAAATTTCTTAAAATTGGGGATATAATTTGTTTGGATTGCCAAAAAGTAAAAAAAAAAAAAAAAAATCTAGATTTTTTTTTTCGTTTGGTTTTAATTTTTATGCAAATTGTCAATTAAATAGATAATTTTTTTTACCATTGTGTCTAGAATTTGTTCCAATTACAAAGAAAAAAAGAAAAAAAGTTGGAAAAGAATTTCCCACCAAAAAGGTGGGAAACCAAATTCAACAAAAACAAGGCAAAACAGTCACGTGAGGGGAAATCAAGAAAATCAATTGCCTAAAAAAAAACTCTTAGGGTCCGTTTGATTACAACGATAAAAAATAGGTGGAAAGGAATTGAATTGCTTGGAATTATTTTACCGGGAATTGAATTAAAGGTGTTTGATTGGTATAATTTTCCACTTTTATATTATAATACGTTTGGCTTTATTTTTTTGTGCAAATAATCAATTAAATGGACAAATTTTTTTACCATTGGAGATAAAATATATTTAGATTGCCAAAAAAAAAAATTATTTTTTATTTTTACGTTTGACTTTGTTTTACATGAAATTTGTCAATTAGATAAATTTTTTTATACTCTATCTTAAAATTTGTTTCTATTGTTAAAAAAAAAAAAAAAAGGTTGAAACTAATTCCCACCATATAGCAAGGAATTGAATTCCACGGAATCACGCTTCAAGTGATTGTACCTTGGAAAACGCTGGAAACTAATTTCATGAAAAAAAAAACGTTATCAAACAGCGCAAAAGTGGAAGTTCCTGAAAAAATTTTCGCCTATCAAATGGAACCTTATCAAATACTACAAAAGTAGAAGTTGGAACTTCTTTTCCATTTTCCATGAAAAATAACCACATATGAAACAGACCCTAATTGTTTGCTTGGATCGTGTTTGGATAAATAGTTTTCAAACAAAATTACTTATTCCAAAAATAACTTTTATTTTTCTGTTAAAATAAGCTTCCGTTTTGAGTATAAATTTATAAATGAGTTATTAATTTTGATTAAAATATTCATAATTAATACTCATTATTATTTACATATTTTTTTAGGACCCATCAATATTATTGTTATTAATTTCATCCACGTATGCTCTTACTCTTTGATCCTTGCTGCGAAATGGACTCGTGTGGACAAGGATGTGTGAGTGCAAATGTTATATAATTATTCTTTCAAGTTAGTAATTGGGTGATTCTCGGGTACACTAAGTTCATTATATTGACATTACATTTTTTGTTTCTTGTATAATATTTGAATGAATCTTGTTACTTGTACTCTTAATTTGACACTTTAATTTATTTGGTCCCACTCGCCATCTCATATGAGGTTGGGTCTCACACATTTATTGGACATGAGATCCGACCCCATGTGAGAGAATGAATGAAATTGAGTAAATCAAAGTGTCAAACTAAGGATACAAGTAATTTAATTCTATTTGAATTAAACTGAATGTCTTCAAGTTTTGATTATTGCACTTATGTCCCTAATATTATTTTTGTCATACTTATCTTTAACCTTTTATTAATTAGGACATCTTGTCCTGAATCACGATTTTCATAAAAAAAAAACCTGTTAATATGGATAAGATTTGCTAATTAATCATGAGTTGAGGATAAGAATGTATCCCAAAAAAATTTGAAGGCAATGAAAAAAATATTAGGACCTTAGTACAATTAAAATATAGTGATTTAAAAATAATCGTCGTGTCAATACCATTACCCACAGTAATCTATTGTCTTTTATGTCGGGGTAATTTTTTAAATGGCCGGTTTAGTGTTGCTATTTTCCACAATGGTCTTAATTATTAAAAATACTATTTTACCCTTAATGAAATGTGTTTTTATTTTACAGGATATATCCTTATCTTTAGAATAGTTTTTCAATTTTGTCCTGCATTATTTCTATCTCGGATTCTAGCATATAAATTCATCCTTTGATCTAATAGATTGACATAATCTTCCATATATCTATCAAAATTTTCTCCAAGTATATAATATTCTTCAGACGATGATTGATCTATTCTTTCCATTTGAGAGATGATATTATTTATTTTTTCTAATAAAATTTCTAATAAATTATCTAATCCTTCAATTATATATCCTGTCATGTTATATAAATCATAACATGATAAACAATGCTAATAAATACAAACATTTAGATAATTTAGCTATACAAATATTCAGATAAGTAATCCCAACGATTCTTTAAGATTTTAGAAAATATCTTTCTAATTTTAACAAAAATAATAGTTTTACCTTAGTTTTGATCTCAAATCTTTATTCTTGGAACCGAGTAACCTTCAGGTTCTGGATCTGCAAATGGTTCCCTTCAATGGCCTCCTGCCTCTATGAGATAATTGTTATTCCAGCTTTCCATCTTCACTGTGTCAGTCCTTTGAATTCAGATTATAGATATTAACTAAAGAAAACTCTCTTTCTGTTAAAGTAAGAAAGTAATTTTTCTTCAATCTTTCAAGAATCTATGGGATGAGGTGTTTAGAAACTCATGATATTTTTTGAAGATAATTTGGATATGAAATAACTTGAAATTTTATTGATATCTAAAGGCTGAAAATATGATTACAATGGAAGACAGAAAATTGTTTGGCTATCTCACAGTTTGAGTGCTCAACCAACTCTACCATTTTCATTAGCCCAAATGCCTCTATTTATACACAAATCTGAAGATAAATTACATCATTGCTTACATCATACTAATAATATTTTATTGCCTCGTGCTTTTCATCAAGAGTCTCATGGCCTCTCCATCCTTGTTGTTTTGTTACATTTTCTTTGATAAAGGACACAGTTCTTCTATAATTGTTCTTCAGATCTTGTTTTTACATATAGCTGGTAAGATTCTCCTATAGCAGCTTGGACACCTTTCCTCCATGTGTTTATCATTTTTATCTTTTTATCTTTAATTCAGTCGGCAAGTGGGGCATTCTCTTATTCTGCATGTCTCTTGTATGGTTGTGATAGGTCCATTGATTCGATGAGTGTCAAATTTCTCAATGTATTCTTTCAGAATTGTTGATTTTTCTCTTCCATTGTTGGTGAGAAGAGTCCATCCTTCATATTGATACAAGCATTTGAATTTTTTGTCATACAAGCTTTTTGTCATTTTATATAAGACTTTCATCCCTAAAACTCTTCGGGATTTTATCCATGATCTGGTGATTTTTGGTAATGGCTTTTTATTGTGACCGACATCAATCTGAAACTCTCTACTAACATATCCGATTGTTATGATATGTTCAGCAGGATAAAATATCATTCCATCAATTTCTGGACTGATTAAATAAAATTTTATGTATATGGACCTTCCTTTGGCAAATTTGGATACTTCAGATTTAAAAATTTCATCGAATCTTTCAATTTCTTTTAGATCTTTTCCGGAGTAGATAAGATCTAAAAATTCATAGTCTGCTGCCATTTTGACCATGACAGGGTCTGCATCATTGGTAATTAGTAACCTTGGATAAACATGATCTCCTGAAGATATGAAATAAGAATCATTTTCTTGTAATTCATAAACAATTTTGGCAAAAGATCTATATTCTTCTTCTTTTGCTGATAAAGGGGTATCATCATCTTCATCGGTTCTGATTCTAATAACCCTTGTATGTTCATCATTGGATTTTATGGTCAACTTTTTAGGACTTTGTGTATCTCTTTTGATAGTGCTGGGTCCACTACTGCTTTCGCATTGTGGATCACTCCTTGGTACTTGTTGGTATCCCTGTTTGGTATCATAGGATTGTGTCAAGACATCAATCCTTCTATTATTTGTATCAGTAGACATTAATTGTGCTTCAAGAGCATCAATTTTGTCTTTCATTTCGTTTGTAACCTTGACATGGGATTCACTGATCTCAAGTAATAATTTAATATTATGACTTAAGAGCTCAGCTAATGTCTCCATCCCAATTTTTATATCACCTGCTTCTTCTTTGGCATAGGCTGCCGCAGATTTCATTTCTGATATCATCTGTTTGATATTATCCATCTCCAAATTCAATGTTCCTGCTTAAAAAATCAGCAAGATAATTATTTGTACCTTTAATATGAATAATATCAAAATTATAGAATGATAAATATGCTTGCCATCTATGTAACCTTCTATATTGGGGTTCCATTGGTAATTTATTTCTAACAAGTCCTGCAACTTGAGAATTGTCAGTTTCAACAATAAATTTTTTAGATAATAAAAATAATGAAAATTTCTTTATTCCTATAATAATTGCTAATAATTCTTTTTCATGAGTAGTATAATTTATTTCTGCTTGATTAAAAGTTTCATTTGAATATCTACATATTTTATTTAAATCTGTTTTTAGTATTGCTACCCAATATTTATCTGAGGTATCAGTATTAACTATCAAATTATCCTTTTCATTTGGTAACCTTAATTTTGGCAAATTTTTACATTCTTCTTTAAGTAGTCTAACTATTTCTGTATGTTCTTCGTTCCATCCTTTAGTATTAGTTTTTCTAAGTAAAATTTGTATTTTATATCTCTTTTTTGAAATTTTTTCAATAAATCCTTTTGCATAATTTAAACATCCTAAGAATTTTTGTATTTGTTCCTTAGATTCTAATTTATCAAGAAAATTTTCTATCTTTTTAGATATATGAGATTGTAATTTTATTCCATTTTTATCTATAATTAATCCAAGAAATTCTATCTCAGGTTTTTCTATAATAGCTTTCTTTTCAGATAAGACATTCCTTCTTTTTGACATTCTTTTAGGAATTTTATAATATGATTTTTATGATCATTTTTATTTTCTGAACATATTAGTATATCATCAACGTATACTAATAAGAAATCATTATATTTTCTGAAAATATTATCCATTCTTCTTTGAAATATTTGAGGTGTATTTTTTAATCCAAATGACATGACTATTCATTCATATTTACCTTGAGGCGTACTAAATGCCGTATATGGTATTGATTCTTCTTCCATTTTGATTTGCCAAAATCCTGACTTACAATCAAATTTTGAATAATACTCTTTTCCTTTTGCAAGGTTTATTAAAACATCTTTATTTGATAAGAAATATCCATCAAATTTTGTGTATTTATTTAATTCTTTATAATTTATTACCATTCTTGATTTTCCTCGTACTTGTTCAGAGTGTTTCATTACCATAAAGGCTGGACTACTATGTGGTCCATTACTAGCTCTGATTAATTTCATATTTTTTAATTCTTCAATTTGTTTTCTAAATTCTTGAGTATCTTGTATAGTGTACATCATTGGTTTTACTCTTATTATTACATTTTCAGTTAATTCTATTTTTACCCTTGGATGTTCAGGTTTCCAATAAGCTAATGAATTTTCATTATAGACATGTCCTATCTTTTTTATTATTTCTTCTATTAATTCTGATTTTTCTGTTGTTTGTATTTTTTGTATTTTAATAGTTGTTTTTATTGGTATTTTTATTGTCCTTTCACCACGATGGGCTGGCTGAACTCTGTATGGTTTAAATTCTCTTGAAATTTTTAGTAGATGTCCACCTGGTATTTTTAACATAATCATATAGTTATTTTGTTGGTAATATTGGAATTGTTGAACAAAATCATTTCCTAATAATATATCACATTCTAATACATCATATGCATATACTTTGTTTATAGTTATCTGTTTACTTCCTAATAGGATTTCTACATTTTCTTTATTTTTACTAATGGGTGTCGATATTCCTGTGACACCTGTTATTTTTATAGTATTATCATTGTTCCAGTTTTTTAACAAAAATGTCTTGATAATAGTTATATCACTTCTTGTATCTATTAAAGCACATATTGTTATATTAGTTTCTACAATAGTAATTTGTATATATACTGCTAATGGAAATGTTATTACATTATTCATTCTTTTGGACAAAACAATGTCTTATTATTATGTGTTATATAGATTCCTTCTTTATTAATATTATAATGATTTAAGGCTTGTAAAAAATTCATTCCTAATAATATATGGTAATGATCTCTCATACTATTATCTACATAACATGGTATTATCATTTCTTCTCCATCTAAAACTATTGGTATTTTTACTTCTAATTTACTAGTATGTGTTTTTCCATCAAAATTGATATATTTATAAGGCTCTACCCTTCTTTTTATTAATCATTTATCTCTATTTCCTGATATATGGCAGTTTGCTGCTCCTGTATCAATTATGATATTTTTTCCTTTTATATATTCTATTCCATTATAATATTCTTCATATATTTGCATACTTCTTATATTCCTTTTTACCATTATTTCTCGATTTATGTTCTTTCTTGGTATTATCGATGTACTATTATTTCTTTTTAATTTTTCATCTTTAAATTCTATTAAAGAATTATTTTCTATTTTATCTATTACATCTGACTTTGTTTTAGATATTTCTAATTTATATATTTCTGGTAATAGGTTTAGTTGTTTGTTTGGTTCTACAATATTTAATATGTCTTTACATTCTTTGTGAATTTCTATATAGGATTTTTTAGAGTAAATGTTTCCATAGTTTGAGTTGGTAAATGTATATAATGCTCTATATTCTATGGTCATGATATGATTTCCTTCTTCCATAATATCTTTTCTATGTATTTTAAAATGTAATCCTAATACTTCATTAAAATCTTTATCTTTTATTGATACACAATATTTTGGATAACATGTAAATATTAATTTTTTATATGCTAAATTTCCTTCTATAGTTCCTAAATGACTATCATTAGTATTTAGTATTCTTCCATCATGTAAACTTACTGTTATTGGTTAATATATTCCTTCTCTAAATAGGGATTTGAACATTAATTGTATTCCTGTTAGATAAACGTATTGTATATTTTCTTTTTGTCTTCCTTTTACTTTTGCCATTAATTGGTCAACTGTGAATTTTGTTAGTAATGTTAATTGATGACTTCCTGAATCTGTTCTTATATCTATTGATTTTTCTATCTTATGATATTCACTTATAGATACTCTTTCTCTTCTAAATATTTTATCGAATATTTTCCATTCTCCTAATTTTAAATCTAATGATAATTTTTCTATTTTTCTAAATGTATTATTATCGAATGTTACCTTTAATCCATATCCTTCAAAATTTTCTATTTCTTGTTTTTCTTCTATAGTTTCAGCTTCTTCTATTTCGTGATTCATTCTGATTCTGATATGTAAACTTCTTCTCCTTCATAATTATTAATATATATTATTTCTTCTAAATCACTTTCTATTTCTTCATATTCTTGTTGTAAAATTCTAACTTTCTTTTTAGTACAATCAGGGTTTATATGTCCTATTTCTCCACAATTCCAGCATTTGCATTGTTTTTTATCATTTTTAAACTCTTTTCTTTTTGGTTGATATTTTCTTTTATAATATCTCCTATTTGGTTTTTGATATTTCTTTTTGAACTGTCTATATTTTTTATACTTTTTTGGTTTGAATTTTCTTTTATATTTTCTTTCCGGTCCACATCCCCAATTAATAGGTCTTTCTATTTTCTTCACAACATATTCTTGTTAACTTTCCAGATTTTTTCATTAGTTGTCTATTTTTACATATTTCTGCTAATCTTTCAAATTGGAATTTTATTCTACTTCCTAATGTATCTGGTACAGGATTATCCTTTATATATCTTTCATATTCTATTTTAAAATATATATTCCATATTCCTGGTAATTTAGCAAAATACATTTCTAAGTATGGTCCTTGATTTTTATTACTATAAAATTGGGTATAATAGAAATTTTTAAATTGGCATGTATATTCTTTTATTTTGCACATATCACATATCATAATGTTTATTAATCCTAATCTTGCTTTTAATTTTTCTCTTCTAGCTTCTTCTTCTGAATTTTTTATCCAATTTTCTCCTAGAAATTCATCTGATATATATTTTACTAACTTTTTTATTCCCTCTTGTGATTTTTTTGCATTTCTGTTTGTATGTTTCTTCTCATTAATAATTTAATATTTTCAGTTACTCCTTCCCACCAATTTCTTACATCTCCTTCAAACGATGCTATTAAATAGTCAATTTTTCTATCCGTAGATTCCCATGTATCGTCTTGGTTATATAAAAAGAATAATATCATTGCATCTGCTCATTGTAACAAGGTTTTCTTAGTATCTATTTTACAATCTAAATCCAGTTTTGCTCCTCCATGATTTATTGGTTTATTGTAGTCTGAGTTTGGGGTAAATTAATTTTTATATTTTTCTATTCTATGTTGTGTTATAATTCTATCATAGTACTGCCTATAAGGTCTATGTGGCATTGGTGCATATCCTCCTTCTAATTCGAAAAATTCTAATTTTGGATTATTGCTAGTACTTCCTGGTACTGGTGTTGGTCCTACACCAGTATTCATTAATATTTCATAATTTTCTAATTCTTCTATACTTAATTGGTCAAAGTTTTCTATTAAATTATCTATTTCTTCATTCATCATCTTTTTTATTTTTTCCTCTTTCTTCTATATATTTTTCAAATTCTTTCTCTTGTTCTAGGATTATTGGTAATATTTCTTTTCTAAATCTATCATCCATACTTCCTGGTTCATAGTATCCTTCTGTTTCTACATATTTCTTTCCTATTCTTGTTATTTCTCCTTTTATTCTATTTTTATCTACTTTTTTATCTGTTGATTTCATATTTTGTTTCATTTCTCTAATTTCTACTTTTAACATTCCTACTTCATCTTTTAATTCTTTAGTTTCATTTATTAATTCATTTATTAATTTCTTTAGTTCATCAAATGATTTTGAAAAAATCATTATATTTTTTCACTTTTTACTTCTAATAAATATGATAATCTGCACTTTTTATCTTTATTTTCATTGATGATTTTATTAAAACTTTCTATTGCTATTTCATTATCAGGTAATTGATTATCTCTTACAGTTTCAAAATATTTTGCTTTTAATTCTAATTTTTCGATTTTTAGTTTTCCTAACATTTTTTCTTGTGATTTATTTATTTCTCCTGGTGTTCCTAGTATATTTGAGGTTTTTTCCTGTATTTTATTTAGATTTTTAACAATATTATTAAACTTTCTAGCTACTTTATCATTACTCATTTGTAGCTTATGATGATTCATATATTTCTTTATAATATAAAATACTTTCAAATTCTTTATTAATCATTTCATATACATATCTATCTTTTATAGATCCTATATTTAATTTATGTAGTATTCGTTCTTTTATTTTTCTAGGTAATTTTTCAATTATATTTAATGTTAATATTTTAGATTTATTAGGAATAGGTTCATAAAATATTTTATATCCTTTTTCTTCTTCTAATTTATAATAGTTATCTATCTTTTTAATTTTTATTCCCATAATTACTTATATTATTTTCTATTATAGCAGTTATTTCTTCTTGATCTATAGTTTCTATAATAGTTTCCCATATCATAAAATCTCTTATTATATTAATTTCTGTTTTTTTTATTATTTCATTTCTTATATCTAAAGGTATATCTTTTAATTTTATAAGTATGACTTTTAAGGCTTCTTTTTCTATTATAGGTTTTCCTATTATTATTATTCCAAATCTATCTTTTTTAATTTTATATTTATTTCCTAAATCTTCTATTATCATGTTATGATCTATGGCTCTGATACCAATTAATATGGGGATTGGGGGGGTACTAAGACCGTCTTTAAAATCTCAAAATTTATTATATTCATAAATATTTAATAAATCGCAATAAAATTTATAGAATTCACTATCTTTTGTTATAACTTTTTCTTCAATGATTATATTTAATTTTTCAATTCTTCTTTCTAGATTGATAATTTCTTTATGTATATTATTTTCAAATTTAATTGCTTGGCTATTTATATAAGTATTTTTATATCTTAATTTTGGATCTAAATAATCTAAAAAGAAACTTTTTAAATCTTCTTTTAAATAATTTAATTCTCTTTTTGTTGCAATTTTTAGATCAATAAAATTTTGTATAATATTCGGGTTTAAATTTATTAAAGATTCTGGATTTATATTTTCTTGGGGACCTAATTGAAGTATTTTATACATTATAATGACTTTTGTTGCAATTTTTATGTGAGAGGGTATTTTTGGAATGATTGTTGTTCAAATGCTATTTTTCAAATTTCTAACTTTTTGATTTCTATTTTCACAAATCACCTATTTGAAGTGACTATTTAGAAGTATTTCCTCCTTTTATGTCACGTACTCTAAATAAGTTCACTTTTTACAGAAGAAAAATTCAAAATTCTACATAATATTTAAATAAATGTTGTAAATTTGAATTTAAAGAAAAAAGAAGAAGAAGAAGAAGCAAGAATGCCATGTCACACGACCATTTAACAGAGTTTCGAATATTTTTTACTGTTGGAACGATTTTACAATTATATGAAAGATTGAGGACTATCTTGGTCTTTTTTATACAATGGGGACCAACTTGATAGGGAAACAAATTGGGGACTCACTGTGCAATTTCACCAAAAAATTGTTTGGTCTATAGGTAGTGTGATACTATAAGTACAAAATTCTTGACAAAATGATTGACAAACTCGACAGGTCAAGTGGCGCCCTGTTTGATCATTTTGTAGGAAGGGTTAGTCTACACGTACATAATCTCTTACACAATCCTTTACACCCCTCTCACATGAAGAGGGGTGTAAGCTATTTGGTACACTACAAATAGCTTTATCCTTGTAGGAATAGAATTTTCCTCGCATGTTTACCGGGAAATTACTGGCCATTGCACGTACCAACCGCTCCTCTGGCTCTCTATATAACTCACCGGGTCACCTCCGAGTTCTCTTCACATTGATTGAGCTGTGTTAACTGGAGGTGAAAACCTCTTGCATCCTTCAACAGCTCTCATTTTCTCATACTCCTACAAAGCAAATAGGAGATCTGCAACGCTGAGATTTGGTGCTCCGAGATGCCCGGATCCTGTGATGATGCACCAGAACAGCATGAAGTTGAATCCAAGGCCACTGGGCGACGAGAATGGGAGGGCTCTTTACGGTCTAGTGTTCCGGAAACAGGTCCAAGGAGTTCGGCAACGAAGGTCCAGAAGTTTTACCGGAGCTATCGGACGCGTCGAAAGTTAGCCGACTCGGCTGTGTATGCTGAAGAGCTCTGGTAGTTTCTCTTTTTCTTTTCCCCCTTATTTTAAATGTGCAAAATAATAGTATATTCATCAGCGCTGATTATAATATTCAATCAAGTAGAATTGGACTCTCTGATTTATCGAATAATGAATCAAGCGGCGGGCATTACTCGGTACTATGTACTAATAGATATGAATAAGAGTAATGCTATCTATCATGACCATGGATGATTACCTGTTTATGTGGCAATTGAATTCGCTGTCTTATTTGTAAATGCTTGTTTTTCGTGGTGAAATCGAAGGTGGCAAGCGGCAGAGTTTGTACAATTGAATCACAGTACTGTATCCTATGTCGGCTTTTTGAAGCCAGAGACAGCAGCCTCGCGGTGGAGTCGTGTCAGTTCGAATGCTTCCAGGGTATAAAAGTGATTTCTTCTTGTGACATTTTATAAAATGGAAAAGTCATTAGCAATTTAGTGGCTTCAATAGAAGTTTTTTTTTTTTTTTTTTTTTAATTTTATTATATTCCTTTAGGAATGGATTGCATTTGATGATTTATGTTCAACTAAATATATGAGCAGGTGGGCAGGGGTTTGTCTATAGATGACAAGGCACAAACATTGGCCTTCAACCACTGGATTGAAGCTGTGAGCTACTATTTTCTTCATGCTCTCTGCTGTGAACTTCGTTTAATTATAAGCTTATCTGCCATTATCTGGTAATAATATTTTTAGAGTTAATATAGATTTTTATGTACATTATCTAGATTGATCCAAGGCACCGTTATGGACACAGCTTACGTTTTTATTATGAAGAGTGGAGAAAAAGTACTGCTGGTCAGCACTTCTTCCAGTGGTGAGACAAGTTTGAACTCATCTGATGTCTTACAATTTTGATTTGTATCGTTAAGTATCATAGTTTATCTAAAGTGGTCAAGCATGCCGGCCATGTGTAGTGGATTTAAGGAAAAGAAATGTCATACTCTTATGCTGTTAATGAAATTTTGAGAGGATCAAATCCGTGAGTGTTGATCATAAACTTGTATCCACAGTAATCTTTCATGCCTTTCTAGGTCCAAAATGTTTAGGAAAACTACATTATTGGTTTGTTTATTTATATTGAACTGGTGTGTAATTGGTTAACTATAATCCGAAGAGGAAAAATATGTTAAAACTTCAATATATCTACAGGCTGGATCTTGGAGATGGCAGAGAGGTTGATCTTAAAGAGTGTCCAAGATCAAATCTTCGTCGACAACGCATCAAGTATCTTGGACCAGTATGTGATCGAAATTGTATTTATTTAAGTTTTATGGATACAGTATGTGAACTGCGATGCAACCATTCTAGCAACATCTTGATTATATTGTCTTAGTTGCTCTGTTCCAATCCATGCATTTTAATTAGTATTCTCAGTTTTGTTTCTTATTCTTCTTTGCTATGTTCAGCAAGAGAGGGAAAATTATGAATACGTGGTGACAGATGGAAAAATATTGCACAAAAAATCTGGAAAACCCCTTGAAACGAACAAAGGATCACCAGATTTGAAATGGATCTTTGTGGTGAGCACATCCAAGAAACTCTATACTGGAGAGGTAAGATCTAAATGGAAATTATAAGTACTGGCATGACTTGAAACTTTTGATTTGTTGTTACATCTATATTTTTATTACCTTCAGAAAAAGAAAGGATCGTTCCATCATTCTAGTTTCCTCGCGGGAGGGGCTACTTTAGCTGCTGGGAGGCTCATGGCAGAAGATGGAGTGCTCAAGGTACAGTCTGAGCACTAATCATTATCCCAAGTCTTGGTGTGATATATTGAAGTCCAATGTAACTCTTTGAAAATACAATTTGCTAATTTAGAATAGGATTTCACATTAATACGTTATGATCTAATGCAACCACTTTACTTTCTTCAGTGGATCTCACCTTACAGTGGACATTACAAGCCAACTGATGATTCCCTGGAGAGCGTTTTATCAATTCTCAAGGAAAACGGTGTCAACCTGGATGAAGTTGAGGTACTTCATCTACATTTCTGTTTTGAGTATTACTTACACAGCCTGAACATGGTGCTTGCTTTTTGTGAATATAAGTAGCTATTAGATCCCACATTGGCTGGAGATCTAAAGTGGATCCAGTTTATAAGGTGAGGGCAAACCTTCCCTAACGAGCCGGTTTTGTTGGGTTGAGTTAGGCCTAATATCATTAACATGGTATCAGAGCAGGCCTAGTTCTGCAATGTTGGGACCCCCAATATCGATTTTCACAGTTGTTTGGCATAGTCCACGCTGTGTGTGAGGGAGCATATTAGATCCCACATTGGCTGGAGATCTAAAGTGGATCCAGTTTATAAGGTGAGGGCAAACCTCCCCTAATAAGCCGGTTTTGTTGGGTTGAGTTAGGCCTAATATCACCATGTATCAGATCCCACATCGACTGTGCACTCATAGATGGACTTGTTAATATAGTGAGGGCAATCCTCCTTAATTCAACCTGTGTTTTGTTAAGTGAGTTAGGTCCAATATCTTGCAACATGGTATCAGAGCGAGTTTCCCCCGTCTCCCAATATACCACTTCTGGGCCGTGCCAGTGCCAATTCCCAGGTTGAGGGGGGTGTATCAGATTCCACATCGGCTGTGCACTCATATATGAATCTGTTAATATAGTGAGGGCAATCCTCCTTAATTCAACCTGGGTTTTGTTAAGTGAGTTAGATCCAATATCTTGCAACAGTAGCGTCCAAGGTAAACATGAATTTTCATCTTCTGAATGGTAGTCGTTTGGAGTTATGATTTTAGTATTCCACCTCATAGTGCTGTCCCGTGTCTTATTTAATCAGATCAGGAAAGCAAATGAAGATTCTGAGAATCCTGACAACGGAAAATTGGCTAAAGACCTGTCTATATTGGAACGTCCATCTGTATCAGATTCTGTTCAACCTTGTCTTCCCAATGAAGAAGAAAGAAACCCGTCTATACAAACAATTGAAGCATCTCGAGCTGAAGTTAAAGTTGAGTACAAGAGGGTTCTCTCCGGTGGTCTCCAGAGTCCTAGAGCGGACGTTCCAAAGGAAGCAATACTGCAAAGAATTAACTCCAAGAAAGCTGCAAAGTCGTATCAATTAGGCCATCAACTCTCACGCAAATGGTCAACAGGTGCTGGTCCAAGAATTGGTTGTGTTGCAGATTACCCTCCAGAATTGAGGTCACAAGCTTTGGAACTTACTAACCTCTCTCCCGTAGGGTCTCTTTCATCGTCTACTACAAAATAACAAGCATGTCCGCCATCTCCTTCTGTTGAGATAGATACTTCCTCTAAGGTCAATTAAGGTTCACCCTCGAGCTTTGTGGTCTTGAGTACGTAGCAGTGTCCTAGGACAGTAGATGAAATTTTAATTTTTTTCTTTCATAATCCCGTTTATTGTCTAGTTTAGCGTAGCAAATGTGCTAGAAAAGTATTACGCTTTCATTTACGGTATACAGTGGAGTAATAGAATAATTCTTTCATATCATTTAATTTTATGGATTGTTCTTAACTAAAATTTTAATGAATTTAAAAAAATCATAAATTTTAGTGAATTTCACATAATCCATAAAAATCTCATTAAAAATGATAAAATTTCAAAAGAGTTTGTTATTCTTGAAATCCGTTCAGATATTTTGAAATCTATTTATTAATGAAATCCTTATTATTCAAGATATCTAGATTTTAATGAAATTTAATAAAACCTATTAAAATCTCAATTTGAGAACACCTAAATTTAGAAGAGTTTTTAAAATTTATTAAAATCTTAGTTAAAGACGCAATTCACATCTAACCTTCATTTCTTAAACTCATTTTTAACTATACATTTCATAAGATCCACAACTTTATATATATATATATATATATATATATATTACCATGTATATCATTAAATTTTTTTATTAAAATTTACTAAAAATCTAATAATCTAACTGTCTAATATGACAGACTACCGAACCATTAACCAATCGACTGCAATAAAAAATATATCGTAGTAACGGTAAATTCAAATACAGAACCTGCAATATACCATGTTAAACCACTAAGGGAACATCTATGATCCCTCCTGTCAAAAGTAAATAATATGTTATTGCAGAATGATATAATCGTCTCAAGTTTTTCTCATTACAATTATTTCTTGTTCTCGTCAAATAAACCTAGTTATAAAATATAAAATAAAATAAAAAACAACTAAAAACTTTTCTTGTTTTAGTTCTTTTGATTTGTTGAGGAGTTGAACCATGCACATGACCCTGATCTTCCACCACGACCACCTTCCGCCACCACCACAATCCTCCACAAAGTGGAATAAAAACCATCTTCTTATTTTCACCTATAACCTCTATACGTGAATTTCATCAATCAAGAGTTACTAATTTCTTCAGAATTTGTGCAAAGAATTTTCTTCCTCTTATACAAACTCCAAAACAGTCCCCTCTTACTAATATAAACTTGTGTTGCTTTTTCGCCATTGTTTGATGATCATTATTTTAAAAAAAATGATGTTTTGAATAATAATTTTTTAAAGATTGTGTGATTAAAAGGTAAAAAACAGTTATGTGTTTATGTATACAATATTTTATTATGTGAATGTGTGGTTAAAAATAGGGGTGGATGCAGACATTTTTAGTTAGGGGGCACAATCAAACTTGCAAAAAAATTGTGAAGGATTTTTCATTCAAAAATTTACATCCAAAAAAAATATACCCCATGTAATTTTATATCAAAGAATTTACATGAGTATGACTTTTTCGGATGTAAAATTTCAAAATTTTTTGATGTCATATCCCATGTAAAATTTTCAATAAAATGAAGGAGTTGTCTCGAAAGAGATGATGGCTTATGAGAAGAATCGGACATGAGAATTGGTAGAACTACAGAGAAGTAAGTCACTGTGGGATGCAAATAGGTGTTCACAATCAAATATATGTTAGATAGAACAATTGAAAGATATAAAGCTCGATTAATTGCTAACGGATTCATTCAAACCTATGTCGTTGATTACTTAAAAGACATTTGCTCATGTTGCAAAGTTGAATACTATTATAGTTCTTCTATCACTTGCAATCAATCTCGACTGGCCTCTACAACAATTAGATACAAAGAATGCATTCCTTAATGGAGATTTGGAGGAAGAAGTATATATGGATGTACACTGAGTTTTCAGAAAGAGCTTGGTTCGAAGGTATGTAAGCTGAAGATATCACTGTACAGTCTAAAATAATCACCGAGAGCTTGTTTTGAGAAGTTTACTTAGTTTGTTAAAAATCAGTGGTATACATAGAGACAAGCAAATCATACTATGTTTGTGAAACATTCATCTGAATGGAAGATTGCAGTATTAATTGTATATGTGGATGACAATTCTTACTAGGATGATGTGTTAGAGATGAATTGATTGAAGAGATCTCTCTTTGCAGAACTTGAGATAAACGACTCGGAATCTTTAAGATATTTTCTCGTAATGGAGGTTGTAAGGTCAAAGAAGGGAATCGTTGTCTCTCAAATGAAGTATATTCTTGATCTTCTTAAAGAGATTGGAATGAGTGGTTGCAAACCAACATACACCACAATAGATTCTAACTAGAATCTTGAGATGATAAGGAGAGTGAACCTGTGGACATATCTTGCTCCCAAACATTGGTAGGGAAGTTGATATATTTGTCACACATACGGCCTGATATTGAGAGACAACGGTCAGTTCATACATTCATCGTATGAGAAATACCTTGAGGCGGTATATTGAATCTTGAGATACTTGAAGAGCACACTACGCAAAAGTTGTCTCTTTCAGAGAAATACACAACAGACCATTGAGGCATATACAAATGCTGATTGGATAGAATCGGTTACTGATAAAAAGTCAACATTAGGATATTGTAAGTCTATATGGGGCAACCTAGTCACATGGTAAATTAAGAAATGGAATATATTCCATATATGTATGCCAAATATTCCAACAACGCAACAAATAGTAGATATTCTCACCGAAGGATTACTCCGACCCGATTTCAAGTTTCTTCTTAGCAAGTTGGGCATGATTGACATCTATGCACCAACTTGAGGGAGGGTGTCGAAGTCTTAGGTGCCAGCTAGACTTAGGTTGTTGTATACCAATAAAATCTAAATTCATTGATTTAATGATTTGTTAGGAAATTCCATTTTTCATGCTTTTTTTAAATATCTGATTTGTAGCCTAGTTGGAATAATTCATTGACCAATTTAGGCTATCAATATTGTATTAATTATTATTTTCATAAGAGAATAAGAATATTTTTCTCACCAGAAACCTATAGTTGCGGATGTACAACAACAACGTCATGCAGAAGAGATTTGAGCCAAACAAGTTCACATGTAGTCATGGAAATAGCATGGTACTTTGATTTGGTGGACGAGCAAGAGACTATTTTTTTGTGCTTTAAGAGATGGGACTAGCGCCAAGTGTGATGAAAAATCTAGTGGTGGAGCGACGAGTGGTAGGACAACTGCCAAATCAGAATCAGAGAGATCATTTCCTACAACCAAAATGTCATCAACATAAACTAGAACTACCAATAAAAGAGGAGCCCACAATCCAAGTAAAAAATGAGTAATTAGCTGCAGATTGAGTGAAACCATCAGACAACAGAACATAGGATAGTTTCGCGTACCAATTATGTAAAGTCTGTTTAAGACCATAAAGACTTAAGTAAGCGACAAATACGAGTCTCCCCATTTAGACCATAAACGGAAGGAAGAGCCACATAGACCTCTTCTTCCGAATCTTTGTGAATGAAGGTGTTGTTGACGTCAAGTTGATAAGGATGCCAATTAAGGCTACTATAATGGCCAATACACAACAAATAGTAACAAGTTTGTCTATAGGTACAAAAATATCATGATAATCAAGGCTTTCAAACTGAGTGAAACCTTTGGCCACTAACCGAGTCTTGTATCTCTCAATGGAACCACCTGTATGGAATTTGGTTTTAAAGACCCACTTTCAACCAATGAGTTTTTTGTTAGCAGAAAGATGACTAAGAAGGCTAGGGCTCGAATCTCAGACTACATAGCATCATACCAATGGGAAATCTTGGCTGTTTGAGACTATCGAGCAATATCAAAGAAATGTGACAAAATGGATAGAAGACAAAATTATTAGTAGAAAAATTATGATACGAAATAAAATGAGATAGGAGATGAGCTATACTTGAAGATGCAACTGAAGCGATGAAAGGCAAAATGGAAGAAGTCGATGGTAATGTAGGGCAAATGTAGTTAGCAAGGTGAGTAGGTCGGCGTATCTTACGACGAGGACGAGAGGGGGAGGAGTGGGAAGGGGGTCTGGATGGGAAGTAGAGATTGATGACGAAATAAGAGGATTGGGGATGGGAAGGGATAAGACAAAGGGCGAGGGAGGGTAATAGTTTAAAAGGGAAAACATGCTCGATAAAAGTAACGTACCTAGAGATGACAATTTTCTTGCTCTCTAAATCATAAATGCAATAAGCACTATGAGTTGAAGGATATCCTAAATTGACACAAAGACAAGCACGAGGTTAAAACTCATCACGATAGGCAGAAATGGTGTGAGCATAGCAAAGGCAACTAAAGACATGCAAATGATCGTATCAGGATGCATTTTCATAAAGACGTTCAAAGAGATAAATAGTTTATAGAGAAGAGGATGGGGCGTGGTTGATGAGATGTGTGGTGGTGAAAACACATTCATCCCAAAAGGTAAGGGAAATGTGAGGTTGAAAACGTAGACATCGAGCCACATTAAAATATAACAATGATCTTGTTCAGCAACGCTATTTTGTTGAGGTGTTTCCACGCAAGTGCGCTCATGAAGAGTGTATTGTTCAGAAAAAATCCTGAGGAGTGCAAGTAAGAAATTCTAGACCATCACTGGTACGTATGTGTCATATTTTGAAATTGTATTAAGTTTGAACCATAGAAGAAAATGTACGTAGACAAGCTAAAGTTTTGGATTTGAAAATCATTGAATACAACCATGTGACTCAAGTGTATTCATCAACTATAGTTGAAAAATAACATGCACCTAAGAAAGAAGTGGTATGATAGGAGCCCCAACTATCACAATAAATGCCTTAAAAAAGAATCAAATTTTTATTAGCAATTAATTGAAATGGGAATCAAGTATGTTTTCCACAAGTATACGTGACACAATATTCAATAACTCGAGGACGAGAAATAAAATGCGAAATATTATGTAAGGAGAGATAAACCAAATGTTTATGCCATGTATCGAAAGAGCTATGACTAGAAGATTGGAGAGTCTGTACTGGGGCATGCTTGAAGTAGTATAGTCCATTATGCTCATCACCCATTCTAATTATTATCTTCGTGTTTAGGTCCTGAAAGTGGAAAAAGATGGGAAAAAAAAGAAACAACACATTTGAGGGACTTTGTTAGTTGGTTGACGGACAATATATTAAATTGAAAATCAGGAACAAATAGAGCATTAGAAAGTGTGAGATGAGGAGATATAGTAGTATCACCCGAATTGGACACGGGGCCTCGGAACCTGTGGAAAGATAAGCAAAATGAGGACAAGCACCACTATTTGAATTATTTAAAAGTGAGGTGGCATTGTGGTGAATGACAACACTATTTTTTACCCATGGCTTACAAGTTGAAGATGAAACAGAGAGTGAAGCGAAAGAGAGTGATGAGGTTTTGAGAAGTTCTATCAATTAGGCATATTGTTTGGTGGAAAGGCTATCAATGTTACAATAGTAGAAAGGGCAGAGCTGACGGAGACATAATGCATTGCTGATGAAGAACCAGTTGTGCCGCGCTTGGATTTTGACGGCTACAAGTCATGGTATCTAACAATCTCAAAGCATTTTGTACGTAAGTAACTTGATTTACTGCATGCCTTACTGAGTTGTATGCCAACCATTAAGGAGTGGGTGAAAAGAGTAGAAAACTCCGATTGAGAAGAGGATATCTGGACCAAGCACTATGTTTCTTCTTGGTGGAGAATGACAACTTCCAATGAAAAGAAGGGGATCTGTAGCCAAGATTTGGGATCGAAGTTGTTGAAAGCTTTCGTTCAAGCCAACAGAGAATTAGTAGACCTGATCAAAATATTGAATCACAAAGAGGGCTTTGCTTGCACCGCATGTACATGGATCAGTGGGTTGTAGGAAGCTAATTCATAGTAGGTGGTGATTGATTGTTGTACCTGATGAAGATTGACAAGATCATGTTTCGGCCTGAAAATTTTGGTACGATTGCTCTATTAAAATCTGTCTTCCAATTCAACCTACAGGTCACTAGGTGTAGCACAGTAGAGAAGACTTCCTGTAAGAGAACGATCGATGGAGTGAACTAGCCAGGACATGATCTTTTCACAACTTCAATCCCTAAGAAGGGCAATGGCAGTTTCATCGATTGGACGTGTGATGGTGCTGAGAACAAAATTGAGCTTGTTTTTGGCATTCAAGGCTCAAGTTATGGCAAGACATCAATCTGGATAATTGTCGCCATTGAGGGGTGAATCAACCAGGAATTGGTTTGGTTGATTGCAAGAGTGTAAGAAGTATGGAAATGAGGCATCTGTGAGAGATTTGGTAGCAAATGGGACATGGTGATTTTTAGCAGTGTTCTAAAAAGCGCACCTAAACGCGAAGTATGACTAAATGTATATTTATTTTTTATTTTTTACTTTTCATCTTCATTAAATATATATATATAAGCATGACTAAATGTATATTTATTTTTTATTTTTTACTTTTCATCTTCATTATATATATATATATCTTTTGTTTTTTTGAAGAAGATATTGAATTGGAGTCCGATAAAGAGTTAGATAAGATTTAAACTACAAGCTATCTATGTTATGTAATTATGATTTTGAAACTTATTTTTTTGTAGGAATTATTAAGTACATACAATATTTTATAATTTTAGATGTTTGGTATATATTATAAGAATTATTGAATATTTTTTACAATGATTAAAATTTTAAAATCAAAATTTTTTTTTTTACGCCTAAACTTCGTCTAGGCTCATAATGCTTGAAACTTGACCTCAACGTCTAGTCATGTTTTACGCTTTTAGAACATTGATTTTTAGACATGAATATGGATAATTTTTGCCGAATTACATTTAGAGTGTGTTTGATTGCTAATATTTTTCATGAAAAAATGTCAATTTTCACCCAAATTCTACTTTTGTGTTATTTGATTGATATTATTTTTCATTAAAAATATTTTCTTACTTTTGATTACATGACTATATTTTCTATAAAAACAAGAAAAATATTTTCTTTAGAGAGAGTATGTTTTTATTTTTCTGATAATTCACTTTCTCTTTCTCTCTCATCTAATCTCTCATCTATCTATCAATAAAAAATGGATAAGTACAATATTTTTTAGGTTGAAAATAAAATCAATCAAATACATTTAACTGACAATTTTCATGCAAATAATTCCTAGGTAATTCAATTGTCTGAAATTTATTTTCTTTCTATGTAAATTTCATGTTTGCAATCAAACACAACCTTAGATTATGAGTGAATTACTCAAATAGTCACTGAACTTTACACCATACTTCCATAAGGTCACTGAACTTTATAAATCATCCAACTCATCGCTGAACTTCTCAAAAGATTTCCACATGGTCACTGAACTTAAAAAATCTTCTCATTCATCACTAAACTTTGTAAGAACTTTCCCATGGCTCACTAAATCAGTGATCACCGGGAAACCTTTTGCAAAGTTCAGTGACCTCGTGGGACGTTTACAAAGTTTAGTGATGAGGGTGGTGGTTTTTAAAGTTCAGTGACCTCGTGTAAACCTTTTGAAAAGTTCAGTGATGAGTTGAGTGATTTTTAAAGTTCAATGACCTCGTGGAAGAATGATGTAAATTTTAGTGACTATTTGGACAATTCACTCCTTAGATTATTGATTTCCTAATATAAGGTTTGCTTGAAAAACTATAGTTTTGAACTCAGACCTTCTATATAACACTTCCAAACAATAATGTAAAGTTAGTGATGGTGTTATAAAGTACAAGATTTGTTGCCTTTTATTATATCTTTCTTAAAAAGATGTATAGAATGAGGTGTGACATTTTTGTTTTGTACAATAGATTCATCTTCAGGTAATTACTCTTTATTTTAGAGTAGGAAATATCTTTTCCAAATCACCCTAGTTGATGATCATTACCCAAATTTAAGCTTTATTACCCGAACCAGTCCAATAACTAGAATTCAAGATTTTTATTGGACTTTGAAAGTTTAGGCCCAAACTATATTTTGGCGGGAAACACTTCTTAGGAGGCGTGTCCTATAAGCTTTTTGAGCCCCCTTCATACAACCCACAAAGTACAACGTACATGACGTAACTTCAATCGGAACTCTACACTCTCTTCTACTTCTCGTATTTTTGTGGATCGCCTCTCAACTACTCCTATTCCGTGTGATTGATACTGATAAGATTTAAATGGCAGGCCGCAAGTGCATGGGTCGCAATCAAGTAGAATAATGGACCTTTCAAGTCCAAGTCGATCCTTCAGAGAGTGTTGATCTAAATTACGAGTGTATTTGTTTTAAATTAACGAAAAATACACACACATTTAAAAGTTAAAAATGAGAAAAAGACAAGATTTGATTTTCAATTTAAAAAGACAATGTAAATAACGAAAAAGATTTTGATTTGGAAAATGTTGAAATTTATGCTTTCACTTAACCGTTGTTTCATTAATATCAAAACCGATGAAATAAAGATGCAATTTTTACCAAAATACCCGATTAGACCTGATTCTCCAATTTTAGTTAACAACCTCTCCCGAGTGAAATTAACACTAATCAATCAAGCCCCTCTACGATATTTCTATGCCGAGTAAGACTTAACCGACCGCATTAAATTGTTGTGAGAATACTCAAAGGGTCACCTAAGGGAGATGCATATTTCTATACATCACACTTAGCATAGTATACTACACAACTTAGGGTATTGATTATCTTGGTCTAGGTATTACAAGAATTTCTTCAATAATTGCTCTAACCACTTAACCACAATATCTATTGACCACATAAATGATAGTCAATGAAAACACAATAATCAATACATCAAAAACTTGATAAAACATGCATCAACCATACAAAACAAAATATTAATGAAACATTGATTAAGTTAATACATAAATTCCAACATAAACTAACTTAGCTCATTATATAAAGATGATAAACAAGGAGAATAAGTATACAAAACATTACAACACTTGGAAAATAATGAAGGACTACAAAAGTTTAGATACAACCCTTTTTAGTATAGGTTTGCACTCCTCCAATGATTTTCTCCAAGCCTCTTGATGTTATCTTCTTGCTATCACCAATGTTCTTCCCCAAAATGAACAAAAAATGTAAAGGAAATATAATACTAAGAGAGAAAATAGAGAGAAAGTAGAGATTCTAGCAAGGGAGGAATGAGAGAAATGAGAGAGCTATCTCATATATATAGGATAAATATAAAATATTAAATACATTAGATATTTTAGGACACAAAAACAAATATCCTAAAATATCTATCAATAAACAATAGGAAAATATTGCAAGTTGGATCAAATAAAAATGGGACGAATTTTAAACCGCCTTCAGAATTTTACTCTATGCGGCCGCATAGAAGAACAAAAATAATAATGTTACGTCTCTGGACAAGCCATGTGGTCGCATGAATTTTTTATATTTGCAGTTTAGGTCTTTGAACGTTCCGTCCTTGCGCGATTTCATCCCTCATCTTTGAATTAGTACAATTTGGTCCTCAGATTTTGAACTTTCTTTCATTTATGCCCCCTACCAAATTGCAGTAAAAGCCCTTCATCTTTTGGTCAAGTGCATTTAAGTTCTCAACTTCACATTTTTGTGCAATTGACGTCCTTTTTCACTCGTTTTGCCTCCATTTCATTCTAATTCAGGGTTTTGGCCTATAAATACAAAAAGTACACAATTATGGGTAGAAATATACTCAAATTTATCAACAATTAAATCCTAAAAGTACTGATAAGTGTGCAAAAGCGCACTTATTAGATACCCCATAAGAACTCAATATGTGAATGAAGCTTATTTGTCATTAAATGGAATTGAGTATACATCTGTGTTTATAAAGTGCTGGCAACAAACAAGATATCAGACTCGCTCTGATACAACTTATTGAAAATAATGCCAAAAAATAAAGATGAAAATAATATGAGCAATATGAAAATAATGGATCACAAAGAAAATAAGATTTACATGGAAACCCAAATCTTGAATCGTAGAGGGGGCTTTGCTCACACTGCATATACATGGATTGGTGAGTTGTATGGAAGCTAATTCATTCTAAAGTTCTTTCAATTTTCCATAGTAGGTGGTGATTGATTGTTTTTCCTGATGAAGATTGGCAAGATCACGTTTTAGCCTGAAAGTTTGGTATGATTGCTCTATTGAAAACTGGTTTTCAATTCAACCCAAAGGTCGTTAGGTATAGAACAGTAAATGAAACTTCCTGTAAGATAGTGATCAATGGAAAGAAAGGAGCCAGGACACGATCATTTTGCAACATCAATCCCAAAGAAGGGCAACGACAGTATCGTCAGTTGGACGTGTGATGGTGCTGAGAACAAAATTGAGCTCATTTTTGACATTTAGGGCATGAGTTATGGCAAAAGGCCAAGCATGATAATTGTCGCCGTTGAGAGGGTTCATCAAAGAGGAATTGGTTTGGTTGCTCGCAAGAGTGCAATAATTATGGAAATGAGGCATTTATGAGAAATTTGGTAGCAGTTTGAACATGGTGATTTTCAGTCATAGAAATGGACAATTTGTGCCAAATTTCCTTTAGATTATTGATTTTCTACGGTAAGGTTTGCTTGGAAAACTATGATTTTGAACTCAAACCTTCTGTATATCACTTCCAAACAATAATGTAAAGTTAGTAATGTTGTTATAAAGTACAAGATTTGTTGCCTTTTTATTATTTATTTCTTAAAAGGACGTATAAAATGAGGTGTGGCATTTTTATTTAGTATAATAGATTTATCTCCCGGTAGTAAATCTTTATTTTAGAGGAGGAAATATCTTGTCCAAATCATCCCAGCTGATGATTATTACCCAAATCTCCGCTTTATTACCCGATTTAGTCCAAGAAATAGGAGTTCGAGATTTTTATTAGGCTTTGAAGGTTTAGGCTCAAACCATATTTCGATGGAAAACACTTCTTAGGAGGCAACAAGCTTCCTTAGCTCTCTTCATAAAACCCACAAAGTGCTATGTAAATGACGTAACTTCGATCCGAACTCTACACTCTCTTTTGCTTAGGGATGACAACGGAGCAGGTCGGGAAAACCTCCCCCGCCCTGTTTACTTTTTATTTTTTTAACAATTCAATTTTAGTAATTCATTTTATTGCCTACATTAATTAAATTGAGACAATAATATATTTACTAATTTTTTAAATTTATTTATTTATTTTTGAAAGGTAAATTATTCAAATATATTTTGTAAACCAATGCTTTTATTGTTTGTCATATTCTTGAGATAATCTTAGTTTTCGTCTTCTATTAGAACCATTCCGTGAAATTTTTCATTAAAAGTATTGAGTTCTTAAAAAAGATTAAATGGGCAGGCCCTTGCTATCCATATCCGCCCTGGGGTGAAGTTTTCTCCTCGTCTCCGACCCGAATACCCAAGTAAGTGGATAATTCCCACCTTGTTCGGGGCAGGGCCTACATGTATCGGGTTTGACATGTATTTTTTGCCATCCCGATGTTTGCTTCTCGCATTTTTATGGATCGCCTCTCGACTATTCTTGCTCCATGTGATTGATACCATGTTAGAACTCAATATATGAATAAGCTTTATTTATTATTAAACTGAACTGAGTATACATCTGTGTTTATTTGGCAACAAACAATATATCAGAATAGCTAATAAAAAAGACAATAACAATATGAATAATATGAAAATAATGGATCACAAAGAAAACAAGATTTACGTGAAACCCAAATCCTAAATTGCAGAGAGGGCTTTGCTCGCACCGTATGTACATAGATTTGTGGGTTGTAAGGAATTTAATTTACCCAAAAGTTCTTTCAATTTTCCATAGTAGGTGGTGATTGATTGTTGTTTCTGATGAAGATTGGCAAGATCACGTTTCAGCCTGAAAATTTTGATACGATTGCTCTATTGAAAGTTGACTTCCAATTCCTAGCATAGTAGATGAGAATTCGTATAAGAGAACGATCAACGGAATGAAGGAGCCATAACATGATCATTTCGCAACATCAATCCCAAAAAAGGATAATGACATTATCGTCGGTTGGACGTGTGATGGTGTTGAGAACATAATCAAGCTTGTTTTTGGCATTCAGGGCTTGGGTATGGTAAGACACCAAGCAGGACAATTGTTTCCATTGAGGTGTGCATCAACAAAGAATTGGTTTGGTTGATCGCAAGAGTACAAGAAGTATGAAAATGATATATGTGAGAGATTTGGGAACAAGTGGGACATAGTGATTTTTAGCCATGGACATGGACAATTTGTGTCAAATTACCTTTAGATTATTGATTTTCTATGGTAAGGGTTGCTTGGAAAACTATTGTTTTGAACTCAAACATTCTATACAACACTTCCAAACAATAATGTAAAGTTAGTGATGGTTTTATAAAGTGCAAGATTTGTTTCCTTTTTATTATTTATTTCTTAAAAAGATGTATAGAATGAGGTGTGACATTTTTGTTTAGTACAATAGATTCATTTTTAGGTAATAAATCTTTATTTTAGAGGAGGAAATATCTTGTCCAAATCATCCCAGCAGATGATCATTACCCATATCTCCACTTTATTACTCGAACCAGTCCAACAAATAGGAATCTGAGATTTTTATTGGGCTTTGAAGGTTTAGGCCCAAACCATATTTCAGAAGGAAACATTCCTTATGAGGCGTGTCCAGTAAGCTTCTTTAGCTCCATTCATACAACCCAATAAGCATTACGTACATGTCATAACTTTAGTCGGAACTCTACATTATCTTCTGTTTTTCGCATTTTTGTGGACTGTCTCTTGACAATTCATGTTTCATGTGATTGATACCATGTTAGAACTCAATATGTGAACGAAGCTTACTTCTCATTAAATTGAATTGAGTATACATCTAGGTTTATAAAGTATTGGCAACAAACAAGATATCAAAATCACTCTAATACCACGTATTGGCAATCGGGACAATTAATAACGACAAGAATAATATGAACAATATGAAAATAATGGATCATAAAGAAAACAAGATTTATCTGAAAAAATAAATCTTGAATCACAAAGATGGCTTTGCTTACACTGCATATACATGGATTGGTAAGTTGTAGGGAAGCTTATTCATCCCAAAGTTCTTCAATTTTTCATAGTAGGCGATGATTGATTTTTGTTCTTGATGAAGATGGGTAAGATCACGTTCCATCCTGAAAATTTTTGGTACGATTTCTTTGTTTGAAAACTAGCTTCCAATTCAACCTAAAGGTCGTTAGATGTAGCACAGTAGAGAAGACTTCATGTAAGAGAATGACTGATGGAGTGAAGGAGTTAGGACATGATCTTTTGCAACATCAATCCCAAAAAAGGCAAAGAAAGTATCATTGATTGGACACGTGATGGTGCTGAGAACAAAATTGAGCTTGTTTTTAGCATTCAGGGCTCGGGTATGGCAAGACGCCAAGTAGAATAATTGTCGCCGTTGATGGATGTATCAACGATGAATTGGTTTTGTTGGTCACAAAAGTGCAAGAAGTATGGAAATAAGGCATCTGTGAGAGATTTGGTACCAGCTGGGACATGATGATTTTCAGCCATAGACATGGACAAATTGTGCTGTCTTTATTATTTGAATCGGTTCTCAATAAGTGGTATCAGATTGATTCTGGTATCTTGTTTGTTTCCAACAAGCGATATCAGAGCTAAGGTTTTGACGGTTCTTGGGAGGGTCAGATTGATTATTATAGCGAAGTTTGAACAACGTTGATTTTTTTAGGGATGACAAGTATAAAATTTGAAATTCTGCTTTTGGATTGCAACACCAGATTTGTTATGATAGATTTTTATTTGGACGCTATAGGGGAAGCAACATTAGGAATTGTTATCTTGTTGCTCGTGTTGATAATTTGAGCAATTTTGTTAACTCAGATGGAGTTAGTTGTGAACTTGATGATTTTGTTATTCATAGTGATTCGAGCAAGTATGGTGCCCAAGGTAATTTTGCTGGTAAGCTGTGCATGAATTTAGTTCACAGTTGATGAGTATTCTCAAAGGTATGGTGGAAGATGTGGAGTAAATTGGTGGAGTGTTTTGTTTGAAGAATTTTGTTGGAATTGAAGAGTTAAATTTTATTTCTTGCAGTGAAATTCGTGTCAATGTGGAGTTTGTTAGAATTAGGTTGTGACCCAAATTCTTGTTATGTATTTTATTGGAAATACTGTTGGAGGAGTATTCTGAGTTGGTAGAAGACATGAAAATGTCTTGAGATAATCCAAAATGAATTTGACTCCTATTTCATTCCAAATCTCCTTTATTGATTTTACCTATTGTATCACAAGAGTGCAAGAAGTATGGAAATGAGGCATCTGTGAGAGATTTGGTATCAGTTGGGACATGGTGATTTTCAACCATAGACATGGACAAATTGTGCCGTCTTTATTATTGATTCGGTTCTCAGTAAGTGGTATCAGATTGATTCTTGTATCTTGTTTGTTTCCAAAAAGCGATATCAGAGCTAAGGTTTTGACGATTCTTAGGAGGGTCAGATTGGTTATTAAAGCGAATTTTGAACAAGGTCGATTTTTTCAGGGATGACAAGTATAAAATTTGAAATTCCGCTTTTGGATTGCAACACCAGATTTGTTATGTCAGATTTTTATTTGGACGCTATAGGGGAAGCAACGTAAGGAGTTGTTATCTTGTTGCTCGTGTTGATAATTTGAGCAATTTTGTTAACTCAGATGGAGTTAGTTGTGAACTTGATGATTTTGTTATTCATAGTTATTCGAGCAAGTATGGTGCCCAAGATAATTTTGCTGGTAAGCTGTGCATGAATTTAGTTCAAAGTTGATGAGTATGCTCCGAGGGGCATGGTGGAAGAGGTGGAGTAAGTTGGGAGAGTGTTTTGTTTGAAGATTTTTGTTGGAATTGAAGAGTTAAATTTTATTCCTTACAGTGAAATTTGTGTCAATGTGGAGTTTGTTAGAATTGGGTTGTGACCCCAATTCTTGTTATGTATTTTATTGGAAATACTGTTGGAGGAGTATTCTGAGTTGGTAGTAGACTTGAAAATGTCTTGAGATAATCCAAAATGAATTTGACTCCTATTTCATTTCAAATCTCCTTTATTGGTTTTACCTATTGAATTGGAACTTCACATTATATTAAACTCTTCATGTATTAAATCTTTCATTATAAATATGTGATTTACAATATATATTGAAATTGACCAATTGTCCAATTATTTATTGGTCTAAAGAGATCCTTTGTAACTCCTTACCATTGATTATAGTGATTTCTCAATCTCTACTCGTGGTTGTCCCGTATTTGGGTGTCCACGTAAATCTTGTGTAATTGACCAATTGTCCAATTAGTTATTGGTCTAAAGAAATCCTTCGTAATTCCATATCATTGATGATAGTGAATTCTCAGCCTGTCCTCAGCCTCTCCCTGTGGTCTTCCCAAATTTGTGTTTCCATATAAATCTTGTTTTCTTGTGTGAACTATTATTTTTCATATTGCTCTTATTTTCTTGTCTTTAATATTTGGCCCGGTTCCCAACTTAAAGCATCTAGGATCCATCTATAATAGGAAACTAAATAAATCTAAGAATTAAATAAACTATTCTCGATATAGAATAATTACAAGAACAAAGAAAATACTCTAATAATTCAATAAACTCCATGGAGCTAGGTTTAGTGTTCCTCCAGATGGTGGTAATCTGCAATTGGGGCCTCAACCTGAAGTGGTTAATCCTTGCTTCCGCATCACCAAGTTGTCTCAGACAGACAACAAGTTTTAGTTGTACATCAGTACATGTGCCTGGGGAGAGGATTTTTCAAACGTCAAAACACTTTCTTCTGCCCCTGAGCATATGGTACACGCTTTGCCAGACTCTAAAAAGTTGATGGGATGGGCCATTTTCTTACTAACACATATGGAGGCCCCTACTCTCATTCCACTTAATATAGGATTGGCCTATTGAATTCTATATATATATATATATATATATATATTGGCCCTTTCTCCTCTTCATAACTAGTAAGGAAGAGGGATATCGATTTCTAGGGCTTTGAAGGGGAGTAGAGAGTAGTTCTCTCCATAGCCAGTTTCCTTCATCTTTTTCAGCTCAAAGGAATTAAATGGAAAGTCAATCACAAGCTATTGGAGGTATGACTTCTTTTGTTATTGTTGAACTCATGCTATGAGAATGAGAAGAGATTATTGTATCCATTTTTTTTAACAAATGGTATCAGAGCCAAACCTTTTCATTTTTTATGGTTGAGTTGTTCCATTTTTTTGTTGGCTATTGAAATTGATTAAATGAATGGAGAGAACTATAATTCCTGTATGGATATTGAACTCCCATTCTGTAGATTGCCAACCATTCATGTCGGACAGCTGATCTAGAGTTTAGGGTAATGGCTAATGGTTTATTTGCTAAGCGCCTAAAACTCTAATATTTCTATCAAACTTTGCTAGTTCTTGAGGATGTGTGTTATCCATTAATGGTTACTATTTATTATAATAATAGTGTTCTTTATTTCCTTCCTGCATTTTGCCCTTAGATAAGCCACGGATAATTATGTGAATAACATTTCATTGTTAAACTATTGCATTTTAGCAAATTTGTATCCAAGTTGTTTTAGAAAGTTGGAGAAGGCAGAAATAGGTTGCTGGGTGAGTAAGAGAGAAAGCTAATCTGGAGTCTGTGGTGGGGCATATGTAGGTGTTGGGATCTTCCTCTGCTAGCATTTTATGTTGTTTCCAAAATGAGTTTACTATGAAAGTTAGAACAAGTTCAGAGTGAAAAGGGAATTTTGAGCAACGCGCTTTAGCACAGGGCTTACTGTGGAATTTTATTCTTCTTTGCATCACAATGAATTACGGCTGTAAGAGCGTCTTATGTAGCTTTGATTTATTAACAGAGGAGCCGGAAAGATTCATTTGACTTATTAGATGCTGATTTAATATGTCAATTTCTTGTAATGAAGATGTCTTGTTATCTTATTTGTATTGTCCTTGTAGTTGTGGCACTTGTTTGATCCCCTTTGGAAAGGAAGTAAAAGGGAAAAAGACATGTCAATTTTTTTTCCGTTACTTCTTCAGATTCCAACTTGAAGCTCCTCGTTGAGCAATTAAGTTCATTCGGATCCATTGTCTTATCATGTGTTTGGGCACTGAAAATTCTTCTTTTTTCTTTAATAAAAGATTTAGAATTTCAAGATGGATGAACCAAAGAAAAGGATGAAAATAAATTTGTAGATTGATTCGATCAGCCTTTTTTTTTTAGATGTTGAATTTTTTTTTAGGAATAGATTTCTAAGAAAGAAAATATTGAATAGAATTTTGTTGTGGGAGTTGATTTACATATCTGTCTTTTCTTTTCTTTTTTCCTGGTCTAAAAATCTTCTTCTTCTGCTTGTGCTGCTGTCGTCCCCCTCACATAGAGATAGGACGAACTTGTTTTGGTACCGGGTGAAATGTGATTTGTTCATGTCTAGCTTGATTATAATGAATGTGAAGCTATTGAAATTGAGGTACAACTTGGGCGGTTCTTGCATAGTGACGGGCTTACCTCTAAGCCCCCGGATTAGCCCTTATTTGGATGAACTGGATCACCAAGTTTTGGGTGTTTCTTGTTCTTTACTATTCTGCATTTATTTACTGATTTGTGATGCATGATTTTCAGCCATATGATTAGTGTATTTTCGGTCATTTGAGCTGTTGAAAATAGTATAATCATTCAATTTGGAATCATTGTTAGATGGGTTTTTGTGCTATTCTAATCAATTCTTGTGTGGCATTTTGTGGATAACCTAACCATTTCTTGTTGTTTTGTGTTTAACAATTTATGCCCATTTAATCATTTAATATTTCTCTGGGTATTAGTTAAGCTTTAAGCATTGGTTAGAGTTTATGGTATTGGTTAATGATTGGTTGATATCTTATATCACAAAATTGTTTTCCCTTTCTATATTTATGAATTTTGTGATATTGTTTCATATTTGTTTTGGAGAAAAGAAATGGATAATCTCCTTTAAAATGAATAAATATTTTATCCATATGGATTATATCATTTTGTAGTATACTGATGTTTGGAGTGGCTAAGTACTCACCTCTCTGGGACTAGTCATGATAAATTATCGGGATTGTTATATTGTTCATGCTTTCGCTTTATGATTTTATACTAAGATTCATACAGATAGTGAATTTGCCCTCTCGATAAATTATTATTTGGTAGGATGCTTAGGACGACAAAGATAATAGTTAAGTGCTTGGCACTTGGTGACCTAATTCTATCCTCTCGGTAGTGGGTCATTTTAAGTCGTATTTAATTATTTTGCTTTGTAATGCGTAAAAGTCTTTTGTATGTCTTGGGCTCTAGTATAGTGTGTTTATTTTGAATAAAACTCTAGCATGGATAACAGGTGTTGTGAACATCATTTTGAGGCCATTGAAAATATTTTGTGACAATTCTGCAGCAGTTGCATTCTCTCGAAATATTAGGAGTTCTTCACGCTCCAAACATATTGATATTAAGTATTTGTTTGTTAGAGAGAAAATAATTGAGTCATATATTTGTATTGAGCATATTTCGACAGATCATATGTTAGCTGACCCACTAACTAAAGGTTTAGCTCCAAAATTGTTTCAGGAGCATGTGACTCATTTGAGATTGTTAGAGTCCAATGTTTTATTTAGTTAGTGGGAGTTTTGTAATCATTGCTATTTTACCATATTAATTATGTTCATATTCTGTTTTGTCTTTAAGTATGACAATGTATGTACATTTTAAGACATTTTGATTAGTCTCGTGTCTGAGTCACACGCATTTTGGACAAGGCAATGTTTGTACATTTTGAGACATTTTGATTAGTCTCGTACCTGAGTCACGCGTATTTTGGACAAGACAATGTTTGTACATTTTGAGACATTTTGATTAGTCTCGTACCTGAGTCACGCGCATTTTGGACAAGACAATGTTTGTACATTTTGAGACATTTTGATTAGTCTTGTGCCTGAGTCACGCGCATTTTGGACAAGGAAATGTTTATACATTTTGAGACATTTGTGGTTAGTCTCGTATCTGAGTCACGCGCATTATGGACAAGACTTATCGTTTTAAAGACATTCAGATTTGTCTCTAGGGCTTCTTATGGAAACGGTGTTTATCACTCTTTTGATCTTTTCCATACTGCTTTTACATCTCATTGGCATGTGTTACATGATTTCAAGTATTGGTTATGTGTTGTATATCCTCTCAGTATATCATTCACTGATTTTGAACCTTTTGGCACATTTGAACAAGGTCTTTTGTTTTTTGAGATGTTTGTTTGTGTTTATGAAGTGATTAAATGAAATGCTGTCCAAGTGGGAGATTGTTAGACTTATGAAGTGGACTAGCCCTTCATTTAATCATTTTTTGAGCCCATAAAGGGATGGGCCATTTTCTTACTAACACATATGGAGGCCCCTACTCTCATTCCACTTAATATAGGATTGGCCCATTGAATGCTATATATATATATATATTGGCCCTTTCTCCTCTTCATAACCAGCAAGGAAGAGGGATATCAGTTTCTAGGGCTTTGAAGCTGAGTAGAGAGTAGTTCTCTCCATAGCCAGTTTCCTTCATCTTTTTCAGCTCAAAGGAATTAAATGGAAAGTCAATCACAAGCTGTTGGAGGTATGACTTCTTTTGTTATTGTTGAACTCATGCTATGAGAATGAGAAGAGATTATTGTATCCATTTTTTTTAAAACATGTATTACATGCAAATGATTTCTTAAGCAGAGTTAATGCTTTGTATGACTCTTTGATTTTTTACTTCAGCGTCGTTGGGTAATTTAACATTGTACTATATGCAGCTGCTTTCATAATCAAGATGAGAAGAATCACAGAAGTCAGTAATCTGAAGTTGAATGATGACATTTGGTTTGTGCCTCTTTTCATTTTGATATTATGTTGTATCTGTAATTATTCAATCAATGTGTTTGAGAGGACTTGACATCATATACTAATTCGAAAAACACAAGAAGTTCAATGAGAAGCGATCAAATTTCTTTGCATTGGGTATATTAACAGAAGCATGAAAATTTTAAAATGCAGATTAAAGCACAGTTCTGTTTATTGCCCTATAGATGAGAATAGGACTCCTAACATTATGCTTGGAATCACTCCAGAGTAATCTTCCAGAGAGAACCCATGACTTCGCCTGAAGAAATTTGCCGTTCACCATCACTTTGAAAGATCTCTTCTGGTTTGGGCCGTCGAAAGTCAGAATTTCCGGTACAACAGTGATAGAAACTCCTTTTGGAGACCAAATACTTGCTCGGTAGACGGATTTTCCATTGCCAACATTAGTCACAGTACGATAGAATACCTCCGAAAAAGAAGATTGAGAACTGTTCAGATAAACATGCATGGAAGGATAGTTGAGGCCATCTGCTCCTTTTGCCATGGGAAAGTTTGAGCAATTGTACTTTTTGTTTCCGGTTAACATTGCAATTGTTGAGCTGTTGTATCCTTGTTTACAGAGGAAGCTAATGTAATCGTCGTGTTGAATGTCATAAACTAGACCAGGGTGCAATGCTACTCTTGGATTTATTTGGCCTGAACCGGATGCTAATTCTGCCCCCTCTGGTTTGATCTTCATGGTTTTTGCTGCACCAAACATGTCAAAATTATAGTCGGAAAATAAACGGGCAAAGGATATAATGCAAAAGCTTTCAGGAACCTCAACAACCACGGGGCTTACCGGTGGTCATTAGAGCAGACTTGATTGTAGCAACGGACCAATCAGGATGAAAGGACTTGACATAGGCAGCTGCCCCCGAAACATGAGGGCAAGCCATTGATGTGCCGGATATAATGTTGAATTTCACAACCCTTTTGTCAACTGGTTCCCCTAACATTGTCGCCAATTGCGAATAGGACGCCAAAATATCGAGCCCCGGTGCAGCAATATCAGGCTATAGGATGACAAACTCAGTAAGAACCTAAAACAGAAGGAAAATGTCGATTACAAGGAAAAATTTCTTTACCTTGAGGATGTTTGAACTCATTGTCTGTGGACCTCTTGATGAAAATGAAGCAATAAAAGGTGCTGTCATGTTTGCAGTTAACGTTTTGGATATAACAGCTTGCGCATTCCTGAAATAAGATTGCTCAAGAATATGATGACATTTTAACAGCATGGAAAAAATACGACAAATGGAAATAATATGACGAACCTAGTTGAATTGATGTACTTATCAATCTTTGCACCATCTTCAATACTGACTAAAGTTCCTGGTATCAGATTAGGATAGGCAGTGTCCGTGCTATAAGACATGATAATCCCAGCTCCACCTAAGCCATAGATGATGGAGTCCTGACCAAAAAATCCTTTGCAATACAAAACTTTTCCTTTCACTTTATTCTGATTCAGCGTCCCATATTCGCAGGCACTGTGACAAAAAACCGTGTATATAAGTGTCTATCAGCATTAGCCATTCGGTAAAAAATTCGAGATGAATACCTGGCGTTCCCAAATGGATCTCTAGAAACATTTTGTGCTTGCGCTCCACTCGTTAAAGAGTACATACGCTCTTTTGGTTCAAATGTATTGATCGCAATGCCCTGAAAAGATAAATTAAACTGTATATAAGAACTATTGATGAAGGATCGAATTCGTAGAGGAAGTAGAAGGGACATACAGTAAATTTCTCTCCATTGCCTAATGTAACGGGGGTTTCATATCGTCGGTCGATGCTACTAGCAGCTACAGTCAAGATCCATGGTGCAACATTTTCCACTGTTGCAAGTTCAGGTCCATCATTTCCTGCTGCACATGAAGTCAAGATTCCCTTCTTCATGGCATGGAAGGCTCCAATGGCAATTGGATCTTTGAAGAAATCCCGAGGGTACGCTCCTAACGATATCGATATGATATCGACTCCATCAGCAATGGCAGAGTCATATGCTGCCAATATGTCCATGTCCGAGCATCCCCAAGTCCAACAAACTTTGTATATAGCAAGACGGGCAGATGGAACTCCACCTCGAGCAGTACCTTCCGCAATACCATATAAGCTTGCACCATGTACAGTATTTCCTGCAGCAGTCGAGGCGGTGTGGCTCCCGTGTCCCTCAACATCCACCGGAGACTTCTCTTCCGGTGGCCCTTCGTTTTGAAGCTGGAAGTATTGGGCACCAATGACTTTGCTGTCCAAAGACAAACGACTCACTGTCAAATACACTAGTAATTCCCATTATTGGCTATGATCAAATGGTACATTAGGGAGACTTACTTGTTGCATCCGGTGAAGTTTCCGGTCTTTACACATTTGCCCTTCCATTTAGCAGGTGGAGGACCATAACCTTTATCATGGAAGCTGGGAGACTGTACATAAATCCCTGGAGTAAAAGATGAAAAAGAACAAAAAATAAGCATAAGTTGAAATCATAAAGGGACAAATTTAAATGGCAAATTTCAGTTACCAGTATCCATAAGAGCCACAATCATATCACTCTCTTCCTGTTTCCTATTCACAGTCACCGGCATTCCAAGAAAATCCCAGGATCTTGTTGTGCGAAGCTTCTGCACTTTGTTTGGGAATACAGAAACAACTCCATCTTTCCCTGGGAATTAAATGAACATCGAAAGTGAAAAATAATTGAAGAAATCTTTAAAAATCAGAAGAGCTAAACATGATATAGTGAATCAATACATACTCGATAATAATTCCGCTTCATGAGGCAGCAATTTTGCAACAAATCCATTAAAGCTCTTTCCATAGCTATGTATCTTGGAGTTTCTAGCTATCAGTTCACTAAAAACATAAAATCAAAAAATAAACACAAATTTTCTTTAATAATTCAGTTGAACACAGTACTATAAATAAATATAAACGTTTTTATTACTCTCCAATTGCTTCAGAAAGTAGGCTGTGGTGTTCATCCGTCAAGAATATCCTGTCCTGAGTGTCCTCATGCAGATCTCCCATGTAAACAATGTAAGGCTGCAAATAAACAAATACTTTCAGAATATTTTTTTAAAAAAAAAATCTCTACAAGTTTTCTTATACTGTAAAGATTACCTGTCGTTCTTCGGCATTGATCTGAACTGCAATAATACAAAGATTGAAAAACAAGAAAAGGAGATTATTCTTTGATGTCTTCATGGCAGTGTGACCTTGTGTATTCTCTGTGGGTCAATGTGGTGCTTTGTGCTGAGTATTAATACAAATTATGAAGGAGAGAGTGAGAATTAATAGGCACTGAATATGGATCTTTATCCGCGACTAGATTCATTAAGGCCTTTACGTCAAATATTTACCTCACAGATTTCTTGCACAATTCCATGCAGAGATCGAATTTTACAGTTGTACACGTATAATAAATATGGTAAAAACGTATTATCTACCAAAAATAAAGGTAAAAAATATGTACAACTCACTGGATCAAGCCCTAAATATATTTTCAATCAAAATCAATCTATAAGAGCTGGCCAGGCCAGTCAAACCGTAATCTCTTTGCCTTATATTTGATAGTTAATTATTTTTAGAGGGTGTTTGGTGGGGATTAAAATCACATTTTTAGTAGATTGTGATAGAAGTTTTTGAAATGTGTGGTTAAAAAGTTGTGAGACCCAAAAAATATGTGGTTGATATTGATTGTTTGACTTTGACTTAGATTAAAATCAGATTTTAATCTAAAACAAACTGGTTTAGGTTACAACTTTTTGTAAGGGCGTGTTTGGCAATGTTTCTACCTATTGTAAAAGCTTCCTAAGGAAGTTAAGTTGGCTTCCTCTAAAAGTATATCTAACCAAATAAAGTATTTTCAGAAAATTACCCAAACATGTTCAGATGTAAGAGCATCTCCAAGAAACTCTCTATTTTTAAAGAGCATATTCTACCATTTAAAGAGCAAAAATTTTAAAATGCTACAATAGCGTTTTTATTTTTAACATTTAATTTTATCATTCCCAATATGTATTTATTGTTTTTTTTTTTTTCATTCTTTTATTTTTACTCTTTTTCCTCCAATAATTATATCACTTTATTTAATTAAATCAATAAAATGTATATTGGAAGTTGGAATTTTTGAAACATTAAATTATAGAGAGGTGAGTAGAGCCAAACTCGCTCTTTATTTTAAAAAGTTAAATCGAAGAGTTTCTTGAATTAAAATTTTAAAGATTAACTCTTTAAAATAGAGAGTATTCCACTTTTAAAGAGTCTTTCAGAGATACTCTAACTTTTTAATTTCAAAAGTAGTTTTTGACTTTTCAAAAAATCGGCCAAACGAAAACTAAAAGGAATTTAAGTTGTAAAAAACGTTATGCAAAAAAGATTGACTGATCCATGAAGAAGATATTAGTTGTCTAGTTTACATAATCCCCATTTTTATGCTCATATATTTATCTATAATCTATAATCTATAAAATATCAAATCAAGTGAGAATCATTTTAGGCGATTTTAACCCTACATAATTCAATTATTTCAATAATACATTATTTTTCATTTTTTAATATGTAATAAATATTACAAAAATCCTATGAATTTCGTGTTATTAATTATCAATTAATTAATATTCACATTAATCTAAATTCAATGAATTTTGACTTGATTAATCTTGGTCTACATGAATCTAGACTTATTATAGATGGATTTATTTCTATATGAATTTTAATGGGTGTTTAAATTCACGTGTTAGCAATTAATTCTTATATACCAAATATAGTCTATAATATATAAAATATCAATTAAAGTGAGAATAATTTTTTGGACGATTTTAACCCTACATAATTCAATTATTTCAATAATACATTACTTTTCGTTTTTTTTAATATATAATAAATATTACAAAATCCTATGAATTCCGTGTTATTAATTCTCAATTAATTAACATTCAAATTAATCTAGATTCAATGAATTTTGTCTTGATTAATCTTGATCTACATGAATCTAGACTTATTATAGATGAATTTATTTCTATATAAATTTTAATGGGTGTTTAAATTTATGTATTAGCAATTAATTCTTATATACCAAATATAATATAAAAATCCTGCTCATTTATAGTATTTCATTATCACAAAAAAATTTGAATATTTCTTATCTTAAATTTATATTCTAAATTTTATTTTATTTTTTTTGTTTGAAACTCATCAAATCCCCCTAACAAATTAGTATCAAATATTATTTTTATAACACTTATAAAGTATTTTAAAATAACGTGCAATGCACATTCAACTTTAACTAGTAGATATAAACGCCCTATAAAAAAATCTAAACCATTAATTAGTTCAATATTACAACAATAACTCTCATAATCCATTTTGCATGTGATAAAATGGTACAATTGACCCACGAGGACCCTAAGTGGGTCGGCCAATGATAAAAAACTCAATGTACCTATTCATAGTTATGAATATAAGCATGCATTTTATTTTACTTTAAATTTATCAACATATAGCAAAATAGCTAGGATACACGAGACTTGTAAGTTGTACCACGCTGGTTGTACCCCTACTCTTGGCTCGATAAGGTTGTAATTGGACAGGCCAAACTCTTTTAACTCAAAAGTGCATAGTCACACAAGAGACCTTGAATACTATTGAGAAAATTTGTCAATACGTGAAAACAGGGGAACAAAAAGTGAAACATTGAAAACGACAAAACTCAATTTACGTGGTTCAACAAATTCGACTACGCTACAAGAGTAGGAGAATTGATTCGCTAATCAAACCGCCAAATTACGAACTCATGTGCCTCTTCTATACTTAATTAGAACACTCTAAGCATGGACAAATAAACTTCTACTTTTCTCTCTTCCTCAACTTTCTCTGTTTCTCACACTTTTTGATGCAATCGAATATGTGAAAATTTCACCTACTAAGAGTTTTAAAATGCCTAATCCATAAATCAGATTTAAAGAAATTTTGTTCAAAAATCAGATCATAATTCATCATTAAATATTAATAATAATATTATAAAATTAAATTAATTGACATACCCCTTCCACTCCACCACACTCCCAACCCCTTCTCTACATTCTCTCTAGCAACTATCGAAAACCACCGTCAGATACCATCGCATCGAAGGAAGAAAAATCAAGAAAACCGTGTAAACCATGCGCAACAGAATGAATGTCGGCACCGCTGTGTGCGGCGTTACGTGCTGGGTTGCCGCTGTGCACGGTGCTGCAGATCGGGGCATTTTTTATTTTTATTTTTTTTCATTTTTTCTGTGGTCGGTGCTACAAATAAGAGGTGTTGCTTGTCTCCCATTTTTTCTCTGGTCACATGTGGCTAGCTTTATAGATCAAGGTTGAAGAAGAGATGGATGGTGGTGGTGCGCATGGAGCACATAATCAAGTGCCAGGTGTTTGGTGATGCCGCGATCTGGCAACGATGATGGTGTCGAAGTATGGTATGTGGTGGTGTTGTGATGGTGGTTTTGCGGTTGCTATGGTGAGTGGTGGTGGTTTCGCATTGCTGTGATGCGTGGTGGTGGTTTTACGCAGTCTGATGAGGAGGTGGTGATGTTGGCGGTGGTCGTGGATGTGGATATGGATGTGAATGTGAATGTGGATGTTTGTGATCAATAAATTAACTAACTTGTTACTGATAAATAATATGTGATCTAAAAATGTGATGAGACTCACAATTTATTAAGCCGTGATCAAGAATTTACTCGTGATAACTTAATTTGATAATTTGTGACTTTATGATCGATGATTAAATTGTGACCTATAAATTTTTTGATCTGTGATGAATAAATAATAAGTGATCAATTAATTCGATAATTTGTGATCAAATTGTATAGAATTATGATCTTAATATATTTAATTAATTATTTCATAAATAAAATGTAATCAATATATGATTTTTGAAGTTTTAAAACTTGTTTTTAGTTTTGAAATGGATCATACTTAATTTATTAAATATGAAATTTTCTCATCGAATATTTAGATCAAGTAAATCCTGTCGAAATTCTTCAATTTTTTAGACAGAAACGAGACTCTGAGCAAAACTTTTGGACTACGCCCATAAAGCCTGGTTTTTGGCCCAAATTCCACTGTTTAGGCATTCAAATTGTTCACTTTTATATTATGTCGAAACTAGACTTTATTTATTGTCAAGTTATTTCTGTTTAAGAATACTAGAAGATTTGCTTAGATTAGTTTATCTAGAATTGTGTTTTGTTTAAAAAAGAGCTTAATGGGGTGTGTTTTGTTTGTTGTTTTCAGTTTTAAGTTTTGTAAAATATCCGAAATTTGTTTGATATGATATTTTTGAAAATGCATTTATAAAACAAGGTTAAATCTATAACGTAAAATTTAAAACATATTTTTGACCTTTTTTTGTATTTCAACTGAAAATACTAAAAACATTCAAAACCAAGAAAATAAACGTTTAAATAAAAATTCTAAAAAATAAATAAAAGTTATCAAACAATAAACTTCTAAAAAAATATAATCCTAAAAAAGACAGTTCTTATAAAAAATTCTGAAAAAAATAAATTTAAAAAAACTTGAGCTTACAATACAAATTATCTTCCCATTATCTTGCAGAAATAGAAAACTAAAATATATCACCAAATACATATTTCAACACTTTCTTAATCAAATACGAATGTCTCCAATAGCATTCAACATTTAGCATAATAATATCAAATTTCATCTGTGGCTCTACATGCGATGCCTCAAGAGGGTTTATATGGGCAACGGGTAAAATACGTTCGGGAGTGGTTATGAGCAAAAGTGATGATTCAACTATTCAAATAAACTAATATGATTGATTAGTGATTACTAGTTGAGCATTGCAAACTTGATAATTTTTGGATCAGGTCATGGCTTAGTGTAGCGATGACAACGGGCGGAGGCAGGGCATTTTTTCGTCCCGTTACCCGTTTAAAGCGGAGCAGGAACCTTGCCCCGTTTACGTACCTGTTTTATTTTTTATTTTTAAAGTTTTTCATAATTCATGTTATTGCCCCCATTTATTAAAGTGAGACAATAATATAGTTATTAGAATTTTTAATTCATTAATTAATTTTTAAAAGTTGAATTATTTGAATATATTTGGTAAACTAAAATTTTTATTGTTTATCATATTCCTCAAATAATCTTAGTTACCATATTCTATTAGAATTAATGAAATTCCGTGAAAATTTTCATTTAAAATATTGAATTCTAAAAACAAAAAAGTTAAATGGGGCAGGACGGGCCCCTGTTACCTGTACCCGCATCGGGGCGAAAATCCCTGCCCCGCTTGCCCTATTAAGTGGGTAATTCCCGCCTTGTTTCGGGCGGAGCCGCGAGTATCTGGTAAGATTTTTTTTTTGTCATCCCTAGGTGAGAGAGATTAAATTGTCAAATAAAACTTATAAATTTGGCAAATTCGATTACAGAATCGGGTGCCCACAGTTTCACTTTATGAACCAAGAATCAACTAGGGCTTGACCTCTTGTTTCTTAATTAACTGCTCCAAATGTGAAAGGAGTTATATTATAATCTAACTTGAGTACGAACAATTTAAAAGAACTACTAAACAATAACTATAAAAATTAAAAAACATCTCTATTTATTTATGGATGGGAAAAAAACCTAGGAGTTCATGTGTGATTATTATATAAAATCTAGTGTATGTATTGTTGACCTCTAAAAATGTACTTCCAACATGATCAATAAATTCTAAGACCTCTCACGTCCATGCAAATCGTATTCTTGCACACTTGGACAAATCGTTAGCCACACATGGGGCTTCCTTCGGTGGGGGTGGAGTTGGTCGCGCGTACTCCAACGGTCAAATTAGTTGGAGAAGAAGATATATGAGTGTGGGAGGGCTCTAGACATGAGGCTCCAATGTGAAAGAAAAAGGAGGCCGGCCTTGGGAAACATATTGTAAAAATGGTGAAGTTACTAAGTTATATTGAAAGTCTAAATTTGCATTCCCTTTGGCTTGATACAAAGTATGAATTTTTTATAGTAAAAAAGAGTGAGTAGGAATCGTTGGATGAAAAGTTACGTGGCCTCATCCTAGCGGTTGAGACCTCTTGTCATGACCATTTTATGTTATGACCATTTGTAGCCTTCCCCTAATTCTTAGGCTCCCGAGGATTCTCGCCTCAAGGCAGCCTTTCACTAATTCTTAGGCCGGCAAGTTCGAACAACTAGCATACACCTATGCTATGAGTAGAATGTTAGGGATAATACCTGCATATAATGATATCATTAGTACACTCTTTGATAAAATAGGCTAGACGCCTAACTGTTGCGACCTTGTCGTACCGAATGGGGAGAAGAGCATTCTCACTGTGTGACAGTCTCCCCATTCAAATTTGCTTACGTTCTCGTAGCGAGAAGTGAGTTTTGTATCAACGTGCATCCCTCTAATTGCAAGAATAACAATGGCACCAACTCCATCTGGATGGGCATTCACATAATGCTTCATCGCACATCAACCCGTAGTAACTTGTATTTGCTGCCTTCGACACTAACCTTCACCATCTGCCCATCTGAGTATTAGTTTTTCGGATGGAAGGCCTCAAACCACAGTGCTTGAACACATGTCGAAGTAAATACACAATCTTTATCATTGTACTCTGCAAAGTTTGCGCTCTCCGAAACCCCTTGAAAGACAAAAGGTAATTTCACAACGCTGACTTCTTCATCCTTCTTCCCCACAGCTTCCTTCATCGTCTTTCACCAGCTTGCCGACACGATCCGTGACCCAAAATCTTTTATCCGCAAAAATGCACGATATTGACCCATATCAACATCGCATGTTTGAGCGGTCCCGTTTTGATACCAACTTTCACGAACCGTAGGTTTAGCTCCCGAGATATCTCGCCTCAAGGTAGCTTTCTCCTCATTCTTAGGCCGACAAGCTCGAACAACTGGCATACACGCATGCTATGAGTAGGATGTTAGGGATAATACCTGCATATGATGATATAATTAGTGCACTCTTTGATAAAATAGGCCAGATGCTTAACTGTTGCGACCTTGCCGTGCCGAATGAGGAAAAAAGCATTCTCAATGTGTGACACCTAGGTCTGACATGTAATACTAGGATTGACTTGTTGATTGAGTGTAGCAACCTATGCAGTGTGTTGTCACATCACCCATTTATCACGAGATCTTGTATGAAGATCTTCCCTAAGATATACCTACCAACCTCGCCTCATCCATGAGGGCTCGGATTCCCTGGTGGTTCAATTAATAGTGGTTTGGCCCAATTGCCGCTTGTGCGGAATAATATGGAGTGCGGGCCTAGGTTTCACGGTGTGCCTTTCTTCTTAGCACAGAAAGGGACACCGTGCGACAGTAGTCCGTTCCGCTTGACTACCTTCCGCATTTTCTCGGGACAAAATAAGATTTGATCACAATTTTAAGAAAGCTTGCAATACGAATTAAAATGCAATGAAAATAACTTGTTCATTGATTGCTTGAATGCTGGAAATTACAATTGATGAAAGCAGTAAATTACAATGGCTAGTGCAGGGGGCGAACACTAGAAAGCTTGAAAATATTTGAAAGACTAATACCTCCTATAATAGACTTCGGAACAAAAACCCAAATGACAGGAGTAGACTTTTTTGGCCGAAGAATCATACTAAAATTTTCTAAATTCTATCTATTTAAATAAATATTTACAATGGACGACCGATGTTGGGCAAGTTTCGGCTGCGATTGGGCCACGTGGCTTAGGCAAAGATGCTGCCCGTGACATTCTCCCCCATTTGTTTTGGCGACGTCCTCGGAGCCATTGAGTAGTCTTCTCGCTATTGCATCCGCTCCATTTGACCAAGTAGACTTGAAAATGTTTCTTGGAAGCTTGAGTAGTTTGATGGCCAAGAATCTTTTCAGCAACCTTCTTTTCTGATCTTTTCATTTTAACAAAGGTCGCTTCAGATATGCAGACTTTTTGTACCATTTCTGATCAATATCTGCAGTATAAGGGAGTAATGTTTGCTGGCCAGTAGTAATCTCGAAAGGACTCTTATTGGGAGAAGAGCTCTTTTGAGCATTGAAATACATTCGGGTCATGTCTAAAAGTTTCATCCAAATTTCATGTGAAGCAGAGATAAAGTACTGAAAATAGTATTCCAGTATAGAATTGAATCACCATGACTGTCCGTCTGAATGTAGGTGGAAACTTGAATTCATGCTCAAAGATGAACCAAGAAGTTTGAACAACTTGGTCCAAAGTATGCCAGTAAATTGAGAATCTTGATCACTGAAGTTGTCTGTATGCAGTCCCTAGTATTTGATAATATGTTTGTAGAAGAGTTGAGCTATCTCTTCGGTTGATACATACTTGGACGCTGTGGTGAAAGTTGCATGTTGAAGTAGTGCAGAAGTGTAATCTACAAAAGTCCCATTTCTCAGTACTTCTCTCGCTCGTTTTCGAACTTCTTCAAGCTCTGGCTGAGCCGCACCCAGAACGAGTTCAATCTCACGATTAATTGCCCTTGGCAATTTCTTTGATAACTCATCCGGCAGGATGTCCTCAACTTCCTTAAGCCTTGTGATAGGCTTTGGAATAGGACCAGTTGCCTCTTCGATTCCCTCTAATTGAAGAGTGCACAAAAATGAGGGTTCATTCATCTTGAAACCCTTGCTGAGTTGTATGGCCGAGATGCCATTCTCGCCAATTTTTCGAACCTGCGTGGAGATAATGAATGGTTTTCTACCCATCATTATCAAAGAGTCGGAATACAGTAGCACTGCTATCTTTGTATCCCGAAGAAACTCCAATCCCAGAATGAGCTTGAAGTCGTCCATCTGAATTGCCGACAAATTCGTCCTTCCTTCGAAGAGACCTATTTTGATTGGCACAGATTTCGCCACTCCCGCTATTGGTTGAGCAGCGGAGTTGATAGCTTTAACTTTCCCTTTACCTCTTTTCAGAGCAAGTCCGAGTCGTCTTACTTCGGCACTTGCAAGGTAATTATGAGTAGCACCAGTATCTATCATAGCCTTGATTGGCTTTCCATTGATCCTCACATCAATGTACATTAGGCCTTTCGCCTTGCAATTGTGAGCCTTCGATTCTTCAATCTTCTGCTCTCTCGAGGGACTATCTTCCCTTTTAGTAACTCGGTGCAATAGTATATTGCACCGATGTGAGAATGCACTAATTACATCCTCATCCTCATCGGAGTCGGTCTCGCTATGACAGCTAGCTTGTGGGGTACCTTGCTTCAAACTAGTTCCATCAGTTGCTATTTGACAATATGCATTTACTATTCATTTCTGAGGACACTCCGCTACCCTGTGAGGTCCTTCACATAAATAGCACTTTATTTTAGGAGCGACATCAGATCTGCCCTCCATTGCTTTTCCTTGGTTCCAGTTGTTACTGTTGCCACCGCTAGAGTTTTCTTGGAAGTTACCCTGATGGTTGCCTTGATAGGGTCCTCCCCTATTCTGAGAGTAACGCTCTCCTCCATTTGAGTTCGACTTGGGTCTGTAAGGTCTATTTCTACCTTCGACAGACAGACTATTTCTAGAAGATCGATCCCTTCTCGATTCCGATTGATAGTCACTTAAGCATTTAGCAGCTCCCATAGCAGCGCTTAGATTAGTGACCTTCTGTCTCTAAAGTCTCATGCGTGTCCACGGTTCCAACCCTTCTATGAAGGTGAATATCTTATCCTTCTCCGACATATCTCGAACATTCAGTATATGTCCTGAGAAAGCTTTCACGTACTCCCTAATAGAGCCTGTATATTTCAGTTCTCGCAATGCCCGACGTGCCTCGTATTCCACGTTCTCTGGGAAAAACTGAAATCTGATTGCCTCCTTGAGGAGATCCCAAGAATCTATTCTGACCCTGTTGACCTGAATATCAGCATACTTCGTACGCCACAATAGTTTTGCATCTCCACCTAGATACATGGTAGCGATTGTAACCTTTCTCGCTTCGTCTCTGATCGAAGCCGCAAGAAAGTATTGTTCCATATCGAACAAGAAGTTCTCAACTTCTTTAGTATCGCTTGCCCCTCCGTAGGTACATGGATCTGGAATTCTAAGCCTATGAACATGCTCGTGTGCAGTGGCTTGTCCATTGCCAACCGCACGTTGGAGAACTAGTAATTGAGTTCTCAATCCTTCCATATCATCCTGTAGATCAGGAATGATTGCAACTAGGCGTGGGCAAAAATCCGTCGAACCCGCCCGAATCGACCCGGTTTGGGTCGATTTGTTGGTTTTTTAGGTGGGTTTCGGGTTGTGTTTACGTGATTGGGTCGGGTTGGGTTGTGGGTTAATAAAGACAACCCGATATAACCCACACCGACCCAACTTGCCAATATTAAAAAATTGAAAAAAAAAACGACTAAATATAAAAAGTAACAAACCCTAAAATTTTCATTCGGCTTTTCTTCTTCACAGTTCACTCCACTCCCGCCGCACAAGAAGCCCTAAATTTTCAGTCGGTAGCATAGGCAACTGGAGAGGCTCTGGTGATAGAGGAGGTCCAAGTAAGTCCACCTCAGACTATGGAGATCCGCATTAAGGTGGTTTGCACCTCTCTCCGTCGTGGTGATATCACCTCTTGGCTCTCTCAGGTCAATTAATATCTGTTCTCCTTTCTATTGTCAGTTCAACTTTCTTATATTTCTATTTCCTTTTCTTGTATTCCTAATTATGTTTTCGTTGAAATCATTGAGATTGTTTTCTTGATTCTCTTTTATTTATGCGAATTGAATTGATGCCTAGTAAATTGGTAATTCTAAATTGGCTCGGTCCCATTCCTCCCCCTCTGTTTTGTTATTGAGGGTTGAGATTCTTATGCTTAATTAAATCTATCTTCTCTGGATGGGTCCAATATAAATATTTATTGCCTAATAACTCAAGACTTGTTTTTTTGGCAGACGCCCATGTTTCCTCGAATATTTGGCCATGAAGCATCAAGGTAAATTCTATATCCTTTTGATTGTAAGATAAACTTTTTAGTGGCCAAATACTAAATTCTGAAAGGTTTCTTATCATCCTTTAACTGTATTATATTTTTTGACGGCTATGGATTTAGGAGTAAATTACAGGTTTAGATTGGGGCATTTTCAGTTGTATACAATGTCTAAAATTTCTTGTGTGCTAATTATTTCGATCTTAGAATCATCCTTTACGTGAAATTTAGGTTCGTTTGATTTATTACTCCGTCCCTTGTGAGAAAGAAATCAAAGAATAGGCATTGTGTCTAGTTTTGGATTTCCTTTCTGAGATGGCAGATGCAATTGATGGCAACTCTTCTGAGATGCAATATTTACAATGGATAACATTTCTTTTCATTATGCAGTTCCCACATGTTTATTAATTTTGAAGTTTATCGACATTGGATGGCTGTATTAAATTATTAATTGTATTTGGGTGACTTTTCATTCAAATGGTTGTAAGTTGTATTAAATATTAAATCTTATTTGGATGACTTATTTGTCTTATTTGAAATATATGGTAATAAAGCACACTTTGTCCAAATCGACAACCCAACCCAACCCGACTGACACTTGGTTGGGTTGGGTTGATTTGATTTTAGACCAAACCGACCGTGTTGGGTTGGGGCAAAAATCGACCCAACCCAACCCATGCCCACCTCTAATTGCAACATTTTCAGTCATTGCTGCGCAAGCCTCTTGACTTTCATCCAGCTGGATGTGTAATTTACGAATTTCTATCTCGGCCGTCTCGAGCTTTTCCTCTAAGCCCTCTACGGCATAAGCCAATCTAGTAGTTGTCTCATCAAGCGCATCCACACGCTGTTTCGTTGTCCTCTTTTGAACATCTACCACCTCTGTGGCGTTCGAGGAATCCAGATCCATAGCTTTTTTATCGAGGGACTTGAGCCGTAGCTCTGATACCAACTTTCACGGGGTGCCTTTCTTCTTAGCACAGAAAGGGATACCGTGCGGCAGTAGTCTGTTTCGCTTGACTACTTTTCGCCTTTTCTCGGGACGAAATAAGATTTGATCACAATTTTAAGAAAGCTTGCAACACGAAATAAATGCAATGAAAATAACTTGTTCATTGATTGTTTGAATGCTGGAAATTACAATTGATGAAAGAAGTAAATTACATTGGCTAGTGCAGGGGGCGAACACTAGAAAGTTTGAAAATGTTTGAAAGACTAATACTCCCTATAATAGATTTCGGAACAAAAATTCAAATCACGGGAGTAGACGTCTTTTGGTCGAAGAATCATACTAATTTTTTTTTAATTTCTATCTATTTAAATAAATATTTACAATGGGCGGCTAATATTGGGCAAACTTCGGCTGCGATTGGACCACGGAGTTTAGGCAAAGATGCTGCCCGTGACACTAGGTATTGTTACTGGGCGACTGCCACTTGACAATTGACAATGTTTAGAGCCTTGTTGAAAGATGAGTAAAAATTGTTCCCTAAATCTAGGTATGATTATTTATATAATGCGTGGACTTGAAGATTGAATAAGAGAAAAGAATGTGGGGTGACATGTATGATCTTGAAACATAGGATAATTATTAGTGTAATTTACTTGCCAACTGTTCATAAATCCACTTAGGTGTGCAATTTTCCATGTGAACTGTTAATTTTGACTAATGGAAGTTAAGGAAAATACTATTTGTACACCTTATGGTGTACCAAATGCATTACACCCCCCTCACATGGAGGGGGGCCCACGAATATTTTATTGTGTATGGGTTTCCCTCCATGTGAGAGAGGTGTAATGCATTTGGTACACCATTATGTACGTATAGCACTTTCGAGAAATTAATTAGTGTATGGATAATAAAGAAATCCGTGAGCCCGTCTATGATTTTTATACAAATTAAGTTGAGTTCATGTATATTAGGTTCTGTTTGATACATATTATAATTTTCATTTTCATTCTTCTACTCATTTTTAACCACATATTTTTCAATACGATAATATTTTCGATCACATTAATAATTTTTTCCTTCTTTTTCAATAACATATTCACTATCACATCACCAAAAAAATGTATTCTTTCAATTTTAATGTATATCAAACAAGGTAATTCTGAAATATATTTCATCTTTCATTCAAGTTACTCACCCTATATCATTTAAATTATATACATGTATATAGTATTTAATTTAACAAGTTAGCTGTTTACATGTACAACTAATTATCAAATGGCCAAAAGGAATGTTATGTTATTTTTTGAAATATTGTAATGATCAATATATTGTATTTACTTAACATTCTATCATATAACATGCATCAAGCAATAATATATTTTGCAAATATACAATGTTTTACAATTTTTTTTTTTTGAATAAAAAGGAAATGTTTATATCTAACATAGGCCCATTTGGTAGGATTTTTGCTTTTATTTTTTTATGAGAACTTCTTGAAAAATCCCATATAAGCTGTTTCTAAAAGTCTTTTTAACCAAACTAAGTACTTCCAAAAAATTACTCTAATAGGTTCAAAAACAACTTTTTGATTTGAGAAGCAACATTCTTGCCTTTTTTTTTTTTTAAGTTTATGAAAGTATAAATATGAAATTTTGCATTAGTTAACATACATAATATATAAATAACTATAAAAACTTAAATAATTTCCTATTGAATAATTACAATAAATTTCAAGTCGAAGTCATGTAAAATTCAAAAAATTGTGTTTGCACAACTCATTATAAAGGTAAAAATTTAAAAAGTTTATTGAAGTGTGTCAAAAAAATTATCTTTTGAACTCATAGATAATCTCTATAATGTATACAATATTTTTTAAAAATAACAATATTGTTAGAAATCCTCTAAAGTAGTTTGAGTCATTTTATCTTGTTAACCATACATTTCTTGAATGTATTTTGAATTTTTTCGACACATTGCTACAATCGACAAAGAATTGAATGCTAAAGAAACAAAATGAAACGTAAAAGTTAAAAGTCAAAAGATATTTGGTCTTAATCACTGCTCCTTTAAGTTCCACGGGTCGTTAGAACCATTTTATTAGACAAGTAGGTCTTTTATACATTTGACAATGTAATAGTAAACTTACTATCATATAAATTAATATTAAGAGCATTTTTAGAAAGCTCTTTAAATGCGAAATACTCTCTATTTTAAAGAATCAATTTTTTAAAATTATGCAATAAGAAACTCATTAAATTAAGATTTTAATTTAGGGAGTGCGTTTGACTTTCTAAATTCATTTTCTATAATTAAATGTCAATTACAGAGAGCCAAACCCACTCTTTATAATTATACGCATTCAAAGTATTTCAATTTTCAATGTAGGAAAATAATAAAATATATTTAAAAAAAGCTAGTTAAAATAAAAAGTAGAGAAAAATAATAAATTTTTTTGGGAGTAATAAAATTAAGTGTTAAATATAAAAAGCTTGTCGGAATATTTCAAAATTTTAACTTTCTAAATTTATAGATGTTCTCCAAAAAATGGAATGTACTCTTTAAAATAGAGAGTCTTTTAAAGATACTCTAAGCATTGATACAATTAAATAACATTACTCTTGCAGAAGATCACTCATCTGAAAAATAGCCTTCTCTCTACCTCTTGTGGATGTCTTAACGGGAAGAGATATACATGTTAGCTAGCTGAGGAACTCGAATTAACCTCCATTACCTGTGGATTCAAAATAGATTTTTCAATATCTCCTTCAATCTTTTGCTAGATTTTTATAACCAATTACCCACATTTCATTCTTGGACATCCATACCCGGGTTTTGGGAATTTGCCCAACTCGGTTCCTTTATAATAATCTCAACTTCTCGACTCAAGTTGGAGGCTGAGATTTTTACTTGGAAACGGTTGCTAACGAGGCAATTTGGAGAGAGAGAGGATACATAAAAAGGAAATTTAAAAAAAAAGAATGATTCTTAGGGGAGATGCAGGATATATGACATAAATTTGAAAGAAAATACTTAATATAAAACAAGTGACAAAAAATATTTTCATCCCTATTTATTGCCATTTGCTTGAATTTTCCAGTTAAAATTCATAAATATTTGTAAGAAAAGTAGATTGCAATTAGACTAATCTTCATGCCTAATATTCACTAAAAAATGGACAGTATAATTAACCCAAGGCCGTGTATAAACCAACGTACTTCAAACCTGGGATCATAATCATATTATATTATAATTTTGAGACCGTCCAATCAAACTACAACACAATTGACACCACTAGGATGCTTTAGACTTGCCATTTCTTTACTCTCCAGCTCTTAAAATTCAACAAGAATCTATATGCATGCCGTCAAGCAAAAATCAAATAAATATAAAGTACATTGAAATTTTGGATTTATGTGCACAGTGCACCCAAAAGAAATTACTGACCATTTCATATTTGGACGGCTGATTGGATTATTGATTCTCTCCTTTCATAAAGATAAATGAATCGACTTTAATAATTAACCTCTCCATAAAATACAGCCTCGATTAATTATTTGGACTGCACTAGATGTACACAATAAACATTTACAGAAGGTCTACAGAGAAGACACATTAGGGGGGTGGATGATTTATTTTTGCCAATATTTTAACTCGCATGGTGTTGTACAGAATAAACATTTACACAAGGTTTACAGAGAAGACACATTAGGGGGGTGGGTGGTTTATTTTTGCCAATATTTTAACTCACATGGATCTGTGAGAGTTTTGGCAATGGTTATTTTGTACACCCAGAATAATCCTAATTATTTTAACCTGATTACAAATCAATAATTAAATAAGTTGCTAATAATTAACGTATTGGGAGTAGTTTTCTTCAATTTTCAACAATATTCAGATTCTGATTAAACTGCCACGACACAATGAGATAACCTGATTAGTTTATAAGTACCACTCCTGGGCATTTCATTCTCAACTAAAGACAATTTACCAACCGAAACAAAGAAAGGGAAAAAAAAAAACATTCAAAATAATCCGAAGTGGAGCTTGCAACATAAATAATTAATAGAGTAGGCGTTTGCGATTCTTCCACCGTTGAAATGTTGGACGGTGCATGAACTGAGAAAGTTTGTTAACAGTGGAAGCAATGTCCGGCTTGGTGAGCAGAAAATATTGCAGATTGCCAAGAACATGTTTGTACTATGTGATATCTTGTAGAGTGGTGTCATCAATCAAGCGAATAACGGTTGATGTGCAAATTTGAGACCGAAAGGTCTTAGGTTGATGCTGTCGGAGAAAATAAGTGCTTTGTGTATAGATTTTATCAATTAAAATAAGACAAAATATGAGAACAAAGTTAAAAAGGATGGCCAAAGAGAGTCACAAATATTGTTGTTTTAAAGTTGTGTAGCCTCTCTTTCGTACTAATACTTTAAAATTTGCATGACCCCATAACTCATAGTCTGCTCTCCTTCTATGGGCACGACCACATGAAAAGAAAGAACCAGTGTTGTATCGAGTTGTAAAAATTATAAAATTATAGTATGAAATGTATAAGGAGTATTTTTTTCAAGTTGTGTCGGACAATGAAATATCCCCTCCCTTTTAGTGTAAATATTCAACCCAACATTTATGTAAATTAAATCATTCAAATATATAACTAAAATTTTAAAATTAAGGTTTTTAATTTTAAATTAAATTTGAAAATTAAAACCAAAACTGAAAATTAACAAAAAGAAAATTGAAAACTAAAAGTTTCTTTTTTTTTTTTTTTTTTTCAAGTTACAACTTACAACATATGCATGTTTGTTCGGCGCAATAGCTGTCTAAGGTATCAATCGTACTCAATCCTGAAAGTGAAAGGTATTGTGAAAACGTAATATAATGATAAATAAAATATCGTTTTCACGAGGACTATGTACTTAATCTAGCGTCAATTATTGTCAACTATAATCGAAAAATCAAATTTGTTTAAAGAATTTATAGTAATTTAACTAAAGGGGGTGTATTCAATTGAAACTTTTAATCACTTTTTAGGATTTAAAAAGTTTAGATGTAATCAATATAGACTTTTAGAGACTCCCTAAAAGTTATGGTGTATTCAATTGAGACTTTTATAAACTTTTAAAAAGTCTCTAAAAGTTTCGGTGTATTCAATTAAAACTTTTTAGAAGTCTCTATAAGTTTTAGGGTATTGAAATTTTAATGACTTCTGGAGACTTTTATAAAAGTATCTGAAGTACTAACTTTTAAGCAGAAAGTACTCATATAAAATCTCAAAATTTGTCTCTCATTAATCATGAGATTTTGGAAGACTTTTGCAAAAAAAAAAAATATATATATTTTTTAATATTTCTTTCATTTTTCCTTCTACAAATATTAGATGTATGATTAAAATTAATTTTCTCTCTCTCTCTCTTTCTCTCTTATCATTTATCTCCATTTTCTATGAAAAATTTAAATTGGATTCTTGGAACTTTTTTCATTCGTTTTTTTTGTGAAAAATATTTATTTTTTTTTATTAAATTATAATTTTTTATATGACAAATTTATAATTAAATGTAAATATATTTATTTTTAAAGTATATTATATTAATAATATTGAATATTAAATTTATTTTTTATCATATATATGTATATTTTTTATTATTATTTATTTAATTAAGATCTTAAATTTTTATTCTTTTTAAAATATTTTTTAATTATATGAGGAGGGGAAGTTGAAGAAAAATTGTGGGAACTATAATCTCATGTGTTAATTTCACATTATTGTATTGGATCCACGTGAATATTATTTCAAATGAAAGTCTTTTGAATTCTACAAAAGTTTTAAAATGAAAGTTTACAGAAGTCTACGAAAGACTTCCACTAATTCTATACAAATCCATGAAAAATTCACAAAATCCACGAAAATCATCACTTAAAAAAAGTTCACCAAAGCCTTCAAAAGTCTCAATTGAATACACCCCCCTAAGTATTCTAATGGGCAAATTGGAAGCTAGTATAAAATTAGGTGAGATGATTACTAAAGACTTCGAATTTCCTTTATTACCCCATTTTAATACAATTCAATACCATAACAACATGTGTGCATTTTTATTGTTCAATATTCTTAAGTTAATTAATATTAATCTCTCGAGTATAATGAAATTTATCATCTCATCCAACCTTCTTTTATCTTTATGAAAGATGTGAATATAAAAGCAAGTATTAAAATATTAGAACATTTATTGAAATCATGTAAACTATAAAGGTATATCCTATCCCCTATATGATCTCACAATGGTTGTTATAAGTGCAATTTATAGTATTATCTTTCTCGATAACAATCCAACTTGCAAATTAATCTAATTAGTGATCAAGTAATTAAAAAGTATTAAACACAATAACTATCGTCCAAGAACTCAAATGTATTGGGTGTCAAAATATTGAATTTATATTAAAAACTACATAATAAGGATTTGTCTATGTCTTAGTAAATAAAAACCTAGCATAGCATTATAAAATTACAAGAAATCATGTTTATTTGGTAGAACGTCAGTATGTCACCTCAATTTTTAGTTGAATGAAGAAAAGAGGATGAATCTTGAATATTTTAAATGACTTGGTGAATTCCAGTTGTGCCTTCCCTTCTTTGCCCAAAACTCAAGGTTGGATTGCCGATGTATTGAATTCTTGTAATCTCCAAATGAATAATGAATTGGCCTCTATTTAATTGTGATTATGGATGAATTCTAATATATGAGAGGTGTTTTTGAGGTTGTGCCCACGTTCTGTATATATATGGGTTAAATTTAGGTCGAAAATCGTGTCAAATTTGTTATCATAAAGAGTTTGAAGCAAAATAGGAAAACTGCACTGCATGTAGGCCCAAAAATACACCACGCACGTGCAGTTGGCTGGTTTCAGCCATGGGTTCCCAAGAACCACGCGAGCCTAAGGGTGGTGCGCATGCCACCTGCTCTTTTGGGAAAATACGTTTTGGTCCCTCAATTTTATCCTTCATTCCCTTAAGTCATTTTCTCGTGTAATACCCATCATTTATCTTCCACTTGCATTCAATTGAATCCGTAAAATTTTGATTATCATTTTTTTTTATCCGAATCAACTATTGAAAACTTACAATTTAGGCCATGAACTTTGAATTTAGCCATTTTTCGTTAATTCTTCTAATTTCACTTCCAATTATTGAGTTTCACCTAACAAACGAAATATACAAGAGATTAGACCATAATTTATCAAAAGAACTTCTAAATAATTATGTTTCAAGTTTTCAGAAAAGTTTATAAATTACACTTATCAAGTAACAACACTATAAGAGAAAACTATCATGTGTATTGGGAATTATATCAATTACAACCAAGAAGGAAAGTACTACCATATCTTACATTGAAATTTGATGTCCAAATTGGGATATAAATTGATCAATACTAGAACTATCGGTGGTGTTGATATCAGAAGTGTTGTGCGAAAAAGTGCAAGCAGCAAGTGTACGAGTCGCGCTCAAGTAATAAAACGGATCTTTTAAATTTGGGTTGTCGAACCCACGAGAAATGTATACTTTCAATTACACAACTTTAAAAAATTTTAATTCTAACAATGAATAAACACACAATAAAAACATAGGATTTGAAAAATAACAAAAAATCTATAAATAGAAAAAACACAAAGACTTGAAAATTTTGGAGGAGAAAAGGTGGTTGAGATTCGTAATTTCGTTTAACCGTCGCCTAATTAATTTCATAACAAGTCAATTAACTAATTACTCATTTTCAATGTTAGACCGGATATTTCAATTTTAGCTAATTACCTTTCTCGAGCGAAATTAACCCTAATTGATTGGTTAAACCTACTATATCTTTATGTCGATTTGAAACCAAACAAACACATTTAATAATTGTGAAAATAACTCATTAGGTCACTTAGGGCTAGTGGTATATCTCTATCCACTACACAAGTATAGGGTCACTATACAAACCTAGTGTTTCTATCATTTGGTCTAATTTATACAATCCTCTTTCGAGCGATGCACAAATTACGAAACACAATCATTCATTGGCCGCATAAATGAAAATGCAATCATAACAATAATAGAAACACATGGAAATAAGTATTTTACTATTAAAAAGCAAATATGAAAATTAATTAAAAGTTAGGTTAAACTAATACCATAAATCCAAACACAATAATTTTAGCCCATATTATATATATGATGAAAATGAGAATATTTTATACAATACATTGCAAATCGAAGATAATAATGATGAAAATGTAAAGTTATAGATAAAACCATTTTTGAAGCTTGACAATGATTTTCTCCAAGTATTTCTCCAAGTTCTTTGATGTGTTTTCTCTCCTTGCTCTATGATTTCCCCCAAAATATACCAAGAAAAATGAAAAGGAGAAAAAGAAAAGGAAAGAAAATGAAAAGAAAAGGAAAAATGAAGCAGAAACGTCCCAGCAACCCAGCAGGAGAAGACCCTTTCAATTTGCCCCAATTCTGGTTTTTATATTAAAACCTAAAGGAAATTGCCTCAAGTTTCAGAAAAAAGCAAAAAGGTCTCCAAAACATTGAAAATGGAGCTACAGGCCCCAACGCCTATAGCATTTTAATTTTCTTTTAATTGCAGTCCAGTCCTCCAATAATTTCACGTCAGGTCCCTCAACTATGATTTTGTACATTTTGGTCCTCAAATTTTAACTTTTATATCGCTCTTGCCCTCCATAAATTGCACTCCAAAGTCCTCAACTTTTTGGCTTGTTCACATTGGTCCAATTCACAAATTTTGTACACTTTTAGTCCATTTTTTTCCCCTCATTTTGTCTTGTTCTCTTTTCTTTAGGCGATTTTGACTTACAAAAATCATAATTGAATTGTGAATAGAAATTCACTCATTTGCATCAATAATAAGTTTGTTTAGGTATTAAGGGCCTGTTTGATTCCCATTTTCGAAGAAAAAATGCATTTTGAATAGTTGATTGATGGAGAATGTGTGGTTAAAAACTAAGGAAATTTTTTGGATTTGTATGTAATATTATCACTCACATATAAAAAGAGTGGAGAAATATCTACTGTAGAAACTACCAAATTAATTAAAAAGGCAATGACTCACATAAAAGCAAATTTAACCCTAGAATTCCACTGGGCAAACAAGAAACATAGTCACTTGTTGGGTCTTCGATGAATTTCACGGTGTGAGACGAAATCCTTTCCGCGGCGAGGACGCCCAAAATCAAAGCAGTCGAATCTGAGTGCCTCGTCGATGCTGAAATTGGCATGGTGCCACTATTCTTTTCACAGATTCACTGCCCGTAATGAACAGAACAAGGTCCGCACTTCTGTCTTCTCCTTTGTCCAATTCCAAATTCTCTGTTTTTTTTTAGAAAGATAAAAATTGTGGATGAATTATGGGGAAGTGGAGGTTGATTAGTGGTGGGGGTTCAGTACAATGAAGTGGGTGTTGGTTTATGTAAGATTTTTGTCTTACGAGAATGGATGCATAATCTTCTCCTCTGTCTTATTCCAAATTCAATTTTTGTATTATGAGACATTGGATGCGTTCGCTAATTAATTAATGATAGATTTTATTATCTAATTGTGAATTCGTAAGAGGAGAAAGATTGAACTTGGGGAAAAATATTATACAATTTATGCACTTTTGTCTCTTGACTCGTCCAATTCCTCTGTCCAAAGTCCAATTCCAAATTCAGGTTTTATGTTAAGAGACATTGGGTGCATTTTGGTAATTAAATAATGATTGATTTTATTATCTTATTGTGACTTTGTGAGGCTGGCAAGATTGAACTTAGGAAATAATATGTTGTAGTTTCTTAGGACGTTTTGGGAATCTTAGGATTAGTTTAACAGTGTATGACAAAAATAGGTATTATCACATTATAGAAGATCTATAGGAAAGGAAATCATGATTCACGAGTTTTTATATAATTATTAGCACTGATGCAATTTATATTAACAAAGACTAAAGAGGGTTGTACAAAATGAAGTGATATAGTGATTGAAAAATAAAATGGATAATGGTAATATAGAATAAAATGCCCATGAGATGTACATAATTGTATGATAAGATGGATGTATGGCCACACCCACACTAGATAGAATTAATGAATTTTGGTCGACACTGCTATACATATTATGTGCCTTCACATTTAATTTTTATTTCAAGATTCTTTGTTGTGATGGGGGAATTCTTAAAGTGCTGCATTATGGGGGGCCTAATTTATGAAGTTTGCCTCAGGCCTCGAAAATGACAGAACCGGCTCGGGTAAAAGGCAATCACTCACGTATATTTTTCCTACTGTAGATCCTACTGTAGAAAACTATTATCACTGTAGAAACTATCGTGGTTATTACGTGGGCCGATTACTACCAATTTTTTCCACACGCAACATCAGCTATTCAACGTACTTTCCTCTCCATTTTCCCAAGAAGTTCACTCCCATTATTGAGTTTTTTCAGATGAATCGATTTCTCCTTCTTTCAAGTCTTCACTTTCCCTTTCTCATCTTTTCCATCTTTCATTATAAACAAATATACCGCATATCTGAAAAAATGGTAGGGTTACAGCAGAACACGGCGCCGCGCAAGGCACCGTGCGTGCGAGACGCTGCGAGGGGCTTCGCACCGTGCGACAGGCACAATCTGTTTTTTGTTAGGTTGAATGATGGAAAAATCGAATTGAACTTCCATTTTTCGAAGCCCTAATTTGAAACTTCGGATCTTAAATCTATGTTAATCGGATTTTTTTTTATCCGATTATTGGAATCTGGTTTGAACTTATATACAGTGGTGGGCTGAATTTGGAAATTAACAGAAAAGAATGAGCGGAGCGAAGAAGAAGAATTTTCAGATAGAGGCGTTCAAGCATCGCTTGGTGGTGTTCAAGCATCGGCTGGTGGTGGACCCGAAACATGCTGAGAAGACTTGGAAGATTCTGGAACATGCGATTCAAGAGATTTACAATCATAATGCTAGCGGCCTTAGCTTTGAGGAGCTGTACAGGTTCCCCTTTCATTCATTCTGTATTCAAACTGTTTTGACATTTCCCCCATTTTTTATAGTATAAAGTTGTGGAATATTTGTATTGAATATGAATATCAGTTTGAGAATTATTGAATCGAGATTATGTCAATTTACGATGATTTTTTCACTTTTGTTATATCTACTGGCTTTTCCGCGAGGGCAGCAAAAATTATATTATTTTTAGGGCGGTAGATAATTGGGAATCTGGAATTGTGGAGGTTTAATATTTGGGACAAATAGGACGTTTAAGGTAGACTGAATTGAGAAGCCGTGTGCTGGTTAGAAGCCATTGTTCCATTGGAGCAAGAGGACAAGTGCGTGATATAGTTATAAATTAGAGTTGATACAAATGAGATGCTTCCTTCGAATATAAATAATCCATCCAAAGTAATGTGATATCGACTTCGAGTTTGGACCTGTGAGTGGCAGAGGTTGATTGGGGAGGGATTCTGTATGGAAGACTGATTGGTGGAATCGATGACTATAGCGATGCGGTTGCTGTCAGGTAAGGTTTTCGAACAAATTAGTTCTTCCAGTTGATTCTTGATGCGTTTGTTTAAAAAATTTCCATCTCTTCATTGAATCTTCTTTTTTTTATTCAAATATATTTTGCCTGAAGTGTTTAGCCAAACAAACCCTTAGAATAGGACTTCAAGGGGGTGGACTTATATAATAGTCTTAGTATTGATTACTTTCAGGTTGTTTCTTTTGAGTTGGGAGTTCTGGAGTTCTTTTGGTTGGAAACTTTCAGGTATGTTAAATTTTGAGTATTATTCATGGATTTTTTGTAACTGTCGGCAAACTGAAGGGGAAATCTTTAGTACTAAGTTCCAATTGCCTGAATTTGGGTGGTGTTTGTTGCTGATGATACAGAATCTTCTTTATTTTGTATGATTAAGTAGTTAGATTTATTTTGATTTCTCTTTTTCTATTTCTTTTTGTGAATAATATGAAGAGTTTTCATTTGAAATAGAAGGATTAAAGCAAAATTTTAAGATCAAGCATTCTGATTGACAAATCTTGAAGAACAATCAATAACATAAGTTAAATTTTCTTGTTAATTATTGTTTTGAAAATTTAGGTAGATGACCAGGATTTTTTTCCATTGCATTCTTGGTTGTTTTGAATGGCTAACAGTTGCTCGATTTTATGTCAGAGTATCAGTGTTGGGTGGAAATATGAAAGAACTATACTGCCCTCAACTTATGCTATGTTAGGTAATTATGAATTTAAATGAAATATATTCATTTATTAATTGGATCTGAAGTGTTTGATTGGGAAATGTTGTTCGCAAATTTTATTTATTTTTTAATTCTTTGTTTCGATTACTTAATAGGTTCGTTTTTCCTTTTGATGCAGGCAACCCTTGCCACCAGGTATAATAGTTGTCAATAGGTGATTACAAGTGGTCTACAACACTTGACTTCCTGTAGGGTTAGTGGATAATGATTGTTTTACTTTAGTTCTATTACTCTATTGTTCTATAATTAACATACTCTTATTCTTTCACTGAAATTCTCTGTTGCTAGCTGTATTTCTTGCAAGGAAAACCTTCTGAGTTGTCCAAAGGAAATAATAATCCAGCCAAAGTAATGGTAATTTCGACTTCGATCTTGGATCTGTGAGTGGTGGAGGTTGATTGTGGGGGGGGGGGGGGGGGGGGGGGGGGGGGGGATTCTATATGAAAAGCTAATTATTGTCTGCGATTGTTACATAGTATTCTTCTTTCAATGAATTTGCGATCAAGTCATTTTCTAATATTTTGGTTTTAGAAAAATGGTTTCTGATTTTGCATATGATTAACATTTCTTTGATGTAACATTATATATGCGAGATTTAGAAAATAATATTGTAATATGTGGATTTCTTCTTTAGTTATGATTATATTCTACCCGTTCCCATACCCTTTTTATCACAAAATATTTTTTGTATCATTATATAAGAAATGGATTCTGAACTTTTGTGTTTTCATTTTAAATTTCGTTTATACGATACCTATTGGAAAAGAGAAAAGAAAATTCACTTTTGCTCTCTGTGTTTGTTTTTCTTTTTCTACAGAGAGAGAAATGCAAGGAATTTTAAAATTTGGAAATTCAGAAACTTGGGAGTTTTGGAATTTTTTTAGTTGGAGACTTTCATGTATGTTAAATTTTGAGTATTGTTCATAGATCTATTTTAACTGTTGGTGAATTGAAGTGAAAATCTTTCATATTAAGGTCTGAATTGCTTGAATTTGGGTTGTGTTTCCTGTTGGTCATTATGAATTTTCTTTATTTTGTGTATTGAATTTTCATTCATATTTGTAAATAAATGAAATATAGAGGTTTTAATTGTTTGTCCATATTAATAAAATGACAGTGATTCTTGATTTATTTTTGTGTTTTGTTATTCCGATGTAGGTCTCCATTAATGTGATATCTTGAATTTGGGACCTCACCCCCAATTTTCGAAGGAACTCACAATACAATGCAATTAGTTTCTTCACAACAGTTGTCATAGGAATTTTATTTGTTCTTCTCTTTTGGCAAAAGGGAGATGACATGTAAGTCCAATATTTCCTTCATTTAAGCTTCTTTGGTCATTGAATTCCAAAGGAAGCAGTTGGTCTAAACATCATTAAGCTGTGATTATAATCATATATGACACCGGATCATCTAGCTTCCAATGAAACACTTCTTGTGTTACACTGAGGATTTAAAATTGACAAGTTGTATTTTCTTTTGGACTCCAAACCCCATTCATATATGCTTGATACGTAGGTTAACTGCTCAAGTAGCTAAATGATTGACAGAAAAATACTCATCGTGTAACAAGTATATTTTGTGTGTTCTATTGAAGTATATTTACTCTGTTAATTTCTTTATTTCTACCGATAGTTTCCTATTTCGCCTGTCGTCTATTTACAAGCATTTCTTTTTCTTTTTGTAACAGGAATTTCTTCTTCACTTACATGTCATTCATGATTTTATTTCCATCTATTTATAGTAGTATACATATGCAGTCTCAACGCTAATATACGCAAGGAGAAGAACACATGCACGTGCATCGCACGTGCCTTCACTAGTTTTATTAAAAAATGTGATTGAAAAGAAGAGAGAAAAATGAATTTTGGGAAAAATAGGAATCAAACGGAGGCTAAATAAGTGTGTAAAAATACACTTATCAAGCATAAATTAATCATTATATGTTAAGAAAAATAGTTTAACCCTCGTATGTTGGTTAGTATTTTTATATTTAATTGATGTTAAATTTACCCTTAACATGTCGTATGATGGTAGCTTGTTTGAACACACTAATCTTAAATCCGATTATTTGTATGAATTTAGTCTAATTTGTTTATTCATTTAAACTTTAGAGCTCTGATACAATTTAGAATTAAAATTATTGGAGCTGTAAAAAGCAACATGATTGTTGCGTTTATTCATCACACATTTATACGACTTTTACATGGTCAAATGTGATGGGAAGCTAGTTCTACTATAGTTAGTATGACTATGATATGAGAGTAAATGCTAAAAAATAACTAAAATATTTTGCAAAGGAAAAACAGCACGTCCCTGAATTCTAATGAATGTTTAGTGATTTGGACCTAAATTTATTTCATTAATAATTGTTTTCCCATTAATTTTAGTAATTGCAATTCTAAGCCTTCATTTAACAAATACATGGATAATAATGAGTATTAATTATAGGAAAAATTGCAGCCGTGGTCTTTAATCTTTGTATTTTTTTGCAGATTTTACCTCAACCTTCAAGTTGTGCCATCATTGGTCCCAAACTTTTTATAAATTAGCGGATGCAGTCCATAATGATGGAAAACGTCAGTTCCACTGTCAGTTGACCATAAAAATAGAGAAAAAACAAATTTTGACCAATTTAAATATGGGCATTTTCGTCAAACTCTAAATCCACCCGTGAAGAAAAAACAAACAGACAGACCAAATATGTTGAGAAAAAGGTCACAAATAGAGTCATCTGTCGGTACCAAAATGGTAAGAATTGGAATGAAGATGACATGTAAAAGATGCGGTGGGACGGGCCATAACAAGAGAATATGTTCTGAGGCAGATACATGACCAACCCAATCACAGGGCAAATGAATAAAAAAGCTTCCAACTTCTAGGATACAGCGCCAACTTCGTCACAAGGTAAGGACAAGAAAAAAACTTACACTCAGACATAGCGTCAGACAACTAAATACGGATGTGGACAAAAGAGAACATAGCTTTCTGTAGGATGGTCCTATTTAACATAGTTTCTATATGATGAAGTTTTTTTTGGTAATTACCTTTTAATAGAAAGAAAGAAATTGGGGTTGCTTTTGTATGATTTTCGACCGAATAATGATGAAAAATGTTAATATTCCAATGCAAAAATTGTCGTTCGTGTCTTCAAATCCCTTTCTATGTTTGATAATTGTGTTCTGATTGCTGCATAAGTCAAATAGGTTTGGGATAGGGGCCGAAGCAGTCAAACATGTATTCTAACTCCAATAAAAGGATGGGAACATAATCTTCGACTCTATGAAAGGTTTGGGTCTAAAGCTACAACTACTGGAAAAGGTTTGGGGCTGTAGCTGATTCCAGTACAAAAGGTTTGGGACCTACGCTGAGACATATTAAAAAGTTTGGGTCCTTAGATATAAGGAGTTGAAAATATTTGCGATCTGCAATGTACCACCTACAACATGTTTTCTATTGAATGTTTCCTTTCATTCGGCAGCATTTGCACACAGGGAAGGGAGAACAGTGTGAAATGAAAATTAGGGAAATACTATTGAATGATATCAAGTCTTATTTAAGGGGAAATAAGTTACAAGATCATAGACAACACTCGATTCCCTAAACCCCGCTCCAAAATACAAACACAATTTTTATTCTCAAGCCTAACATAGATTTACGCACAGACCCATTTCACAAAAATGTCACATACAAATCTTAATATCCAAGTCTTTCATGAACCACGACTTCTTGCACATAAGGTTTTTAGTTCAGTTTCCATCTCTCTTCTAACACGTAGAAATCCAGGAATTATCTCCCTCAATTTGTCGCACATTGGAGGGTCGTACCAGTAAAAAAAAGTTGCATCCACCGACATCTTGACGGCGTGGGCAAGTGGGAAATCTTCTTCTTGGGTTCATGTTCGTCCATGAGGTCTTCATCTGCATAGGATCACCGCATCTACAGACATTGCACTCTATATTTAAGCTTATATCTTAACAATGGAAGAGATAGAAGAATATATAAGACATAGAAAACGAGGGAAATGAGTTGTGATTAGTACAATGAAAATGGGGAAATAGAGTTAGATGAAAATTCTCCAATTTAAATTGGTCAAAATTTGTCCTTTCTCCATTTTTATGGTCAACTAACGGTGGAACTGACGTTTTCCGTCATTATGGACTGCATCTGCTAATTTATAAAAGGTTTGGGACCAATGGTGGCACAAACTGAAGGTTGAGGTAAAGTCTGCAAAAAATGCAAAGGTTAGGGACCGCGACTGCAATTTTTCCTTAATTATAATGTGTAATTAAATTTAATGTTTAATTTTAATTAATTTATAATCATATTATATATTGTATCCAAACGGAGACTAAAAGCTACGACATGAGTTCTAGGTTTTGACTTCCTTCTCGGGAAATGATGCTTAATTTGAAAAGAAATATTGGTTACTTTACAGATATAATTGATGTGAGAATATTTCACATGGATTTGTCAAAGTTGGTGTTTCAACAGCCTACAACGAAAAAAAATCTACAAATCTGTCTTTTGTTTCATAGTTTTAATCCAATATCAGGCATTGATTCTTTCCATATCTTTATGACTGTTTTTCAAGTCCAAAGAGAATCAAAACACAAAATTTTCGTCAGTGCAATTATATGTAATAAAATGATTTCAACACTCTTTCACATAAATATTATTCTCCTGCCAAGAAATACATACAATATAGCCTTCAATTATGTTTGCAAAAGACCTCGATCCTGAAATTTCAACTACAAAACAGTTGTTGCAGTCTCATAAAGTTGGGGGGGACCTTGACGACATTAAATAAACTGTACAATTCCAGAAAAGACAGTAGTCATTCAAATGCAGCACACCTTTAAAGGTTGAACCCCAATCTTGAGGGTTCCTTACCATCCTCGTACTAAAACATCGTGAGGGAGGTAAATTACAGATTATGCCTCTAAGGGTATGGGGTGGAAGGCTGCTTGTACACTTGCATTTACCCAAGAGCCAAATCTATATTTCAAGATTCGAATCCTTGACGCGGCAACCTCAAGTAAAGTTGAATTTTCCCACCCTCTCTTTTTACCACTTGGAGATGTGTCCTGGGGGCAAATGCAGCACACCTTTAGATTGAATCAAGGGGCGCCAATGCTATCTTTTCATCTTGTCCATAGCCCATAGGTACATATGAAGTCAAAAGAACAAAGATTTGTGAGACAAAATTTCAATATGAATTGACTTGAACAGTTAAATACAGATACTTGCGACGATAAGTTCTTAATATTTCACATGGCTATCATCACAAACAAGAAAGAATTTTTTGCATGTATGGCAATTTTACTTAATTTATTGAACAAAATAAGTAAAAAAGAAGAAACCCTTGAACATAAAAATATCACTATCTTCTTAACTGGAAAATTCACTTCAATTCAGTGTGACTTGGCAATTGCCTTAATTGTGGAACAATAGAATGGGATGATTGACAAGTTGAACAAATGGGACTCTAGCCAAGACTAATAGATTTACTTGTATTACAATTTATAAGTCATCACTCTACAATTGCAACGACCACTAGAGAACGTGAAATCAGCGATGGAGGATTCTGTCGTTGATGCCCTAATTCCAGTTGATAACAATAGTTATCGACAATAATTTTCCGTCGATAAATTCCATCACTAAAACACGGGTCAGTAATTTACCTACAAAAAGCCGATGCGATGGTAATCCCATCCTTAGTTGTCGAATCTAATGGAGGTTTCAATCCGATGAATTAACCGTAATTGATAGGTAAAAGAAGGCTATTATTAGTACGAGCCTTGCCCCGTCTAAGAATAATAATATTATTAATAAAATTATAAATTTGGTGTTTTTATATCGCTTCAAAGCCAATCTTTTCCATCGACAGTAAATGTTGAAAATAACCTCAAAGACAAAAAAGACAAAATAAAGATTAAATGATAATTATAAAATTTCATGAAAAAAGCTATCATAGAACTGTGAGATGTCACAGGAGCTCAAATGTGAAAGTGAAACAAAATAAAATAAAATTGTGCAATGTTTTACAGTTTAGTTATTTTTAAAATATAAATAATCGAACTGAATCGGAACATGGACCCAACCAAAATCAATCAATTTTGGTCCAATTCACTTCATTCTATGCCAAGTCAAAAAAAAAAAATAAAAAAATTCTTAGAAAAGATCATTTATCAACAATTCGTACATTTTTCCACAAACTCCACTAATTATTCCATTTTTCAAAATACGTAGTCATGTTACCTGCATTATACTCAAATGTCTCAATTTAATTGGGCATTGAAGGCCTCAGTTTAGAACTCTATCACCAAGATTAATATAATTTTGTATTAGTCCTGTCAACTCAATCACATAAACAACAAATTAATAAAAGTATCAAATATTTGGAATTTCCACAAATTTTGATACCATTAGAGTATCTTCAAGAGACTCTATATTTTTAAAGAGCATATTCTACAATTTAAAGAGTATCTATAAATTTAAAGAGCAAAATTTTTAAAATACTCCAATAACCTCTTTATTTTTAACATTTAATTTTACTATTCCCAATATGTATTTATAAATTTTTTCATTCCTTTTTTTTTTTACTATCTTCCCTCCAATAATTATATCATTCTTCAAGTATATTTATTTAATTAAGTCAATAAACTATGTATTGGAAGTTTGAATCTTTGAAACATTAAATTATAAAGAGGTGGATTTCGCTCTCCAAATTTGGAGAGTGAAATTCACTTTCTATTTTAAAATGTTAAATTGAAGAGTCTCTTGGAGTAAAATTTTAAAAATTGAATAGAGAGTATTTCACTTTTAAATAACCTATTGAAGATGCTCTTATACATCTTATATACGCACATTCCCGTACATTAACAGACATTACTTTAATGCACATTTCCAAGGTCATATGCACATCCAGATGTACAGCACCAGTGGGCACCTGCAAACCAATCTATGCACGAAAAACAACTTTAAAATTACTAATAAGCAATACTAATTATATTACAACCCGGATTTGGCATCTTGATATTGAAATCAGCTGCTACTCAAACAGGGGGCTGTGTGAAGCGCCCCCTATTGGAGCGCCCCCTGCAATAGGGCGTGGGGCGTAGGCGTGGGGGCGCCAAATAGGCAGCATTATTCTTGAAATCATACTATAATATAAGGTTTGTACAAATGGGCATGCTTGAATCAATAGACAGTATTATAATGAAGAATTGCTGGATACTGTTCACTATATGTTTAATTCTTGAAGTGTACTAGGATGGAGCTGGCGTTGTCGGACCAAGACCGGTACACCGCCCTTAAAAGTGGCTGTAAGGCCGGGAGAGAACTGCGGAGTGGTCTGCGATTGGGCTAGTTCAATTCGAAACCTCCTCAGCAATGAAAGTGCAACACTTTTGAGCTCCACAAACGCCATTTCTTTACCTAAACAGACCCTAACTCCAGCTTGAAAAACTGGGTACTTAAAAGGGTTTTCTTGAAAGAAAACGCCTTCGTCCTTCAACCATCTTTCTGGCTTGAATTCCAAGCAATCTGACCCCCAAATCTCTTCCATTCTGCCCATTGCATAGGGATGGTAAGTAACCCTAGTGCCCTTTTTCACGGAAGTACCATCTGACAAAACATCGTCTTCTAAACAAAATTTTGAATCAAATTGGATTGGTGGATACAATCTCATGCTCTCATATACTGCTGCACGCAAATAGTGAAGTTCTTTGAGTTGTTTGTAGCTTCTGAGTTCTTCGTTTTGGCCAATTACTCGATCAGCCTCGACCAGAATAGCTGCCTCCACCTCGGGGTGCTTTGCCATCAACCAGAAAAAGCTCGTCAAGGCTGATGCCACCGTGTCACGGCCAGCCAAGAGGAAGCTTATCACAATATCCCTAAGGTACTTTTCATCACTAATAGTGCCCATAAATCTTGAAAGAAGATCTTTCTCCTCGGAAAACCTGAATTTTCGCCTTTGCCTAATGACTTCATGAGCTAACAAGTTGATTATCTTGATTGCGTGACGGAGTTTTTTCTCGCTTCCAATATTGAGCAACCTCTTCATCTTCCAAAGAAGTGGCGATGCCGTCATGGCTCTTTCGGCCGACAGCTTCGATGCTAGGTCGAAGGCGGCTGCGAATTTTGTTATTGGGAGGGATAGATCAAGACACTTTGGGTCCAACCCAAATGAAACTCTGCAAATACTATCAAAGGAAAATCTTTTAAAAACATCTTGTAAATCCAAGATTCCATCTTCTTTACCTGCGACAGATGCTAAAAGGGGTAACAGCCGTTCATCAATCTCGTGATGAACAACTTCAAAAGCGTATTTTTGAACTGACACACGACCAAGTTCAAGACTGGTCATTTTTCTTTGAAACCTCCACAAATCTCCATCCACGTTGAATATGCCCCTGCCTAAGAAATCACCCAAGATTGCGGAAAAAGGTTTTCCTTTTGGGAAATTATCAAACCTGGTTTTTAGCATATATTCTACGTTGTCGGGATTTGCTGTTATAGTGTTACCAAGAACATGAATATGAATCGTGCGAGTGGGAGATTTTTGAAGCAAATGAGTGTACCAATCACAGAGATTATCAAATTGGATTTTCCAACTTGAATTAATGTAAGTTCGACAAGTCTCACAGTTACAATAAACCCTTTTCTTCAGGATGAAAAGGGCTAAAACGATAATCATGATTATAGATAAGAATATAAGAATCCAGGAGTTATTAAAAAACTGGAACCACCAAGAAATTGCAGACTCCATGGACAAAAAAATTTAAGGATAAAGATAAAAGAATGGATAGCAGAAGATTAAGAGGAGGAAGAAAATGAAATGATGAATGAAAACTACATATGTTTTTAATAAAAAGATTGCATGTTCACACACATTAAAAGGAAGTATATATAATAGTAGTGCTACTCACTGCATATTTACTAATTTATTTTGTTGAAAAATAATATTTCAGAAGAAAAAAAGGAATATAAGCACGAATAACTCGTTGATAAAGGGAAAACTTCATGAGGATTAAATAATATATATTTGTAAATGTTTATCCCCGTGCTATTATTCTTTCTCTGTACCTGCCACTGCGTAGAAAATAAGGAATTACACACTCAGATGTGTGGCTACTGGTGGGACATATTACGATGTCAGAACTCAACTTTATAGCGGGTTAAATACTTATTAGGATGATTTTATAAAGTGACGGAACTGATGCAATAAAAGGGAAAATAATTTCTTGGTATTTTATAACGTAAAATTAGTTGGTGTTAGTTTTTGAGTATCTTAATTTGGAATGAAAGCAATACTTTAATATTCACATAAAATACTCCTTTAACTGACTATAAACCGGGATAGACGGAAGTGAAAGTGAAATTCTTTATTAGCGTTGACACTTTTGGTGAAAAGTATTTAAAACTAATGGCCAGTATTAAATAAGAAATGACTCGAGTTTAAGTCTAGCTCACCATCTTTAATTATGATTTTATATATATATATATATATATATATATATATATATAATAAATTCACTCTTTACGTGTAGGGAAATATAAGTTTTAAATAAATATATGTAGTTTATCTATAATACCTCAAAGTTTGAGATGAGATGATTAACTTATAGAGTGAATACGTTGCCATGGTCTGCTTGAGTTTTTACTCTTGATTTGGACCTTTCTTTTCTTAAGTCTAGTCTAATTAACCAACGATTATGAGCTTTAAATTTTTTGCTCAAGTTTTGTTTTTCTAATACAATCTTGCAAGGTGATATACGGACCTATTTTGACTCGTCTACTTTTAATCCTTGAAATGTATTTCTAAATTAAATTAACCAAGTCACGCATTGGTTCAATTTTCAAATCAAGATTCACTCAACATCTATTATTTATTAAAAAAAAAAACTCTTATTTTTGCAATAAAAAACTCAACATCAAGTCAAATTTTCATTTATTTAAGCCTCATCTTTCAAAAGATCCCAGTGATCTTATTTTTGCAATAAAATAAAATCATATTTTATAAATTTTCCTAAATATATAAAAACTCTAACCTAAGATATTAATTAAAAGATACTATATTAAACAAAACCTAAAAATTTAAAGTATTATATAATATTAAAATCCTAAAATTGCCAAGATAAATAATTTGCATGCTTCAAATATTGGGTTTTTTTATACCCAAATTAGATTGGATTTTTTGGAAAAAATATTGTTTCCTTTATTACACGCACTTTTATTGAAAAATATTATTTTCTTTTATCCTACACATTTTTATTAGAAAAAAAAAACATTGTATCTTTTATTCTACAGTATTTTAAATCATGTTTCCATCTTGGTGGTATTTCTAAGGTTTGACATAAACTCCTATAAATACTAAATTCTTTTCACAAGTTTTGTATTACTGAAATATAGAATAATGTGCAGGTACAGTTATTGTATTTATTTTCTTCATATTAGTCAATTGAATAAAATACGCTATTCCTCTTTCAATTAATTCTTTGCATTTTATCTTGTTGTTTGTTTTCTATCATATACTTCATATCATGTCATATATATTATCTCGATCCATTTTATTTCTCAACAAGTGGTATCAGAGTTATTGGTTGTGATTTATTCGATGTTTTTTTTATTGATTGAGCCATGAAGTATGAAATTTCGCTCTTGGATTGCAATACAAAATTCTTGTTGTCGCAAGTGAAGATGCGAGCTGTACTTATGCAGATGGATTTGAATGATGTGTGAGGATGAACAACTGAAGGATAGGAATGCACTTTCACAAATCCATCTGTATCTGTATAACAATATTTTTAGGATGTTTTGAAGGAGAAAATGATGGCTGCATTGTGGTTGAAGTTGAAGCAAATGTGCATGACTAAAAATCTGATAAGCAGATTGCATCTTAAGCAAAAATTGTATTCTCATCGCATGACAGAAGGCGAATCATTGGAAGATCATCTGACTGTGAGAGACTTTAGATGTAAAATATGATAAAGAAGATTTGACTTTAATCCTTTTATGTTCACTGCCCACTTTGTTTAGAGACACGATTTTGTATAGTCGTGATACTCTTACCATTGAAAATGAATATGATGCCTTATTTTCAAAAGAGAAGATGAAGCATCTGGTTGGATCTGAGGCCAAAGATGGAGAAGACCTTGTTGTTCATGGTGATCGAAGAAGGGATAAGTCGATGTCAAATTTCAGTAATAAAGTTTGTTATTATTCCAAGCAAAAAAGATGTATTAAGAGAGATTGCCATAAATTACGGAACAAAGGTAATTTGACTACAAATCATTGATAGAAATCAAATACTTTAGATGAGACCAACATAGCCGATAACTATTTGAATGATAAAGAAGTTTTGACGATTTCTGACATGGAATCCAAACTTGAAGAGTGAATTTTGGATACAGCTTATGCGTTTCACGTGTCTCAATCAAGATTTGTTTGAAACAAATAAAACGGTGATACAATGTGTTGTTATCATGGGAACAATGAATATTGTTGGGTAACTGGTATTGGTAGAGTCAGGTTTAAGCTGGTGGATGGAACATGTAGAACACTTGATCATGTTCGACATATTCCAGACTTGAAGAAGAATCTCATTTCGTTGATTACTCTTGATTCAAAATAGTACACGTTCTTTAGAGGATGTGGAGTCTTAAGGGTTCAGAAATGTGTTCATGTTGTATTGGAGGGGTGGAAGAGGTCTCAATTATACATCTTGCAAGGTTGGGCAAAAATTGTGATGAAAAGTTAGCACATATTTAGTACTGTGGTTGAGATTCAGTTTGGTACTGTATCTTTGAAATTTGGTTCATGGTCCATATTGAAGAATACTACTCAATCAAGTTTGGAGGGTATGCATAATTCCGTTTTGCCATCATTACCTGCGGTTCCATCGTATCCAACTGCTATGGATAGACCTATTGAAGATAGGTACATAGATGCTGATTCGATTGAATATGTTTTTATCATTTTTGAAGGTGTTGAAACTAACCAGAGTCCTTCTATGAAAGTGTTGAGAGTTGGTTTTGCTACAGGGAGTGATTCGACATTGTTTGATAATTTTTAATTCTTTGTGAATTTTTCGAAAATCCGGTATTTGGGTTCATGTATTCGTGTTGGATACCATGGAAGATGATAAGTATCTTTGTGTTGGAGAAATTTGGTTATTGTTGAAAAGTTCAAATTTTTCGTTGCAGTCAGATTAATTTTTCCATGTGAAAAAATCTTAAGAGTTTCGTTTGTTACATCGAAACTTGTGTCAAGATGGAGATTGTTGGATTTTTTCGACCCAAATTAGATTGATTTTTTTTGGAAAAAATATTGTTTCCTTTATAACACACACTTTTATTTGAAAAATATTATTTCCTTTATTCCACGCGTTTTTATTGGAAAAATATTATTTTCTTGATTTCACAATATTTATTATCTTGTTTCCATCTTTGTGGTATTTCATGGGTTTGATATGCACCCTAATAAATACTAAACTCTTTTAACAAGTTTTGTATTACTGAAATAACGAATAATTGTGTAGACACAATTATTGTATTTGTTTTATCCATATCAGTCAATTGAATAAAATATTTCGTTTATTTACCAATTAATTCTTTACCTTTTATCTTATTGTTTGTTTGCGATCATATACTTCATATCGTGTCATATATATTACCTCGATTCATTTTATTTCCCAACATCAAATCCATAGATTCATAACTGCTTGAGCTGAATGGTAACACATGATGACCAACTTTTCCTATCTTTACTTACAACTTAAAATTTATATTCTTGTATGCCTGTTTTTTTTTTCTTGTCTATATTGTCTTGTACAAATTTAGCCAAATCTATTAGAGATTTCTTGTCGGCTCGAATATATACCTAAACGCCAATGAGTTCTCACATATTGGAAATAGAGAAATTACTATGTTGTAATTAATATATAATTTAACGTCAAAATAAGTTACAATAAATTAATTTTTTTGGAAAATAAATTTGTCTTGTTTTTAAATTTAAGCAAACATACATAGACATTAGTCATGCCTACCATTTATCCAATAAAGTGCTGACACAATAAAATTTCAATTCTGAGTGTTGACACAGACAAATAATGAGAAAAGTAGAAGGCAACTCGAAGTTGTAGAATTCTTTGGAGGTGGTTAATTATTTTGTACCAAATAACAAGCATGTCTAATACAAGTTTTTATTTTTGAGATTCAACTAGAAAAACAACTACTGTTACCTTGATTGAACGAAATTATGTAATACTTTGCTCATGGCACAAAGGGTCCTTCACGTAGTGTTGCTGCGAAAATAGTTCTTAACCTTCAAATTTTTGCACAAACTTTCCTAACATTTCACTTGATCGACGCAGTTGATCCTTTTGGATATTTTATATTCAATTGACAGTTGAAATAATCGAACTTTTGATAAAAAAAAAAAAAAAAACCAAATTATCCTTATTTTATTTAAATAAATAAATAAATAAGTGAAAAAGAAAAAGGATAAAAATGGACAAAAGAAAAAAAGACAATTTATCCGACTAGCCAATCTCTCATAAAAGGATCTCCAATTCAAATGTGAATTGCTTTAAAATTAAGTGTCATAAAGCAAAATAAAATTTATTTGAAAAATGCATCTAAAGCAAGTTGATAGGGACTCTGTAAAAATAATGTGACAAAGACAATAATAAATATAGAAAAACTTGCAATATACATGCAATTCATATCTAATAAGTAGACACTCAAGTTCAAAGTTGATTTAACGCATTCTATAAATTAGTATATGTGTTTATATATTTTTTAAAATAATAATAATAAAGTCACATTTATATATCTGCATATAAAATACAATTTTGTTAAGTTAGCATGTCTAGAAGCTCGACACAATGTCTATTTAGTGTCATATCGTCTTGACGGGGCGTCTATCGAACTCACTGGAGATTAATTTTTAGCACATTCTATTTTGTTAAGAGCATCTCGAAAAGACCCCATAAACATAATATACTCTACATTTTAACATTTAGAACAAAGAGTGGGTCCGACTCTTACATTATAACGATTGTATTTAATAAGGTAGAGATTTTAATTCTCTACTTCTTAGTTTATTCAAATAATGTTTGAATTGATTGGTTATTGACATATAAAAATATGTTAATAAAAGATGAGATATCATTCAATTTCTTGAAAAAAAATGAAGAGTTAAAATAGAGAATATTGTTTAAATTTATTAAAAAATTATGTATTCTCCAAATTTAAAGATATTTTCTACTACATAAAAAATGTTCTTTATATATAGACAGTCTATCGAAGATGTTTTAGTACGACACAATTTTTTAACCAATCAACGGTTACATTGAAAATGCTCTTATGAGGGAGTAGTTGCTAGGATGATCAATTGCTATATATCAAAATTTTGACTTTTTAACGATCAATTGGATAAAATATATTTAAAAATGATCAATTGCATCCATTAAGTAAAAGGTTTAAGAATATTTACGTCATGAAAATTAGGTATCATTTAAACAACAACTCCATAAATTAGAAAGCATTGACGCCAATTTCTTTCTCGATCGAATCTTTTCTCTCACTTCCTTGCATGTGTTATGATACCCAAATTGTATTATATAGGACAAACGTTTTAGTGCTTCCTACTATTTTAGTTAAGAATAATACAACATGTGTCATGTTATGATAGTCACATTTAATTATATTGTTTAAGAATAATACGACATGTGACATGTAGGGTCGTAGGGTATAAATTATCGTACTCTATTTATTAAATTAATGATTAGACGGACCAAATTATGTGATTTACGACTTTATAGTTGCACTCCCTATTTTTTTATTAATCGAAATAACAAACGACAAGAATAATAGTTGTTTCTCATAATTTAAAGTCTTGACTATTTAAATCGTGATTCCTCTATTTTTTTTAAGTATTATAAAGAATAAGTGATTTAATAATATAAAATTCTATAAACAATTTGGCCTACCGTGAATTAAGGAGATAATTAACAAATGAAACACCACAACTGATGATTACGCAATTGATTACACTTTTTAACTGTTTAGGACAAAAATTAATAAAAAGGTGGATGGGCAGATAATTGTTATGTTGTGAAGCTTAATTACTGTCGACCAATATGTGGAGTCAGTACATGGAAGATAGGGTGTGTGCTTTCATCAGGATTTTATATTATTATAAAAAAGAAAGAGATATCTAATAAGTTAATGTGTAATGGTGAAATGGATGTAATTTCGATGAACCTCTATAAATCTTACGTGTTCTTATATGTTTATTTTTTCTGCAATTTAAATGTTCTCGATGGTATAGAATTAGAATTTCTATTTATTAACAATATTAAAATTATTAAATAACAAATATAATTTGAACACATGTAGAACGATTGCATCTATCCAACAGAACTAACGTGGTGGTTGCAAGTGGAACTCTTTTATTGCTTGTGGTCCACTTTGGATCCCATTATATTTTAACTTCTTAAATCAGCCCACGAGGGCTTGAAAGAAAAATTCTTGGGAGGATTCTTCTTGAAAGTTTTTGTGGTGAGTTTTTTCTCTGCAATTTGAATTGGAAGATTGTTTGAGGTAAAAAAAAAAGTGAGAAATGCTACAAGTACACTTTTTTTGATACTCCTCTCACATTCAACAGGTAGGGCCCATGACCGTGCCTACAATGTTAAACCGTGTGTACAAAAAAAGTGTACACACAGCTTTATTAAAAAAAATAAAAATTGTATTTGATGTGATATTTTATGATTTAGAGACAAATATGGTGGGCGGAAATTGTGGCATTATTGGTTCGGATAAATTGATGCACCTTCTAAAAATGAGGCTAAGGCCATCTCAAAAGGAAACATCAAAACACACCAAATTTCAATATAAAAGCCCTCCAATGTGGTATCAAAGTTTGCACCATTTTGGTGCAAAGTCAAATTTACCTTCTTTTTGTTTTCATTTGCCAAACAGAAACTAATTAATTGTGGGTATTTGTGTCATTTTGTTATATATTTTTTAATACAATAAATTATTATTAGTTTGGTACAAAACATACCTCAAATCTAGGACGTATGAAACATATTATGACCACGTGAAAGAATGGACAACAAAGTTTTGAAAGTCGTGTGTATCTTACATTCATTCGTTGGAACATAGCACATGATTTTTATGTGCATAGCAAAATTGTCACCTTTTTGGACCACTCATTAATTTTATTGTTTTGCTTAGTTCTACTATATATCAAAGAAAAATCTCTTCTATAAACTTCAGTGCTAAGGAACTACTAGATCTTCTCTTGAATTATTGATTAATTCAATGTTGATTGAATTGGTGATCTTACTTATTTACGATTTACTATATTTTACTGTTTCTATATATGTGATTATCTTATTTCGCGGTGAAGAAATTAGCTATCACATTTTGAGTTTGATTAAAGCAGAACATTCAGGTTCAAAATAAGACCGTGCCTTTTTAACTTCTTCAATTGTGATGACTGATGATTATAAAAACCACACACTCAGTTCAGGCAAGTTGGACACCAAAAACTTGGTGAATACATTGACCTTTGCCTAACCACCCACCACTCGCACGCCTATATCGTCTCTCCCTTGTGAAGCCCCTCTCCTTTCCCTTGTATGAACCATCACATTTATGATTTGAGCTCATTGGCCTTGCCCACCCTTGAACCATAACCTTGTTGTGATCTTGTTGTTCAAAATAAAATTGGATGATTTAGTGGATAAAAGAGAAAAGGGAAAAATATGCCATAGAAATGGCTTATGCGGTCGCATATGGATTTTCAGATAATTTGAGAGCAGCCAATGCTGTAACTATGCAACCGCATAGTTATAGCCTATGCGATCGCATAACATTAAAATTTGACCGTTCGCTGGAATTTTTTTGAATTTTTCTGGTGATTTTCTTATGAATCCATGCACCTGTTCATATTGAGTTGGAACCACTTCGTGTAGAGATGATTGAAATCTATAAATACATGTTGGTATTCATCCGAAAAGCACATGAAAAACATTCTATTATTCATCCAAAAACTTTGAAGAGATTATCACATATTCAAAATCATTTTTCACTTGTTCATTTGAAGATTCACTTGGCTTTTAGTATTCTTCATTGAGGTTTGATCAATCCTACAAATTATTTGACATTTCAATCCTTAAAAGCATTGTGAGAGGAGACAAATATCATTTGAGGACAACGATATTATTTTCGTGTTCAAGTCTTCTACAATATACATTCTTCTTCTTCCTCATTTTGTTTTCCATTGCTGTGTTCTTCTAAAAGAAACCTATACAATTTAGAGTTCTTGGTTATGGTTTTTGGCATTGACCTAAACTACTCCAGAATCGTATTGTGAAAATAGTTTCTTCATTTAGGATTTAGGGTATGCAGTTGTGGGGAGCTGCATTTTTCTTTTCATTTCTTTTAATTTTCCAGCTGACCTTTAAAAAATAGAATTCATCTAGACTACCTCTAAAATCTAAAGTAATTACCTTTTTGGAAACAAATTATATGGATATTCCTTCTTCTTTCTCATAGTTGCGCATATATATAAATCTCGTGCTTAAAAGTACGTGAAAGTTATGTATAATATGAAATCCCGTGATCTTGTTTTAAGGAATCCATATTTAACCTTTGATTGCGGTTTTACAATTCGTCTTTATTAATCATAGGTGTACCTCACATCACACTTTATCATACATAAATTACAATATAATAACATTTAATATATTTTTCTTTTGAAAAAGTAATGATAAACTGTATAAAATCTCAAGAATATGACATTTCATACTTTCTTGATTTGATTTGATAAACTAACCATTAAGCCAAGCATGTAAAATTACCATTATGTTTTTAGCTCTGCGATTTGTCTTGTTTGTGGCTTATCGTGTCGTGTTTTATTTATATAGTAATATTCTCTTTATCTTTAGGTCCGCTCCAAGGGGCATACTTTTTGTAATCTCGTTGTTAAAAGTCAAGTGTGGATGAATTAAAGAGGAAAAAGGGAAATTTAGCCATGAAAATGGCCTATGTGGTTGCATGAGGCCATTCAGAAAATGAAAAGGAGACCAATGCTATAACTATGCGATCGCATGGCTATAGCCTATGCGGTCGCATAGTGTTATAATATAGCCGTTCGGTGGAATTTTTTTAAATTTCTGGTGGCTTTCTTGGTGAATCATTGCACCTCTTCCATTTGAGTTGGAACAACCACTACAACAAAATCAGGTTTTTACGGCATTTATTTACGGCGTGCATCTATAGCACGCCGTAAAAAAAGACTAATTACGGCGTGCGAGATATGTATGCCGTTAAAAAAGACTAATTACGGTGTGCGAGATATGTACGGCGTGCGAGATATGTATGCCTTTAAGTATTTACGGCGTGCATTTTTTGCATGCCGTATTGCATCAATATTTACGGCGTGCTTTTAGTGCATGCCGTGTGTTGTAAAAAATTAGATTTATTACGGCATGCATATGTACGCCATAAATGAATCGTTTCCTTTTCTTTTCTTTCTTTCCTTTTATTTTCTTTTTCTCTCATTGTTGAGGCAGACATCTTGCTACTGGCTTCGACTTCGACCTAAGGTGAGGGCTCTTGGAGATGACCGTAAGGTGAGGGCTCTTGGCGACAACTCTTGGTGACTCTGACCCTATTAATCATCAGTGGAGACTTGCTCCCGCTTCTGCCGCCCTTCCAGTGGAGACGACCGTCGATATTCCTGCTTTTGCCGCCCTTCTAGATCCGCCTCCGATGGTGGTGCCCAATTCTGCCTTCCCGTAGTTATCTATCTCTCTCTCTCTCTCTCCCTCTCTGCTATGATATATATTGTATACACACAGCACACTTTGATGGCTCAATTTTGTTACTCAAATCTGAAATTGGATTTTGGGTATAAACTAAAATTTAGGGCATTACTGATTTCATCCATAGTTTGATTCTTTATGATGATTGATTTCATTCTTTTGGCACATTGTTTGTCCAAGTCTTTGCTGGAAATAAGGCCTAGCAATGGCATATTTGTTCATCTTTTTAATGAATGATTTTCAGAATTGAAATGGTTTGATATTCGATGTAAAACAAAACTGGAATCTCTAGGGTCCTTTTTTGTTTGATTTTTGTAATTTCTAATTGATTTTGGACAAGTTTTCCCATCAATTTATCTAAGAAGGAATATTAATTACAATGTGGAGCCTTCTTTGTTGAGGTGAAGATTTTAATTAAATCTTGAAGTGATTTTTGGAGATGACCCTGTGTTATTTTTGCCTAACTTTTCTCTTGTATTTTAGTGGTGAAGGTTGAGCTAGTCCTTGGGACTCGGATGTCTTAGAGCGTTGGTTGTTTGTCCATAATATACTGGCCTTCGTCCCATTAAATTGGCTTGCCATTACATGGTTGTTTGTAAATGTGTTGATTTTCTTATCTTGATCCTTCACCCATAATAGTAATCTCCCACAAGAGTGTTGTTTTGGACTCATTGTTTCACTCAACAAATAACCAAATTGGGTTGGGGAGGGGAGCGGTCGTATGTATATATAATGTATGCCAAAATTTATAATTTGTTTTTATGGTCTAGCATGTTGTTTTGCTCAAGAAAAAATAAAGACAAGGGATTGCAGTTAATCTTTACTTTCAATGAAATGTTAATTGTATACAGGGTTAAAATTTATTTCTAGATTCTGGCGATAATCTTTAAAACTTTGGCTTTTATATTTAAGAAAGAAGATACTCCTATCACTAAGATGCTAACAGATTGCCTTGGGTATTTCAGGATACATTGCATGATTACATGAGGCAGATTTTAGCTGTGGGTTTGGTCTTCAAGTTGTTGCCATCAAAGTTTACAATTTTGGCTTGGAGTTAGAAGAGGAAGCATTGCTTGAAAGCCGTTTGTCAAGGAAGTGACAATGAAGTCTAGAGTAAAGCATGAGAATGTAGTCGAGGTCACAGATATCATGATTTTATTTATACGGCATGCGGCCGCACGCCGTAAAAACTACAATTTGTTGTAGTGAACTTTTTGTAGGGATGATTGAAAACTATAAATACATGATATTGTTCATCCCTAAGCATATGAAAATCATTCCAGCGTTCATCCAAAACTTTGAAGAAATTTAGTTTCTTTACATAATCATATTCATTTTTTTTTTCTCACTTATTCACTTTGAAGAATCACTTTACTTTTGGCGTTCTTCATTGAGGTTTGATCAATTCTACAAACTATTTGTCATTTCAATCTTTAAAAATATTTTGAGAGGAGGAAAATATTGTTTGAGAACAACGATTTATTTTCGTATTCAAGTCTTCGTCGTATATACATTCATCTTCTTCTTCGTTTCTTTTTTCATTGTTGTATTTTTTCAACATTCTTAAATGATATTCTTCATTTTACTGCGATGGAGATGGAAACTACGCTTGCTAGCATAAAGTTGATGAATTAAGATTTGGCGCGCTTGGATAGATTTGATTGATCAAATTTCACAAGATGGCAAGACAAACTCAAATTCCTTTTAACGGCATTAAAAATATTCTATGTGCTTGATCCAAATTTGGAGCCAATTCTTGATGCAACAGAAAAAGATTCTAAAGAAGTTTATACGAGAGAAAGAAAATGGAAGAAGATGAATTGATATGTCGCGGTCACATCCTAAATGCTCCCTCGGATCGGTTATATGATCTCTACATAAACACCACTTCAGCAAAGGAAATCTAGAATGCACTTGAAAACAAACATAAGGTCAAGGGGGAAGGTATCAAGAATTTTTTTATTTCTAAATACCTTGATTTCAAATTTCTAGGTAATATTCCTTTGTTACTTCAAGTACATGATTTACAAATCATTGTTAACAAATTGAAAGCCGTGAAAATCGAACTTCCCGAATCCTTTCAAGTGGGAGCAATTATTGCTAAACTCTCGAGGTATTGGAAAGGATATAGGAAAATGGTTATTCACAATTCCAAAGATTTTTCTTTGGAAGATATTCCAAAACATCTTCGTATAAAGAAAGAATCAAGAGCAAGAGATAAGACCAAAATTTCTTATGATGGCCTTTCAAAAGCCAATGTCGTGGACAATGTGGATAACTCCAACAAGTACAAAAAGAAAGGAAAATCTCTTGGTCCTAAAAAGGATCAAGGGAAGTTCAAAGCCAAGTACAAAGGACATTGTTATGTTTGTGAAAAATCAAGTCACTATGAACGAGATTGTAGACACAAGAAACAACAAAAGAAGGAAGGAAAAGTAAACTCCGTTGATGAGATTATCGCTATGGTGAGCGAAATCAATGCAATCCAAAGTAAAGTTCCGAGTTGGTGGTATGACACATATGCAATTATCTACGTTTTTTATGATAAGTCTCTTTTCAAAACTTATCGTGATATTGAAGATGGTCAAGAAATCCAAATGGAAAATGGAGGAAGATCTAAAGTGATTGGCAAAGGCAATGTTAAACTCGTTTTCACTTTAGGAAAAAAGATCACTTTGACAAATGTCATTCATGTACCATAAATGAATAGAAACTTAGTAATTCGAGTTTTATTTATTTATTTTTTTGGGAAAGCGAGGAATTAAATCTGTTTTGGAGCCTGAAAAAACTTGTACTAACCCATAATGGGTATTTTTTCGGAAAGGGAAATTCCACTGAATGAATGGTCAAATTTTGTACTTTTGAGAATGACTCTAATAAAACTAAATCTTTTACTTATGTTATTGATTCATTTGGCCCTTGTTTGGTAGACATTTTTTTCAAAATGCATTTTTTTCTTTTTTCTTTTCAACTATACATTCTTCAATAAAATAATATTACACGCAAACCCAAAATTTTCCTTAATTTTTAACCACACATTCTCTATCAATCAACTATTCAAAAATACATTTTCTCCCCTAAAAATGGCTACCAAATAGGGGCTTAATTTATGGTATGGTAGGTTAACACACATAGGAGTTAGCACCATGAAAAGATTGGTTAAATGTGGATTAATACAATATGAAGTTGATAACTTAGAAAAATGTAAAACTTGTATTAAATCAAAGATGATTAACAAGTCATTTCAAAGTGTAGTAAGATCAACAAACTTACTCGAACTTGTTCGTTCCTATATATGTGAGCTAAATGGCATGCTAACAGGAGACAAAAATAGATATTTTATTACTTTGATAGATAATTGCTCTAGGTATGCTTATGTATATTTGTAAAAACATAAAGATGAAGCCTTTAGTGCCTTTAAAATATATAAAATTGAAGTTAGGAAGGAAACGAAAAACTCTAAGGGTCTGTTTGATTGGCAAATGTGGAAAGACAAATCAATTCCATGTAAATTGGAAAATAAAAATCCACCTAAACCATGAGAAATAAATTTCCATGAAATTGGTTGAAAATATGTTTAAAGTGGTTGTACCTTGAAATTCGAACTCTATTTCCACTTTTGTATCAAACAGCCAAAGTAGAATTCGAATTCCTCAGATGTGACATTTTTCATGGAATTCAATGCTATCAAATGGACCCTAAGAAGTGATAGAGGTGGAGAATACTTCTCTAATGAATTCAATATGTTTTGTGAATAAAATGGAATAATACATCAATGTTTTGCATCACGAACACCGGAAGAAAATGGTATAACAGAAAGATAGAATATGATATTCTTAGAGATAATAAATGTCGTGTTATTGAATTTTGAATTATTATTCAATCTATGGGGTGAATTCTTACTTAGTGCTTGTCATATAGTAAATATGATTTCTTTGAAAAAGAATAAAATTTCTCCATATGAGATACGGAACGGAAGGAAGCCAAATATTAACTATTTCAAAGTATGGAGGTGTCTTGTTTATTATAAGAACACGAATCCCAAGAGAACTAAATTAGGCCCTAGAGGTATCAAATGTACTTTTGTGGGATATGCTCCAAATAGCAAGGCCTACTGGTTGTTAAACTTAGAGTCAAATGTTATAATAGAATCAAGTGATGTGGAATTTTTCGAGAATGTATTAGCAGCAAGAAAATCTAAAAAATAATGGAGATATTCTGAATTCTAGAGAATCACAAGAAGAGACATCTACAAGAGATGTTGAAAGTGAATCTCGAAGAAGTAAGAGAACCAGAAAACAGCAAGTCTGGCATTAGTTGGATATCGAGTACAGGAGAAAACAAGTCCACTTCAGGTTGAATATTTACTCTTGGAGGAGGTGGAGTTTCTTGGAAGTCCAAGAAATAAACATGCATTACTCACTCAACAATGGAATCGAAGTTTGTAGCATTGGCTGAAACTGAAAAATAAGCTGAGTGGCTAAGAGATCTGTTATATGAAATATCTTTAGATATAAGTGACATTTCTTTCATTACCTATCTTGTATGGTAGTCAAGTTATTCTAACTCGGGCATACAGCTAAGCATATAATGGAAAGTCTAGACATACGAGTCTAAGATATGAGTATGTGAAAAAATTAATTAAGCATTCAATAATTTCTCTTAAACATGTTAAGTCTGATTAAATCTTAGCTGATCCATTGACTAAACCTCTCACAAGAGAGTTAGTAAGATCGACATTAAGTAGGATATGGTTGAAACTCCTTAATTAAATCCACCAATGATGGCAACCCTACCAAAGGAATATTAAACAAGTATATTTAGGTTCAAAAGGTAATAACAAATCATTCGATAAGTGGATACATTACAACGCTATTAAATTATTAGACCCTATCATTGGTAAATAATGTTACTTGTTAGGGTTGGAGGGATGAGTTATAAAACTTTTAGGGGGCGTTCTATTTGCTATTTTCGGGCCGTTTGATAATTGTCTAAAAGTGCTTCAAAGATTATCATTTACAAGGAATTTCACATTTATTTTGTACAAATTCACTATTGTTAGTCTCTAATTTCAATTCTCTTGCCAAAAATTAAATTTGCGTAAATACATGGTTAAAAGTGCAATCAATTGAAATACGTATTTTCATACATGTTGGCATGAGTATTATATTTTTGAAAGAGTATTGATTTGGTGTATTTTCAATGTATTTCCAAAATAGAGCAAGTGGTGCAAGTGGAGAAAAATGTTGAAAAGTAAAAAATCTACACCTGTCTCGGAAAAAGGATCATAACTTGAGTTGTAGTTATCGAACCAAGGTGATTCAAGTTGGGCTGGAAAGATAAGATATGTATCTACAACTTTCATATTTTTACAAGAAGTCAAATTCGCAGAATAGGGCAGCCAAAATCACCGTTGAAAGACCTGGCTGTTACTAGTTGTATAGGATCATAACTTGAGTTGTAGTTATCGAACCAAGGTAATTCAAGTTGGGCTGGAAATATAAGATATGTATCTACAACTTTCATTATACAAGAAGTCAAATTCGCATAATAGGGCAGCCAAAATCACTGTTGAAAGACCTGGCTGTTACTAGCTGTATACAGCTTTTCAACCTGTGAGCAGCACTCATTGTTTTGGACGTATCTTGAGTTATAGAGATCCAATGAACCTGATATTTGTACCAATGGAAAGATAACTCAAGTGGAAACAACCTTTCTCTTGATCATAAGTCCAAATTCGCTGCACAACATATCTAAACAGTGGTGTCAAGTTGCATGAGTCTGCTGTCTCCAAGCTGGCAGAGCACAAGTTGTTAATGTCCACTTGCATTTTGGATGCTTCTTTGCCTATAAAAGGGGACCTTGGCCACGAGTTGAGTTTGGGGAGATCAATTCCTCTACAATACATTCTAGTTTCCTTCTTTTTCTCTTTGCTACATTTCATTATGTATTTCTAAACCTTTAGCTAGAGTTAGGGGTGAAACTTTGATGAATTTGTAGTTTTATCTTTGATCTTTCACTTTGTTATTCAATGTTAATCTTTTTACTTGGTTGAAGTATATGTTCTCCAAATGGTTTTGGTTTATCAAAGACTTTAGTGCTATATCTAGACCATTGTGTAATCTTCTATCTAAAGACATACCTTTTGAATGGACTAAGTCTTGTCAAGAAGCCTTTGTTGAACTTAAAAACATGCTTACTTCTACTCCGATCATGCAACCTCCAGATTGGAATTTACCTTTTGAAATCATGTGTGATGCTAGTGATTATGCTCTTTGGAGCGGTCTTAGGCCAAAGAAAAGATAAAAAAGCCTCATGTCATTTACTATGCAAGTAAAACTCTGAATGGCGCTCAAATGAATTATTCCACCACTGAAAAAGAATTGCTTGCCGTAGTGTTTGCTTTGGATAAATTTAGATTATATCTTGTTGGCTCACCAATTGTTATTTTTAGTGATCACGCAGCTTTAAAATATTTTCTCTCTAAAAAAGATTCCAAACCTAGGTTGATTAGGTGGATTCTTTTACTCCAAGAATTTGACATCACCATTCGACAAAAGAAAGGAGTAGAGAATGTTGTAGCCGATCACTTGTCTAGGCTTACTTTTGATGAATCATTTGAGACAACATCAATCAAAGATACTTTCCCTGATGAACAACTTTGTAGTATTTCTGACTTGCCTTGGTTTGCTGATATTGCTAATTTTCTTGTAACAGGTCAAATACCATCTCATTGGAATGCCCAAGACAAGAATAAATTCTTCAAGGAAGTAAGAAATTTCTTTTGGGATGACCCTTATCTGTTTAAATATTGCCCAGACCAAATAATAAGAAGATGTGTGCCAAATAATAAAATTCAAAAGATCATTTCTTTTTGTCATTCTAAAGCATGTAGTGGTTACTTTTCTTCAAAGAAAACTGCCTCAAAAATATTGCAGTCTGGATTTTATTGGCCAACTCTTTTCAAAGACACATATGAATTTTGCAAAGCTTGTGAACGTTGTCAAAAATTAGGTGGGATATCTCGTAGAAATATGATGCCATTGACACCCATATTAGTTGTTGAAATATTTGATTGTTGGGGTATTGATTTCATGGGTCTATTCCCATCATCTTTTGGCTATTTATACATCTTAGTAGGAGTTGGTTATGTATCTAAATGGGTAGAGGCAATTCCTTGTAAACACAATGATCACAAAATTGTTTCGAAATTTTGGAAAGAAAATATTTTGTCAAGATTTGGAATACCTAGAGCCATAATAAGTGATGGGGGTTCACACTTTTGTAATATACCTTTTGAGGCCCTAATGAAAAAATATGGGATTACTCATAAAGTGTCTACTCCTTATCACCCAAACACTAGTGGTCAAGCTGAACTTGCAAATAGGGAGATTAAACACATCTTGGAGAAAACAGTGAATTCAAATAGAAAAGATTGGTCTTTACGATTAACCGATGCACTTTGGGCTTATCGTACTGCTTTTAAAACACCACTTGGTATGTTTCCTTATCGACTTATTTTTGGAAAGCCTTGTCAGTTACCTGTGAAATTGGAACATAAAGCATTTTGGGCTATTAAAATGTTTAATTTCAGTTTAGATAAGGTAGGTTCACTAAGGAACTTCAATTGAATGAGTTGGAAGAAATTAGGAATGAAGCATATGAGAACTCTCGAACTTACAAGGAAAGAATGAAAGTGTTTCATGACAAAAACATTGTTAGAAAAACTTTTGAGCCTTTCCAGAAAGTTCTTTTGTACAATTCAAGGTTACATTTATTTCCTGGAAAATTACGCTCTAAGTGGACTGGTCCTTTCATTGTCAAAACTGTTTACCCACATGGAGTAGTAGAAATTGAAAATCCAAGTAATGGAAATATTTTTAAAGTTAATGGATATCGTTTGAAACCATTTTTTGAGAATTTCTCTAGTTTAGAAGAGTCCATTACTTTGCATGATCCTAAAGATTGATGTCTTTTTTTTATATATATATTTTTTTATAATGTCGTGTGTTTGTTTTAGGTGTGTCTCTTCTATTATTATTATTATTTTTTTGTCTAATGAAACTGAAGGTTCACCTAGGTCAACTTTATCCAAACTCTCCAGGTAAAGTTCAAAGCCCTTCTCTTTGTTCAAAATTTTCCTCCTTAACGTCCTTTATAAATTTTACATGTTTATTCTTCACATTGAGGATAATGTTTCATTTAAGTTGGGGAGAGAGTCCATGTGGATTTATTGGAAATTGCATGTGAATAACATAACCATGAAAATTTTGTAGTGAATTGTTTCTAATGGATTTTGTTTTTTGTTTTTTAGTCATTAATTTGCTGTATGCTGTGCTTGTGAATGAGAAAATTGTCACTAGGAGTTAATTCTGTTATGAAAGTCTAGATGTTAAGACACTTGCTGAACTCTCTTTGCGCACACAAGCCTTGTGGTAAGATAATGGTTGGCACATGTAACTAAAGGAGTCTCTTGTTAAAGCTTTCTCATGTGAGCAAATTGGTGAGGGCAGAGGGTCTACATATATGAAAAATGGTAATAAGCATTCATTGGTTTTGTGAATTGGAAACCTTTTGTGAGAATAACACTACATGGTTTGTGGTAAGATGGTGGATTACTTGAGAAATGATAAAAGGTCAATTCATGATCGATATTTGAACCGTTCAAACCTTTCTTTTCAATAAATACAACCCCCATTAGCCATGTTGAGCCACACAGAACCCTCCTTCATGCACTTACATTATCCACACTACCTTAAATTGGAGTATATGCCTATTTTCTCACACCTTTACTTCCAAATGTGTAGTAGATGCTGAATATTCAATTGTGAAGAATTGAAGGAAATGATAAGAGTTAAAATGTGCTCAAATGAGGCACCCCAAACGTCAATTTAAAAACAAAAACAAAAACAAAAACAAAAACAAACAAAAAAAAAGTGAAAAAATTGATTGCTTTTGGGGTTTGAAATGTCCAGTATGCACTTATTGAAAGTTGTGAAATATTGAAATGCTTGATAAGGAGTTTGGTTACATGCTTGGAAGTCTTAAATTATTATATCATCTCCCAACCTAAACCACATTACCAACCTTTTGTATTGACCGTTGAATCCCAAGTAGGCTGTGGAAAGAAGTTGATGAATTCTCACTTGATGGTATACCTATCATAGGATCAATGCTTGCTTATTACTTGTGCACGATTGTTTAAGCCTCCATATTTGAGCGTTAATCTTTCTCGGCTCCATAGAGAGAAATCTCGTACTAAACACTTTGATACTTGTGAGATATTGAGCCGAACGTTTAGCTTGGGACATACTTGATGTTGCATGTGTTAGGGTTAACGGTAAGATGGTTATGACTTGACACACACTTACACATTCGGCATGTGCTTTTGACATCTTGATAATCGTGACATTGTTAATTTCTTGTGATATTAAATTGGAAGAGAGTATGGCATGTGGTTAAATTAAAACGTAACAATTTCACTAGTGACATAGATCAGTCGTTCTCTCATCTTGTTATGCACTAAATCGCTAGGGAATAACAATATCTTGGTTGGGGAGTGTAATAATTGTCTAAAAGTGCTTCAAAGATTATCATTTACAAGGCATTTCACATTTATTTTGTTACAAATTCACTATTGTTAGTCTCTAATTTCAATCATCTTGCCAAAAATTCAATTTGCGTAAATATATGGTTAAAAGTGCAATTAATTGAAATACGTATTTTCATACATGTTGGCATGAGTATTATACTTTTGAAAGAGTATTGATTTGGTGTATTTCCAAAATAGAGCAAGTGGTGCAAGTGGAGAAAAATGTTGAAAAGTCAAAAATCTACAGCTGTCTCGAAAAAAGGATCATAACTTGAGTTGTAGTTATTGAACCAAGGTGATTCAAGTTGGGCTGGAAAGATAAGATATGTATCTACAACTTTCATATTTTACAATAAGTCAAATTCTCAGAATAGGGCAGCCAAAATCACCGTTGAAAGACCTGGCTGTTACTAGCTGTATACAGCTTTTCAACCTGTGAGCAACACTCATTGTTTTGGACATATCTTGAGTTATAGAGATCCAATGAACCTGATATTTGCACCAATGGAAAGATAACTCAAGTGGAAACAACCTCTTGATCATAAGTCCAAATTCGCTGCACAACATATCTGAAAAGTGGCGTCAAATTGCATGAGCCTGCTGTCTCCAAGCTGGCAGAGCACAAGTTGTTAATGTCCACTTGCATTTTGGATGCTTCTTTGCCTATAAAAGGGGACCTTGGCCACGAGTTGAGTTTGGGGAGATCAATTCCTCTACAATAGATTCTAGTTTCCTTCTTTTTCTCTTTGCTACATTTCATTATGTATTTCTAAACCTTTAGCTAGAGCTAGAGGTGAAACTTTGATGAATTTGTAGTTTTATCTTTGATCTTTCACTTTGTTATTCAATGTTAATCTTTTTACTTGGTTGAAGTATATGTTCTCCAAATGGTTTTGGTTTGTCAAAGACTTTGATTTATTGTTGACAAGTTTGGCACAATGAATGCTTAGTTAATATTTACCTACCAATAACTTATTTTGACATATTCTCTCAAACAATTAACGAGAACTATCCTTTAGTCTATTTTGCAATCAACGTTTTATCTTTCGTATGAGATCACTTCATAGTTGATTTTCATATGAGTTAAATAAAAGATCAAGAATAATTTCTACTCATTTATCCAAAGTGAATCCTCAACACTCTAGTATTCTTCTCATCGTAATTTAACCAACCATTTACTACGCATAGATTAGTTTATATCCTTCCAATTCCCTGTGGTTCGACCTCGGACTTCCGAGTTTACTACTTTAGACAACCTACACTTGGGTTTGCAACCTTAAAGTTGTAGCACCGTTTTCTGTTTTCGATTTTCCAAAACATTGAAAACGCGTTCTCTTTCTCATTTTCAAAAACGAGTTTTTGAAAACGGCTGAATTTTTTTTGAAGAAAACAGAAAACGACTTTTTTACGTTTTGATTGTTTTCTTCACAAATCTGCCAAAACTCAAAAAACACGGATTGAGAAATATTTTTTCAAAATGACAAAAAGAACGAATTTTCAACAATCTCAAAATGGACACCGAAAATACAAAACACAAAACGAATTTAAAACTCAAAACACAAAACTGAAACACGAAGAGAACGCCCCCTTAATGAAGTTTAATTCAGGGTACACGCATCTCTAAAAGTAACAAAGATACTAGAAGAATTTCACCTATGTGAACTTTGAGGTGGTACCACATCATTAGAGAGTTAGTGTGTTTCTCTCTTTAAAAGTTCAATGAAACAGGATAAGTGCAAAGCCATATTAGCATTAAGCGAGTTAGTAGAACTTGTGAAAATTTAACACTTGTGTATGTAATTTCATCGGTATTGTCACAAGACATAACTGGTTCAAAGCTTTTTAGTTACCTAGAATTTTGATAATGTTTTATGAGATTTACACTACGGTTAGATTCAAATCGAAAGATATCTAATTCTTATACTTGAGTGTTGATATTTGATTATGCGATTAACCTTGATTTTGAACAAGTAGGGGATTGTTGTAAACTTATTGTTCAAAACCAAGTATGGATGAATTAAAGAGAAATAAAGGAAAATTTAGCCGTGGAAATGACTTATGCAACCGTATAGGCCATTGTTGCATGATACCATTCAGAAAATGAAAAGGTGACCAATGCTATAACTATGCAACCGCATGGCTATAGTATATGTGGTCGCATAGTGTTATAATATAGCCATTTGATGGAATTTTTTTGAATTTCTGGTGATTTTCTTGATGAACCATTGCAGCTCTTCCATTTGAGTTGAAAACACTTCTTGTAGGGATGATTGAAAACTATAAATACATGATATTGTTCATCTCTAATCATATGAAAACCATTTCATTGTTCATCCAAAACTCTGAAGAAATTTAGTTTTTTTTACATAATCATATTATTCTTTTTTTACTTGTTCACTTTGAAGAATCGCTTTACTTTTAGTGTTTTTCATTGATGCTTGATCAATCCTACAAACTATTTGTCATTTCAATCCTTAAAATCATTGTGAGATGAGGCAAATATCGTTTGAGAACAAAGATTTATTTTCGTGCTCAAGTCTTCTTCGTATATACATTCATCTTGTTCTCGTTTCTTTCTTCATTGCTGTATTTTTTCCAACACTGCTCCTATATTTGCGTATTCTAACTCTGAATGAACCAATGGTAGCTTGTATGAAGCCAAAGTGTGAAAAAAGTGTCAAGCTTGACTATTAGCGCTTCTCCCTACTTATAAGTGAAGTCCATATAAACGGATTGAAAACACACAATTACAAAAAGAAGAGAGCCTTACTGTCACCTAAACGGGTGAAGCGATCCATAAAAAAATAGGCTTAAGGTCCAATCAAACTTAGCTAGGCAGTCGTAAATATTTGTTACTATAACTATTAACTCGACTAATAATTGTTTGTTTCATAAATTTGTTGATCACTTAACTACCGAGGAATAGAAGAACATTTCTTTCATATTTATTCGAAATTCTGTCGTACCAAATATTTTTAACTACTATATAGGACACTATAGATTGGACATGTTCAATAAGTTGCGTTTAATTGATAACTATATAACCTCTATAAAATAATACTATATAAATTAATAATTCATATTGTTTAATAAAGTTTCCAAGTCTCTCTTAGTTACTAGATTTTGCATGATCTCAATAATTTAGAGAAATTATACTATAAATTGAACGTTATTGAAAGAAAATGCCAAATCAAGATTTATATCAACTTTTTCTATCTAAAAATTACAAAGAAAAGACCATATTTTGATTGAACACTACCGAACATGAGAAAACTATATAAAGACTGTATTTGAAATAACAATCGCGCCATGCATGCAAATTTGCCCTTTTGTAACTCACATCTCAATTAATGTAAATTTTTACCACTAGTTCACTATCTATAATTCATTTGTTGATCATTTATTTTACAAGATGTTGACCCTGGAAAATGAACCTTCACGTGGCCAACAGAAAGCAATTCCACGTATATTCCTCCTTGCATACTTAGCACAAACGGTCAATCGCTCATGACCATTCCCAACGGTGGTGGTTGCGGCACGAACATTCCGACAATCAAGTTAGTCGACTATAATTGCACACAACTAATTCTGGTAGCGGGAATCATCGAAATTTCTATATTATCTCAGGAGGGGAAGAGAAATAGTGAATTCTTAATAGTGAGTTACATTACCTTACAAAGACATAGAGCACAAGTATTTACATCCCCTGTTTGAGCCACATTATTTGAGAAAGAATGCATTTTTACTGTTGATGTGATGAAGAATACGTGGTTGAAAAATGAGGAAAAGTTATTGGTGTGATAAAAATATTATTTTATTAAAAAATATGTGATTGAAAATGAGTAGAAGAATGAGAATGAGAAAAATAATGTGGCTCAAACAGGGGCATAGAGAAAAGGTGGAAGAGGAACTGTTGAATGGAGAACACGTGGCTTCATCTGCTGGTTCGAAATATCTCTTTATAAATGTCCATCTATCACTTTATAGGTACACAGACATTTAATGTTTCAAGATTCAAATTGACACATTAATGTCTGCTTCAGAGATGTCAAATCTACCATTCACAAGATTTTATTTTGGGCAAATCCTTGCCTAAAAGATTCGTATCTTATGCCAAAGCATAGACTACCCACCAGAAGGTGTGTCTTCTAGCCTTAGGGCTCGGCTTTGTTCTTCGGATATTCGCCTGGTACTATGTTGCTAGGGGTGTAAGCGGTCCGATTTTGCCCATTTTTGACAGATTTTTAAATCAAACCGTTTACACCAATTTGAGAAAAATCCAAACTTAAACCAAACCATTTTGAACGGTTTGAAAAAAAACTCAAACCTAAACTTAATGGTTTGGTCCAATTTTAAACCGCCGATTTTGCCGTATATTTTTTTGCCCGTCTACTTTTATGTCATTTAAACATAAACCTAACCGATTTTAAAAGTGAATAGTTGACCGGCGGCTCGAAGCCTCGAACCGAAAGAGGAGGCACCGATTGTTGAGATTACAAAATTCAGATCTTAAAAGTAGTCATGGGAGAAGGAGGCGTCGGGACTAGATGGGCGAAGGCAGAGCGGAGGCGTCGTAGGTGAGGTCACGTCGTGTACGAGGAAGAGACGCTAGTGGAAGCCTGGAACTGTGGAAACTGAAATAGAATGAAAGGAATGAAATGGTTAGGTTTTGGGTTTGATAATTGATACTTTGATTTTCAATTAAAAGAAGAAATGTATGGGTTATGGGTTATGCCGTTATGAGTTTGGCAGTTGGGCTAGAAAATTACATATTCCAATTGGGTTGAAAAACATAAAATTGAGATTATTATAAATTATATATAATTTTTCATTTTTTACTTTTATATATTTTTTCGCTGGTTCGGTTTGGTTTTAAACTGTAATTAAAATTCTCAAACCTAAACCAAACCGTTTTGACCAGTTTGCTTTGGTTCAAAACCATTTCGTTGACGAGTCCACGTGGCACCGAACCGATGGTTTCAAAAATGCGGTTTCGGTTCGGTTTGACGATTTCTGTTTAAAGCCCTATATGTTGCTATACTGCTTAGGTGCTTCGACACCTCGGAATGTGAGGCTAATTTACTGACCTGGTGAGTCGTTATCAGAGGCCTAACAATAGCATCCCAAGTTCATGTATAGATATTTATATAATGCGTGGACTTTGTGCCAAACGAATTAAATTTTAGGTGTTCATCACTCTCCCAAGTCCAAGCATGGATACTCATATAATTTGTGGAATTATGCATGGTTGTAGCAGACAGTCCTTCCCGAAGGACAAGGCTCTGGAGGGTGGTAGCTTTAAGAAAAACTGGATTGGCGGAGGTGGTGTCCTAGCTATAGAACAAAGCTTTATGGGGGTGGAAGCTTTAAGAAAAGTTGGATTGAGAGAGGTGGTGTCCTAGTTGTAGGACGAGACTCTAGAGGATGGCAGCTTTGAGAAAAGCTAGATTGGTAAATGTGGTGTCCTAGCTGGAGGACGAGGCTCTAGAGGGTAGCAGTTTTGAGAAAAGTTGAATTGGTAGATGCGATGTCTTAGCTGTAGGACGACGTGTTGCATTGGAATTCGTGTCAATGATTTGAAGGCTGTTGCATGTTAGCAAGAATAACAGTTGAATCGTCACTTGCTCATCCATCAAATCACTGCACATATTTTCTCGACATATGAGGGAATGTCATCCAATTGGTAAGGGAGGATGTGCATATAGCATTATTCATATACACAGTTTATTTTGTGTCCAATCATAGCAGAGCATGACATAACTCTGAAATTTGAGAAAACAATTCAATAATTTAAATGTGCAATTATGCTACTTATACAATTTTATTTGTATAATTATGAATGAAAACATTTGTTGGCATCATCAAATCCATCAATTTATAAAATTGTCAAAAATGTTTTTAAAATCATAGGTTCGAATTTTGCTGCCTCCAACACTGTCAAAAATGTCGATCAACATTGTACAAATATGTGATATGAAATGTTTCTCTAAGCATGCAGCAGGTGCGACATTAATCAGATTAGCACATCACATGATGTTCCTTCCTTCTTGAAGTGACTGTGAACTACACATCTCAATCCAGCAACAATTATACATTTTCACATTCAATCATGAAAGACTGTGGTCCACATCCCTGGCTATTTGACAAAAGTTTTGATAAAAGTTTTAACAGATTTTGATAAAAATTAATTAATGTATTTTTAAAAAGATAATTAAAGTTGTGAATATTCTAAATTGTGTAGTTAAATTGAAGTTTAATCAGTTAAAAATCGATAAAATTCACTTATATAACATAATATTCTTTTATTCAAATATTTTTAAACATTGGCTGAAGAAATCTCTACATTCTTCTAGATGAAAAGTAGTAAAACTCGAGCAGGAACCCTGCTTTCTCCGATACCATTTTGGTCTTTGAACGAGTACGTTCAGCAAAAACTAACAAATAGATTCATATGATAAAACCGTATAGAATAAGCACAGTAATATATTCCATCATTTAACTTCTCATGTTCATTTGAACAGTGAATAGGACCCTAAACCATTATAGTTAATTCACATGTGATGTAATTTTTCCTTTCCAGATTCCTATTAACCATCAGTGGTCCCACAATAGAGTCATATTATCAGATAATCCTACTTTAAACAAGTCTTTGCCCTCCAAATCAAACGGTTCCCCACTAAATTGTTTGCTTGAAATGTGGCAATAACAGTATACTTAGTGAGTGAATGATGCCAAATAATTGTAAATCTATGGCCCTCAAAGTAATCAGTCTTGCATAGTGATTATTCTCCTAGATAGTTGATGTCAAATCAACTTTAACGTAGTGATTCTTATAGGATGCGTTGTTTCTTGAGAGATCGAGATATGCTATAGAAGTAGGTCTTACTATAAGGTAAACATTTCATCACGTGCATTTTAAATAGTAACACCAAGTAAAGAATTATAAGGGTCCGTTTGATTATAAATGTGAAATTTGGGTGAAAAAAATAAATTATAGGGAATTGAATTGTTTAGAACTTATTTTATCGGGATTTATCGATTAATTGTGTTCGATTTGTATAATTTTTCACCCGAAATTTTTTTAAATTTTGAATTTTTTGGTATGCGTTTAACTTTATTTTTCTATGAAAATTGTCCATTAAAGTGATAAAATTTTTTTACCATTGGGTATAGAATTTGTTTCAATTGCCCAAAAAAAATATTCGTTTGATTTTGTTTTTCATGCAAATTATCAATTAAATGGATAAATTATTTTTTATCATTGAGTATAGCATTTGTTCCAATTGCCAAAAAAAAAAAAAAAAAAAATGAAGAAGCAAGCTGTAAAACCAAAAACCATCTCACCCTCAGGAAAATGAATTCCTCAAATCTGAGAAAAAAACATCACATGACCAGAGGAAATAAAATAAATTATTTGAAAAATATTTGCCATCAAACAGGTCCAAAGTTAGAAAATCAACCTACATTTTCCAACTTCCTAGAAAAATCCCACCTACCAGGGCCTAAATGATGGGTCAAAATTAACAAGTGATCTGTAACACGGTGTAATACAATCTCGACCTCAAGGATGTATGTCAATCGCCTAATTTTAAGGGCTTTGATCTAAGATGTTTTTATTTTTTAATCATGTGCACCTGATATTTGTAATGTCTTAACACCTAATATGATGTTAGGTAGTGTTTGATTGGGGTGAAATTGAATGGAAAAGGTGTTTGATTGCATAACATTTTCATGAAATTCATTTTTACTCATTTTCTAGGTACAGTTAAAACACATTTTCACCTTTTATTTTGCCATGAGTTTGGTGGGAAAGTATTTTTTATTTTTTATTTTTTTTTTGGCAATGAAAACATATTCTAAATCTAATGGTAAAAAAATTTATCTATTTAATTGACAATTTGCATGAAAAATAAAGCCAAACGAACACAAAAAAAATTTCAAAAATTATTTTTTTTACTTTTTTGCAATCCAAACAAATTTTAATACAAATTGTTAAAATATTTATCCCGAAAAGTAACAATTTGCAAGAAAAATAAAGTCAAACGGATTATGTGGAAAATTGTACCAACCAAACACTATTAATTACAATTTCCTCTAAAACAAATTCTAGAAAATTCAATTACCTGTCATTCATTTTATTTCCACCCATTTTCCACCCTTAGAATCAACTAGCCTTAGAGTATTAATCTTGGGTTGGCTTAAAGGCCTTGGTAGGCCTTAAAAACCCGACAACATTTTTGCAAGTATGGGCTAATAGAGATCCCTCATATTTAGATGCTTCTTCCTTAGATTTTTATCTATTATAAATAATTTGCTTATTGGTAGATTCTCAATGTGACATCATCTGTTGTCATTTAAACACGAACAATTCTCCATTACAATTTTGCATACCTACAAGTTCTATAGAACTTGGCAACTATCATTTCTATTTTCCTTCAATAAATTTATCCTTTTCACTTCAAGGAAGGTAAAAACTTCCTATTCATAGTTTTTCTTTTTCTTTTTTAACTTTTGATTCTTTGGGCATAATGTAGCATCATAGACTCCTTTGCATCTCGAGGTGTGTGATGTTTTAAAAGTACGATACAGACACATGCACGTCAATTTAAACTCTTCAAATTATAAATATTTTTAGTTTTTAGTTTTATACTTTTAATATAGGATGTGATATATTGATTGAGGAATGTTCCTATAGTATCTCTCAAACATTTTGAAATTTTAAACATGACACGTGGTTTGTCAGATTCATGTTACATGGCGTGTCCAAAGAATATTGATGTTCGATGTGACACGATATGCTTCCAGCACAAACTCAACAGCCTAATTGAAATGTATGTGCATCATAATTTCTAGTACAAGCGTACTAGCGAAACATTGAGGCAAACTATGGAGAGCTGGGAGAGGAGGTATCACCACTTCATGATCAAGGTGAAAACAACTTGTGGCCATCCTTCATAGAAAGTCTAAAATACCCAGATAAAATATTGTGCTATCATGCATTGCACAATTAGACATGCGCTACGAAACGTTGTACACACCATGCAAATAAATAAGAAAACTTCTTTCTTTTTCTATAGGAGTGAAGTGATCGTACAAAAAATAAGAAATAATAAAAATAAAAAAACCGAGTCGTGTTATTAATAAATTTGAAATAAGCTACAAGAATACTTCCTCATCATTGATCCTTAGCAACTGCAACAAGCCATTTTAATTTTGATCTACTTCTTCGTGTTCCAACTTACTCTACTGAAATTTTGTACTTCTATTAACAAGAACCTCTTTATGTTGATGCTAAATGTGTCCTAACTACGCCCCCAAGGCACATCTCCAAGTGGTAAAAGGGGAGGGTGAAGAAATCCAGCTTTGCTTGAGGTTGTCGTGTCAAGGATTCGAATTCTAAAATATGAATTTGGCTCTTAGGTAAGTGCAAGTGTACAATCAGTCTTCCACCCTGTACCCTTAGAGGCATAATCTGCGATTTACCTCTCTCACGATGCTCCACGACAAGAGTGATGTGAGACCCTCAAAATTGGGATTCAACATTTTAAATATGTGCTAACTACTAAAGCCCCCCTTTCTTTAGTTTATCCTCATCCGACATCATCTCTACTTGTTGACTTATATTATTATTATTATTATATCCATGTAACTACAAACTGCACTATACTTATTTTATGGATATTTTGACCTTTAGTAGCCTACCACTCAAACACAGAGTGCGGCTGGTCTAATCAATGTATTATACAACTTGCCATTTTAACTTTAGTGAACTTTTTCTCTTTTAATTGCATAGAATTCTTGTAGCACTTATCCATCTCATCCAATTCCAACCCGCTTTATTCGTATGCATTACAACCTCTTCGATCCGTCCGTCCTTGTTAATGATTAAACTTAGATATGTAGAAACAATCACCTTTTGAAACAACAAAAACTCCACTATTATCCTCACTTATCCTACTGCTAAAAATAAGCATTGCTTAAAATTCTCAGTTGATCTTCTAGAGTTCAAATTTACGTGTGACCCCACTTTTGTCTAATCAACTAAAACTACATCATCAACGAAAATCATTTACTAAAAGATTTCATCTTGAATATATCTATAAGCTTATTCATGGCTGGTGCAAAAGGTAAGTGAAAAATAGTACGATAATTAGATCCAACTACACCTAAAGATGTATAATGTGGAATTAAAATAATAACAAGCAACACGTCACAAATTAATATCTCTAGATGATTATTAAATTTAATGTCAAATTAAACCCTAATTAAACAATCACATAATATAGATCTAAAGCAATAAAGACAAAAAGTAAACCAACATCAAATTGGTAATGAAGGAAAACCTCTTGAAAAACTCTTAACGTGGATAAAAAAACATTCAGGCAAACCTTGCCAAAAAGATCTACTAGAAAAGACAACTTGCAATTGGTTCAGACACGATTAAATATTAGTAAACTCTGACCACCCATCCTGTAAATCATCAAAGAACCTTTTTGATTGTGCAACCTGAACTTTTCAGAACTCTAGATTTCTTTTTCCTCTCCATGGATCACCAAAAACGAACTCGTTTTGAAACAACCGAAACTACAGCTATCTCTTCCCAACTTCAGAATTCTGAAAGTTTGTTGAAGAATGTAAGATTTTGTTTTAATGTTGCTCCATTGATCTGTTGTGTTTTAATCTTTTGATTGAATCAAGAGAATTATGGAATTGATGTTTGGTCTCTGTAAAATGTTTTCTTGAATGAAATAATGGCTCAACCAATTGTAAAAAATATTTGAAAATAATTATGAAGCTTTGATCTCGTGGTTGGATCAAGAGATCTTGGAATTCTGTTCTTGAACTTCAGAGGATGTGTTTTCTTGAAATGGGTATTTATAATATCAAGCGTTTGAAGTGTATAGGGTTGTAAAATATTGAAATCGCAAACCTAGGGTTTTCTGGATAAATACGCTGCTTGAGTGCCAAGGTCACGGACAACGAGTGGCTAGAAAAACTGTTATTTTCGCTCAAGCGGGAGGCGCACGTTTGGCGAGCGATTTTGTGGCCATTTTTTCCTTGGTCCATTTTTGACATTATCATACGAATTGTTCAATTCAAGACATTTTCTTTTCTCAAAATGTGAAAAGTGTTTTATTCAATTTCAATGAGACAAATTCGTAGTATGGCTGGCCTGGTTCATTGTATCCCGTAAATTGATTTATGAAGAAGGGAAAGTTATTTCATTGGAAGTCCCCAACCTATTAAATTTGAGCAAAGAAATCCCGAACCTTTTCTGCTAAAATGTCCTCAACCTTTTAAGTTCGTCGAACCAAGTCCTTGTTAGGGGAGAAAATAAATGTGGCTGGGGGGTGGTGGGGGGGAGGGATCCCATCCCCTAATTTTTTATACCTCAATACATCTGTTAGTAAATGAAAAAACGTTATTTCGAAAATGGAATGTCAATTATAGTGCACTATAATGACGCTTTTCCATTTGTAGGTCGGGTTGCAAATTTTTAAAGGTTATGTCACTTGTAGTGTACTGTGTGTTGACATCTTCTCCATTTCTTCTCTTTTGTTTCCACTATATATTTTTATATAAAAGTTAATTTAATTACATATATCTATTTTACCTTCAACAATATTTTGAACTGTTTTTAATGTTGACCAAAATTGTTTGCTTAGGACCAAAAAAGTATAAAAAGCTAAGACTTATTTTTTGCCAAAATGTCCTGAGCTTGATCTCACATGTTGGGCCTTGTTCACCATAGTAGCTCTACATTTGAATGCAAACTCTATCTATTTCAAATAAGTCATCAATTTCAATTTTTATTTCCCTTCTTAGTTGAAACAGTTTTTTTAAGTGTCCTAACTATATGGCATATCAAACGCTAAACGCTACTCTCTTTTTACAATAGAGTTGGATTACCCATGTTCGCCATTGACAAAATTAGACGAATTGCCTCGTCAGATAACATAATAGAATGACGATCATCAGAAATTTCATCCATTTTTCCCTATTTATTAAAAGTGGCAGGTTGAACACTTATGTCCAGCAACCTATTATTTTGCGTACAGTCCATTCAAGAATGCTACCATTTGATGTCATATTTGAAGTCAAAACAACTGGTAGCAAAAACACATTACATAAAATTCCGAAGAGTAGCTAATATTATAGTATACTAATATTTAAAAATTTGATCAAAACTAGATTTCAATGTCGCAAATACCGCATGCCATCCGGCCTGTGTGGGATGTGCGTTATCCCAGAAGAACGCGGATTTTGGATCATTGCACACAGTATACATTTTAGTTCCTTTGTCGTCTACACTTCCACAGAGATAGCCATCGCTCTTGCCCATACAACACGGCTTCAATGGAGTCTTGAATTTCAAATTTCCTGCTCAACAAAGTGATCGAAGATAAATGAAGATTCAAAAAGGAAGAAAATACTTCAAAATAAAGAAAAGATGCAACATGATACACCAATAAGAAGAAGGACATGAATGGTAAAATAACGTGTTCAAAAATAATTTAGTTGAAACAAAACTATAATAATTAATGATTGAACAAAATATTAATGCAAATTATGCAATATTACTTTATCCGTGAAGTGAAGAGCGTAACACAAAGAAAGTAGAGGAGAACAAGGATAACCTAAATAATCTTGTTTGTGCTGGATTACACTTGTGAAAGAGCTGTAGAGATCAACAATGAAAATTGCAGAATTTCTTGTTTCATTGTTCAGCTTTGCCACAGCCTGCTTTAATAGGAGATTGTGATAATTCACAACTATGTTTTCAGTTTCATTGCATTGTTGGAATGACGACATTCGTGTGCTTCGTGGAAGACACCCCAACGGTTGTAAAGATGTCACAACTACTTTTCTTGCTCCCAATCCGCGGACCCTTTTTAAGTTCACCACGAGTTGATTAATCACCTTAGACATGAAACTCGCCAAGCCCTAGAAACCCGAGAGTTTCAAGAAAACCATAATGATAAATGTCATGAATTGTCCAGATCTCAGCCACAATTGTAATTTTACTCCATACGTATTAAATCTTAAGAGGCTACAAACTGAAAGAGACAACTCCTATCGTATTCTACTAGTATTATTACATAGTTAATATAGTGAAAGAAATTCTAGATTTGAAATCAACCTCGAGGAACCCTGTAAACATGAGATTTTCAAGAAAATCATAATGATAAATGTTAAATCGAGCAATGAATTGTCAAGATCTCAGCCACAAATACAATTGTAATTTTACTCTATAAGTATTAAATTTAAGGCCGCCACGAACAGAAAGGGACAACTCCTATCGTATTCTACTAGTATTATAACAGAGATAATATCGTGAAAGAAATACTGACATCGTATCATTTGTTGTTATTCGTAATAAATGCGTTTACTAAACATTTAATTTCAGGGAGAAGACATTCGTAATAAATACATGCAGTTTTGCTTACCGAAAAGAGAAATTCATCAATGTTTGCCTTCAGGGACTAAAAATAACTCACTGTAGTACAATAATATTACCTGGAAAGCGCCACCATTTGCTAAATAGGCAGCATAATCATTTCCAGCTAGACTCACAAGAACTGCAGAAGATTGTAAATCGCATTTGGCGTAGACTGAATCATTGATGAGTTTCTCAAAGAAATCAATCTGGGTGCTCATGTTTGGTAACAAATCTCCAAAAGTATTGAACACACCACTCCCACCGTAGGCAAAGTTCATCCCATAATACCATTTTTTCTTTCGCAAATTCCTCCATTTGTAGGCTACTGGAGACTTCAGTCCCAAGAATGTCGCTGTTTATGTCATTATTTGAGCACCAAAGATTAGATATTGAGCTCATAATAAGCCAGCCAAAAAATGAACTTTTTAAAGATTAAGGTGTATGGTTTAGATTATAGATGTGCAAATTAAGGCCCTATACATCTACATTATATTGGTGAAAGAAGTGTAGTAATTACTGTAAAAAAATAGAGGAATTTTGGAATCATGCAGGTATTGGACAATGAAAGGGCAAAGCACTCAATTTTCTCTCCTTACAAGTAGAATTTGAACTTCCGACCACTCGTTAACCTTCGACAACCACAATAATTGTTGTAGGTGTACAAACAAAAGTCACTCGACTAGATATGAGACACTCTTGTGTTCTTAAGGAGATTGTTGGAAATTGGTTAGACTTCGTGTCTACGTTGACAAAATATTCGACCCAATATGTTTAGGCAAAATAGTTTATCGTTTCGCCGCTTCGAGGCTCCGAAACGGGGATCGACTTGATCGGTCAGGTCGCAGAGGTCGAGAGGGCAGCACCCATTGCCCCCGAAAGAAAATTTTGATTTTTGTGTATATTTGGCATGTCGAAACCAATTTCGGATGAAGAAATTGCGGTCTAAAGTTGGAGGAATATTGGAGAAAGCCATATAACACTGTCGCTCGAGCGACCAATTCTTTGAAAGTGTCACTCGAACGAGAATCTAACGAACAGTTAGTGAAGTGAACCGTATCTTCTTTTCGTAATGTTGCGTGATTTTGTCTGCATTCTTCACTCACACCACTTCATCCTCTATATAAAGGACCCTATGCACGACCATTTGGGTACACCATCTCATACTTTGCATTGAGAATTATTCTATCTCTTGCAAATCTTGTTTCTTTTTCATTTCATATAATTTTCTTGTAGAGAGGGACACTCCGTTGAAAGTTCGTCGTTTCTTGTGGTTTGAAGTGTTGCTACCACAAGAATTCGTTGTATTTTGGGAGACAAGTGCGTACACCGTGAGCACCATAGCGGGACAATATTGTCTTAAGGAGAAAGTGTTATCACTTGCCTCGGATTGACATTTCTTCTTCTCATTTTCTTAATTTATGGTTTTTGTGGAGTTGTTATATTTCACAGTTTTATCCGTTTATCAGAGGTTTAACTACGCTCCTGCGAGTTAAACTTATACCCATTTATTTTATTCTTACAAACAACATTTCCGTCCGATATTAAGCTCGGTCAACAATAATTAGGTTACTCTAGGTTAAGTTAACCCCCATCCGTACAAAAGTTTACAAGGACATGTCCTTCAAGAAACATTGCCCGAAAGAGATTTATCCCTTATGTAAACTAGTGTACAGCCCAACTTCGCCTCTAAGATTAAAAATCTAATTCTAGCTTCATACCCGATGATCAAGATTTAGACATGTAATGTGCAAAGATGAATTGCTGGACGTGTGCAAGAAATTGAAACGAAGCACAAAGAACTGATATTTTCAGCTTACAATTATTAGTCATTATAGAAGAAATACGAAAAAGGAAGCAAAAAATAAAAGACTAATTATAACATTATTGAATGATGACCATAGACCATGAGTATCGAGCACACATGTATTCCTATTTATAATAAAATAAGAATAACAACTCTCCACTATTTTGTGACTAATGTCTATCTAACGAATAGATAACAAATATCAAATAACAAATTAATAACTTGCATTTATCATTTTATTTAAATTTAATAATCTTATCACTCTAAGATTTTTTGGTCTTCTTATCACTTGTTTGATTCTCATCATGTTTGTTACCAATTGTGTGACATTTCTAACAATTATACATAACAAACATTCTTCATAAGATTGCCCATCTCCGTTTCACAACATCCCACACACGGCACACACAAATTAGCATGCTTGTTTAAATAAAAGGATGCCATAATCCATGCTCAATAATGGAAATTCTTCCACGCACAAACGCAGAAAGTGCACTAAGGCACTATTGCACCAGCCCACCATACACATAAAGCTGACTCGTGTATTCAAGCCGAGAGAGAGAGAGAGAGAGAGAGAGAGAGAGAGAGAGAGAGAGAGAGAGAGAAAAAGATAAAGTGCACACAATGATGAAACAATAAAATTATTATATGGCCATATGCAAAAAAAAAAAATTAAAATCAAAAGATAGAAAAAGGCAGAAGGTGGGGTGTAACTGCGTACCAAGGTAATCAGTGAGAATACGGCCATCGGAGAAACGGCCGGCAGGCTTCCCGGGAAAAGTACAGCCATAAGGTTCTTTCCAAGAATTTGCTAAAGACTTTTTTACATTGCCTGTATCAGCATATGAGTCCCCAAATACAAATAGCTTTGCAGGTCGAAAGCTATATCGTTGATGATTGTCGTGGAGGTTATTCTGGTGGAAGTAGTGGTGGTGAGGAGATGAACCTTGGACACCTAAATATCCTGCAAACATGTAAGTATATATAAAACTATATGATCACTGTACATTAGCAAAAGTTTTTAATCTAATTCTGAAAAGAGTTATTTGAATGCTGACATTAATTTTTTTTTTATGTACCTGTGGTGAGGAGAAAGCAGTGGAAGAAGAGAATCAAGAATTCCATTGAAGAGATTGTTTAATTTGAAGTTCACAGAGAGATCCGTATAGTCTGTTGAGCTTTGACAGAGTACATGTATATAAAGAGCTTCATCAGGCGAGTTTGAAGTCGGTTTGGTAATGCCTCTATTTTTCATAGAAGAGCTTTTGAAGATAATATTGGATTCTAGTCATACAAAATAGTTTTAAAAAATTATTCAAACAAATTCAACGAAATTTTATTAGTATCAAAAGTAACTTTTGATTTTTCGAAAGCCCTATTAAACGAGTTATAAGTGGCACATCATGAGAAATTAAACTTCTGTAAGGAATATTTACTATATATTTTAAAGAATTCATAATTTTTCAATCATATATTTTATTAATTTTAATCAAATTTATTAAAAATATAATTTTAATCTCCACAAAATATTCCCCAATCATCAAGGATAAGCTTTTTTCAGCTAGGATTTACCATTTAGATTTTAGAGTTTAGTTACGGATTGACAAGTCTAAATTTTGTAATACAATGATTGGCAAGATTGCTATAATTAATGCTAAATGGGGACTGTCAGTCTCTTTAATGAGGACAAGTGCAAGGGGACGTGGAGAGGTGGGATGAAAAGTGGCGCTTTAGTGTGCGCTTGGCCGATTATGTATAGATGCGAGTGAGGTACGACCCTCAGGTCAGGTCCCCCACTAGAAGGGGCCTCAATTTTAGTAGCTGTTTGTTAAAAGTACAAATCACAATTACATGGGTTACCCTCAAGCAATAAAGTGAATCTTTAGAGTTCAAATTATTGATCTTTCGAAGAATATATATTTTAGATTAGTCAATTTTAATTAATTTAAATCTTAACAAAGAAAAAAAATACACAATAAATATTTAGATTTTAGAAAATAACTAAAATCTACAAAATAAGAAAAACATAAACACTTGAAAATTTTGGAGGAAAATCATGGTTGAGATTTATGGTTTCGCTTAACTGTTGTCTAATTAATTTTTCTACAAACCAATTAACGAATTACTCAATTCCGATGTTAGATCCGATCTTTCAATTTTAGTTAATTACCTCTCTCAAGTGAAACTAACCCTAATTGATTGGTTTAACCTACTATATCTTTATGTCGATTACAATCAAACAACCGCATTTAATATTTGTGAAAATAAATTATTAGACCACCTAAAACTAGTGGTATATCTCTATCTATTACACAAACATAGGATTTCTACCATTTGATCTAAAATGCACAATCTTCTCTCAAACGATATACAAATCACTAAACACATTCATCTATTAGCCACATACATGAAAATGCATGAAATATAATAGTAGAAACACATGAAAATAAATAACATAGCATTAAAGAGCAAATATTGAAATTATTTAAAAGTTAGGTTAAACTAATACCACAAATTCCAACACAAATATTTAGCTCATTTTATACATATGATAAAAAAGAAGAATGTTTTAAACAATAGATTACAAATATGATAAAATAATTGTGAAAATACAAAGTATAGATAAAACCTTTTTTTTGGAGCCCGGCTTTTATTTCTCCAACTTTGTCAACACTTTAATTTAATCTCTTTTGTGTTCTTGAATGTGCTCTAAAAATCCCAAGCAAAAAGAAAAGGAAAAGCAAGAAGAAAGAAAGAGAAAAGAAAAGAAAAAGAAAGATAAAAGAGAAGAAGAGGGAAAACCAGCAAAAAGAGAGGAAGAAGACCCCGAATTTATATTAAAACCCTAGGGAAATTGCAAAAGAAGTCCCAAAAATTTGGAAAGTGAGAAAAAGTGCCACATACAAAAAGCGGCACGCCCGCGCGCTAGACGTAAGTGGCGTGCGCATGGTGAGATCATTTCGGTCTTGGTAAATCAGAAAGTCTTCTCGTGCGCGCAAGCTATCTTCATTTCTTTTTGTCCAACTTAGTCCTCCACTATTTGCATGCATGGTCCCTCAACTTTGATCTAGTAAATTTTGGTCCTCAAATTTTGACTTTCATTTCAATCTTGCCTTCCATAAATTGCACTACAAGTCCTCCAACTTTCTAACTTGTTCACTTTGGTCCCAACTTCACAATATTTGTACACTTTTAGTCATTTTCTCCTCATTTTGCGTTGTTATCTTACTTTGGGTGATTTTTGGCCTACAAAAGCATATATTATACAATTGTGAGTAGAAATTCACTCATTTTAATAAATAATTGGTTTTTTTAGATATTAAATAAGTATGCAAAAACACACTTATCAAATACCCCAAAACTTAAGTTCTTGCTTGGGACTACTAACACAATCATGCACATGTGATAATGACCAACACATTATATAGCTTGCCAAAAATATCAAATGGTGTAAAATTTTATAATCAATTCACAAATATGATCCAAATAATGCTACCAAAAAATAATTTAAGCTTATCTAATGTTCGATCAGTGTGTGGGTGCATAGTCACTTTCAATCATCATCTAGATTAAGAAAAAGTTTTCAAGATGGAAAAATATCAAAATTGGTTCCACCCGACCCTTTGTGGTCAAATATTTCATTTCCCGCTCGTGAGATTTACACTCCTCAAATAGTTATTTCTTTTCTCTCCCTGGGTGTAAATCTAAAGATTATTTTTAATTCACTCCTTTCTTTTTCCGCTCTAATTTGGTTGGGTCAAACCGGCAATTTCAACCTATAGTCATGTGATGATTCTCCACTAAATGAATACTTCTACATTCAAGCTTATACCAAGTAATTCAAACCCACTAGTTGTCTAAGTCCAACAATCAAATATAATTGCACACAATTACAATCTTTTTTTTTTCTCTTTTTTTTTTTCTTTTTTTTCTTTTAGTCAAATCTCATGTTTGACCTCTCTCTTAAACTTTCTTCTTGACCATTGTAGCGAGCTTTATGCTGCTAGCTCCCTGGTTGTTTAGACCAAAGGGTACCGGATTTTGAGATATCCCAATGGACTTAATAACTCGAGTAAAAAATGCTACGAAGTGAGGCCCAAAATTCAACAAGTGCAATATCATTCTTTTAAGCACAACATAACACATGGGGCTTAGATCCCTAGCATATGGTCATTACCTAACTTATACTTGACAAAAGACACTCCACACAATTTTTTTCAACACACTTCTAGATATCCTTCACCGGCTCAACCACCCCCAAACATATCTCACAATATGGTAAAGTGAAAGATAAGAGAATATAGGTTGATATAAATTTTCAATCAACTCACAACCTAGTTCTTACCAATTCAAAAATCTCCCCATCAATCCAAAAATTTTCACATTTAGATAACAATTAATCACAACTATTGTGCTCAATGTAACTCAAGATCTCACATGAACAAGCACTTTTGAAAAAAAAAAAAAAATTAGGCACAATAGCATAATTGGTTATGCATAGCTCATGAATCAATAACAATTTTAAACATTAAATCATTCTAAGCCGGCAATGTCATTTAACATGTCAACACATAATCACCAATTAAAGCACAATCACCCCAAACTTAAATTGCACATTGTCCTCAATGTGCAAAGAACAAGAAAAAAAGAATGGGGATAACGAATCTTCCCCGACTGTATATTTGTGAAGAGACACTAATGCTTGAATTGGATTTGTGATGTTTTCAATGAACTTGGACAAGTAACATTGTAGACAATTTCTTCCCAAGCTTGTAAGGAACCATGGAAATGTGGGACTTCAAAAAATACCTACAAAAAATGATAACTAATTAAATACGAACATGAAAAGACATAAATGTAAATAATAATATAAACGCAAAAGTTAGAAAAGTTGGGTTGCCTCCCAACAAGCGCTTTTTTTTTTATAGTCTTTAGCTCGACTTTGACAATTGAATCGTGGGTACCTAAAGAAGGCTTTAGATGCCTTGTCAATCTTTCTTCTTTTGGCTTTGATCAACTTTTCGTTTGATCTCCAAACTTCAACCTTGTCCATTTCCATATAATAGGAATTGCCTATTCCATCCGATTCAAATACAACCATATAGACTTCCACCACATCATCGAACTTAATCACAAACTCAATTTTCGGGCAATTAATGAAGTCGGAAAAATGTACTTTACATTCATCCTCATTGCTTGCTACATTTTCATTTGGCCCCTTTGTAATTAAATTGTCATTCTCTTTGAGCTCTTTGTCAATAGTGGATATATCTTCTGATTTAATGACCAGTCCGCAATCTAAATTTGTGGGCAGTGAGAAGTCGGTCTCATTGACTCTCTCAAGTGGATAATATCCCCATTGCTGAAATCCTTCCCAGTACATGTAATCTCCCATGAGCATATCACTTTCATCCAACTTGGAACAATCGCATTTAATATTTGTGAAAATAGCTCATTATGTCACCTAGAGCTAGTGGTATATCTCTATCCACTACACAAACCTATGGTTTCTACCATTTGATTTAAAATGCACAATCTTCTCCCGAACGATGTACAAATCACTAAACACATTCATCCATTGGCCACATACATGAAAATGCATGAAATACAATGGTAGAAACACATGAAAATAAATAATATAGCATTAAAGAGCAAATCTTGAAATTAATTAAAAGTTAGGTTAAACTAATACTACAAATATCAACACAAATATTTAGCTCATTTTATACACATGATAAAAAAGAGAATATTTTAAGCAATACATTACAAATATGACAAAATAATTGAGAAAATACAAAGTATAGATCAAACACCTTTTTTCGAGCTCGACTTTTATTTCCCCAACTTTGTCAACACTTTGATTTAATCTCCTTTGTGCTCTTGAATGTGCTCCAAAAATTCCAAGCAAAAAGAAAAGAAAAAGCAAGAAAAAAGAAAGAAAAAAGAAAAGAAAAAGAAAGAAAAAAGTAGGGCTGGACAAAAATCTCGAACCGAATTGAGTGGTTCATTTGAAATTAAATACCCGAATGGGTACCCGAATCTAAAATCGAAAATTTCGGTTTGATTCTCGATTCTAGACCAAGAACCGAAGAACTGAATCTTTTTAAATTTTAAATTTTTTTTATATTATATAAATCAAATTATTTAACTTTTTCTAAATAAAATAGCAAATTATTTTTAATTAACAAATAGTTGGTAAGTATTAACAATACGTTAAAGTATTTTTATCTTTATGACTTCTAATTTATATTTATTTATTTTATGTAGATTTGAATGTTTGAAGCAAATGAATTATTGATATAAATGGATCACTGATATTTTAGTATTAGTATATAGTTTTTGATATTTGTATACATTTGTAAATTAATCTTATTGTACAACTTGTTATTTATATGTTATTAAATTGAACTACGTCAATTTGTAAAATTAATATTGAACGTGTCATTAGTTATTTTTATTAAAAATGTTAAAAAAATTAGAGCCCGTTTGAGCCACATTTTCATTTTTCATTCTCATTTTCTACTAATTTTCAACCACACATTCTTCAATAAAATAATATTTTTCATCACATTAATAAATTTTCTTCTTTTTCAACTACACATTTCTCATCATATCACTATTTAAAATACATTATTTCCTCAATAATTTCCATCAAATACACTCTTAATAATGGTATGGAACTGAATCGAACCCGAATGGGTCCATAATTATATTTGGACCCGACGGTTCCATTTACAAAATACCCGAAATTTTTTGGTTCGGATCGGTTCTCTTCAAAATCGAACCAAACCGAACCATGTCCAACCCTAGAATAAAGAGAAGAAAAAGGAACCAGAAAAAAGAGAGGACGAAGACCCCGATTTTATATAAAACCCTAGGAAAATTGCAAAAGAAGTCCAAAAAATTCAAAAAGTGAGTAAAAGTGCACCAACCGAAAAGCGGCGCATAGGAGTGTCAACGAGCTAGCTCGTGAGCTCAAACCCAAGGCTCGGGCTCAACGAATCGAGCTTTTTATGGGCCCAAGCCAAGCCAAGCCGAGCAAAAGCTAGCAGGAAAAATCCTTTTTTTTTTTTTTTTTGTAAATTCGTGTAATACTATTAAAGTACTAATATGATTTTTGATATCCCTAACTAAAGTCATTGACATTCACAAATTATGATTTTCAATCAACGTTTATAATTATTTCGTCCTTATAACAATTTTAAAAAGTAGCCTAAATTTTTTTAAAAACATTTTTTTGAGCCATGATCAATACTTGAATTGCATTAATATTTAATTATCTATGTTTAGCTAATAGAATAAAGTATACATCTTATGCTAAATTACTGTAACATTTTTTTTTTAAAAACATAATTTTTTACAAAGTAACGATCATTTTCCTTTTTTCGGGTTTGTGACCGACTACAATCAATGTAGGCGGAGTTAAAATTGTATACGAATAAAATATTTCGTGTACAATTTTTCTTGAAACAAATAAATTTAAAAATTACATATGTTTTTTACATTAATTAATTTAAAAACTTACAATATATTACGTCTTGATCTGCTGCAATTATTCGACCATTATATTATCAACTAGTTCTTGAGTAAATAAATTCGCACATTCACAGTCCTTCAAGCATATTAAAACCTCCAATATATATTCTTTTAGTCTTGATCGTTCGTCTGATAAAATTCGACCACCTAGACTAAATGCAGCCACCGTAGACATCGGAGGTGTTAGTAGATCACGTGTAATTTTTGATACAATTGGATATTGTCCTTCGTTACACCTCACCATGGTAAAAGACTAAATTCTTGCAATTCTTCTGAATTTAACACACTACGAATGTCCACGCATAAATACTTAACTAACTCGGAGGGAATTTCTACATTTGTGTCATTAATATTTATCACTCTAGATATTGATGAACTATAACTAAATAAAGAAACACTAGTATTGGTGTCCAAATAATTCCATAAAATATTTGAATTTCTTGAAATATTACTTGAAGAAGGATTTTGGGAAGTAGAGCTGTCTGACCTTCTTTTTCAGCGTAACAGTTATACATTTCATATAATGTTGATTCTATGTGCACATGTAATAATTCCAAATTCATGAAATTAGAAATCCTCTTTATGATAGTTTTTGTGCCTTGTAAATTAAGTCGATGGTCCATCACCGAAACTAAAATAAATAAAAAGGGCAATTCTTCCCAATATTTACGAAATTTTAATTCCATAGAGTGGATTACATTAACAAACAATGACAAACTCCTATATTTATGAAATGCTTGTGAAATGTAGAAAAAATGATGTAAAACAAGTGAAAATGTAGGATAATAAACAGCGCTACAATTCTTTGTGACGTCGAAAAAATGTTTTTAAAATTTCTTCACATAAAATGCAATAGACCATTCTCAATCTTCCAAATTATGTTCAGGTCCATATGTATGCCTACCATTATAATACATTAAAATAATTGTATCATAATTTTCATACGAATATAACATAAGATATGTAGAGTTCCATCTATGCATTACATTAGTTACAAAATGATTTCTCTTCTAAACCATACTCTGCAAATAAACTGTTAAATGCTTACTTTCTTGATGGTGACATAGTAATCAAATTTATTGCTCCATTTTTGACAATCAAGTTAAAAATGTGACATACAAAACGTTGATGAAAAAATAAACTTCCAAATGAATGGTCAAGATCATGTATAAATTTTTCGATAACACATTTATTCACACTAGCATTATCAAAAGTGAAATTTCGAACCATCTTTTGTAAATCATATTCTTGTATAATTTCTTTTAAAATCATGTATATATTAGTGACATTATGATGATATTGTACACATCTAAATACAATAATTCTTTTATGTAGAATTCACATGTGATCAATGTAATGAACCGTAACAGCAATATAACATTTTATATTACCATCAGTCCATAAATCAGAGGTAAACGATATAATACTATTAAACTCTTTAGTTTTCAATATTAGTTTGTTTTCTTTTGTTATATAATTTTATAGAATCTGAACGAAGAGTGTTTCTACAATAAGGAGTATACCTAGGTTGAAGATATTGCTCCACGAGTCGGGTAAAGTGCTTTAACTCTATCATCGTAAGCGACATCTCTGCAGCAGTCACGTATGCAGCCATTTTTTTATGAAATTTTTCTTGTGAATGTACAAATGTGGAAAGGGTATTATTAGAACCGCCAAACACTAGTTTGATCTGTTTCGGGTCGTTATCGACTGATTTTGCTTTGCAACTCCTTGTTATGTGCATATTCAAATGTATTGTGCTTGAATCGGGCTTCCAACTAAGTTCTTTGCCACAGTAATTGCAACATGTTTTATAAATATCAACTCCATTTTGAACACCAACTTTTTACGTGTCATGTGTTGCCAACAATCCAATGATTCTTTTTTCGACCTATTTATCTCGAGTATTTCTTCCTCTGTGATATCTTCCAAATCAACTGGAACATTTTGAGTTGCATATTCGTAACCGGTTGGAGTACTCGAACTACCTCTAAACTGATTAATCTCATCAGTAGTAAAATTCATCTATATTTAATAATTATTATAATAAAAGATACTGATTGAAAAATAAACTAGAATATTATAGCAAAGAAATTGAATATTAGAGCAAAGAAACTAGAATATTAGGAAAGTGAATATTAGAGCAAAGAAATTGAAGATTGAAGTTGAAATTATACTGCAAGTTAAAACTGATTGAACAAAATTGATATGAAACTAAAAAATTTAACTCCTATTTATAAAAAAAAAAAAAAACCGTTTCAAATTTCAAATTTCAAATTTAAAATTTAAAATTTTGAATTGTCAAATCTAAAATTATATCACGTGAATTCTTGTACAATTTACATTATTAAATTCAACAAAAATTTTCAACAATAGTTACCTCAACCGAGACAACTTTTTCCTTTTTGTTTTCAATTTTTTAAATTTTTTTTGGTCATGAGCAGAAAAAAAAAAACCCGTTTTTACGGGCCGAGCCCGGGCTACCCAAGTCTGTGAGCCTTTTTGTCACTGCTATGGTAACTTGGTACATGTTGTATGCAGTCAATATTATGAGTAAATTTCTTCAAATTGAAAACATGGATATTAATGGTGCTATCGATCTCTTATAAGGTTTTGTTTCTTTTCTCGAAGATCATAGAGAAATTAGATTTTCTATTGTCATCAATAAACTGACAAAATGGGCAAGTAAAATGAGAATTGAAACTGTATTTCAAGAAAAAAAACGTATAATTTGAAGAAATAAACAATTTAACGAAAGTAATAGTGATGATGTAAATCAATTAGTTGAATAATCTTTTATAGTTGAATACTTTATTTTTATAATTAATCAAGCTTTATCTTCTCTAAAATTCTATTTGAACAATTTAAACAATATAAAGAGATATTTAAATTTTTGTTAAATTTGAAAAAGTCAAGGCGTACAACTTTTTTCAATTTGTTGAAGCCTTGCATGAATATTGAGAAGCATCTGGAACATAATAAACGTTCAAATATTAATGGAGATGATTTATTTTTCTAGTTACATGTCCTGACATGTTATATATTTAGTAAAACAATGAGAGTAATTGAAATGCTACAATATTTAAAGATATAAAAAATGCTTATATTACTTACAAAATTTTGTTAAACCTTATTTCCGATCAACTATATCATAAAAAAGATTGAATGGATTGACCATGTTATCAATTGTGAAAGAAATGGTTGGAATATGTAGATTATTCAAATTTGATTAATATTTTTGCATCAAAATTGCAAGATGAATATAATTTAACCGATCGTTTGGAACATTGTCGACTTTGTTATTTGGTTATAATATAAATCTTTTGTATAATACATTTTATTTGTTGTTTCATTGTTATGTTTTAAATTAACAAGTTAGCTATTGACTCCATAATACACTTATAAAATTTACATGCATACTACAATTCTGGAGTTTAATTTATGAAATTCGTCTCACGGCAAAACTGAATTTGTGGTAAGGGAGAGTAGAAAAAGTTTCATTTAATAAGTATTTAGAGTTTAGTTCCTATTCTTTAGAGGCAAATTGTCAAGAGATAATTTCAAATTATCCAAGTAATTCAGTTGGGTGATATTGTAAGAATCAAAAATCGAAATTTTCCTTAATTTAAAAATATAATATCGTTACTTGATATTCAGGTTTATATTAAAATCAATAAATAAAGAATTAAAATTTACGCAACTTCGATAATTAATTCTTAAATTGGATCTTAATCACGCACCATCAACATTTTAGATCATGGACCTCCAACTTTTGATTTCAAGAATTTTGATATTTCAAACCTTCAAGTCTTCTACGACATTCTCCAAAGTTTAGAGTATGCCGATATGTTGACACACTGTTTTAATAAATCAAAAACGATTTCTGGACTAAACTTGTTCACATATTCTATATTTAATCAGCAACCCTGTGTGCCTATATATATAGGCCCCAAGCCTTGTCTTCGCCATAAATAAATTAAGTCTCAATTTGGTATAATTGCACATATGGTGCATGAACGTAAATAACAGTTATAATTAAGTTCAAAGTTTTTCAAGTAATTACAATCAAGTTCAAAACCTTTATCGAACCTGTCGTATATATATATATTTTTCATCAGAGATCCGATAATTAAGTATGAGGATAAATAACCATTTTAAGTATTTTTTTTTCAACAATCCCGTGAACCAATAACAAATGTAGAAGGTTTAGTTATCACTAAACATTGGGCTTGTATTTATAACCATTCAACGGCCACTCTAGTCACTTTTCAGAGTGACAATTTTTTACTCAGATTTATGTTCTCTATTTCGCTCATTCTCAAGTTTTTAATATATCAAGATATTTGATCAAATAAATCGATCTTATCTATTTGTGAATCAAAGAGTCATTAAACTCACGAAAGATATGTACAATCTTTTCCATGGATTTAGATGGAATACTTGTCTATGATATGAAATTTAATTATCGACACATCATACTATATAATTAAACTCGACACATATTTCGTTCAATATATTCAAAGTGTACTAATATCAAAGTTAACAATTTCTGTTGTAAGGATAAATCACTAAACCGAATGGTGATTAAGTCAAAATTAATCACACTTTACTTCTTCATGCAAGCATTTAACTTTTATTATTGTAAATGATCATATACAATTTAATTTACAAACTCAATATTAAATAATGTAATAAGTAAAACCATAATTATTTATAAAATATTGTTTTATCACAATAAAATATACTATTTTGTAAGGTTTTAAAATGCGTAATGCGTGAAAATGTATTTCGATCGAAGATCAACATTACAAGCATATGCGTGCCAATGTGAAGAACCCAAACTTACTCAATTTTATTAGGAAATTTTACATGTGGCATCTGGAAATTTTTGACGTCATACCCCATATAAAATTTCATTATAAAATGATGTAAATTATATTTAGAATTTTTCGTGCAAAAATAATAAACAATGATGAAATAATTGAATTTTTTTAAAGAAAATACGAGTTAAACTTATTTTATGCACGTTTAACTATTTTCGATGTTCGTTTGGACAATTCGATATATCCATAATGTAGTTATTAAAATGACTTTCGAGATGACGAATGCGATTTATGAATTCGATTAGCATATGATCGTTGAAGAATTTTTAAGGTTGGTATATTATCGAAATATTAGTTTAAAACGGGTTACTTTGACGAGCCTTAACATTCAATACGATTGGTTGTTTTGTGCGCCGTTAATGATGTAGAAAACTAAGTCGTGAACGTTTTGAAATAATATTAAAAATGTAATATTTCGACTTTATTTGACATTTCGTAATGATCCCAAAAATAGAGACAATAACATGAAAAAAATAATTGTGATCAAATAGGGGCTTAATTTACACAATTTTTATGGCGTGACAAAGTAGAAAATAAGAATTGGTTTCAGTCCCTTTTTTTTTTTTTGCACAAGTAGCGTTTCCCATATTGGCCTCAATTTGGTATAATTGTACATGTTGCCCCTTACCTTGAATCATAATAACAATTAAGTCAAACAAAATTTCAAGTGATTTCAATCGAGTTCAAACTTTTTTTTTTTTTTTTTTGGAACTAACATAGGACACAATAAGACATATATTATTCAATCTCCAATAATTAGATCATTTATAGTTTACCACACATCATCCAATCTTATTAGTATTCTTTATTTTCTCATTAATGGAAAAAGATTGCACTCATGGAATATATAAGATCACATAAGCTAACATATATCTATAATACTTTCTTCCAACATGTCATATATGTATTTCATCCCCATTTGAGATTTGATAATTAGGTAGATTTGATAATTAGGTACATGCCACTTGTGATCCTCTAAGTTTCTTGACAGGAGTTATAAGGTCAAGGAGAGTCCAATTCTATCTAGTCTACTCATCGTTGTATAACGGGTTCAATCCTTGTAGGATTCACCTCTTTCTATCGCTATATATACTCATGTCTAGTTTGTTATTCACTTTATATATTACTCACTTTACAACATCAGCTTATATTTTTTTTTCTCAAACTTCTATTAAGTATCGAGCTACAAGAATAACTTTCCTAACCTTTTTTTGCAGATTGTCCACAGATCATGTTCGTGATCACTCCTTGTGTTTTTCCAACTTGATTGGGCCATCCTAGCCTCATAGGTACAATTTTTTATAACATTAAGGGCTATGGTAAAACAGTTTTGCTATGGGTACACAATGGTGTACTGTTAGCATCATTCATGGTAAAATGTAACACCAAATTAAAGCCAACTATCACATTTGATTTGTTCATATTATTCCATATATGATACAAATTTCAAGGTAACTCCCGTCTGGATTAGCTTTCGTCTAGAAAAAAAAAAAATATATATATATATATATATATATATATATATATATATATATTTCTTTATTTCATTTGTTTTATAAACGTATGCCAAAATTATATTATTGAAATTTGTTTTTAAATTAAGTGGCTGATAAATGGGAGTCATGTACCAGAAGTTTACTTGGTACAATTTATTAGTGCCACGTTGAAAATTGACGACTCTAAAATTGTCACGTAACAATTGGAAAATAGAACTTTCTATCTTATAATTGATGTCTGATGGTCCGTCTAGGGGACAATTACCGGTGGATATGTGGAAGGCGGAATTAATAAAGTATGAGTTTGAAATTTCACATTATCTTTTAAGAGTTAAGATTCTCCTAATCATTCAAATTAAAAATAAAAAAAAATAAAAAAAACGTAATTTGATGTATTATTTTATTTATTTAATAATTTTAAAATTAAAAATAATAATTAATTTTATCAAACCCCAAAATGTTCGCAATTCTTAAATGGGTTAAGACTAGATTTGAACTTGCTGTTCTAATATTATGTTGAATTACTTTGATTAGATAAATGTAAATGCACATTATTTCAACTGAAGATGATGTGAATTCTATTAAAATTCATTTTGGCACTCTACTGTTTTTACCTACCAATAATTAATTATTAGTTATAAATGCCAAAACCTTTTTAACGTTCAAAGTTTGTTGTGGGAAAGTGAACATCAGTCGTTTCATAATTAAGCTCTTCATTCTCCATTGCATGAATTGTGATATATTCGATCATGCATATTTTCCCATGCAAAAAAAAAAAAAAAAATAATAATAATAATAATAATAATAATAAGAAAGAAAGAAATAATTGAGCACGAACATCAATATTTTGTTGCACGAATAGCTACATACTACATAATGTAATATATCAAGATAAATGTTTATGTTTACTTTGATAATATGAAATATCCAAATTTTTTGTTTATATATGATTTGCTTAGACTGGCTTACAGTAACATCTTCCCATTCACTTCATTTTAAATAAACTTAGATAAAACATTCAGTTCTTCAAATAAAAGCGTTTATAAGATTAGAAAACAAGGTCAAATTAACCGCGATCTTCCAATTTTTTACCTAAAGATAGCTTGAGTTTTCCAACAATAAAGCAATTACATTTCAAATGCCTTTCAAGGTTTGAAGGCTTTTTACTCATTATTGGTACAAACTCATAGAAAGAAACTCACAGAATATTTACAGAATACACACAATAGGTGGGGCCCAGTTTTTTTTTTTTTTAAATATTTAATTCATGTGGGCCCGCATCCCTTGTGAGTATCTGTAAAGATTCTATGAGTTTTTCATCTGTACATATGAAATTCCCCTATTGGTACATAGTGAACCTATTGAATCAAAAATATTGTAGGACTTATATTTTGAAGTATTCCCATCAAATTATAGAAGCCACATTTCATATTTAAACGCCAACTTTTACTGTTTGATTTATTCAGACTTTCATAGATAAATTTACACATTTCAATGAGAAATATAAGCAAAAAGTTTTTAAGAAAATAAATTCAAGGCAACTCCATTTTTAGATTAGGCATTCATCTAGTCTATTGCAAAAACATTTTATATTTCTTTATTTAATAGGTTGCCACTACATTATTCTATTGATGCATCACTTTTTAATTTTATTAAAATTCATCAATATTTTTTATTATTGTACTTATATCGTCATTTTCGTCATATTTCTATATTCAACGTTTTATTAACTAATACATCTTGTCCCTAGTTATAGTTTGTATTCAACTATTTCGTTAGCATATATACTTTAAAATAAGGGATGGATATTTTATCACACTTTATATTTATCGTTTATGAGGGATAGATAAGTCATTATATTGCAAGTACAAACAAGCCTTTTTTATGCTCTTTTAACGAGCTTTTTGGGCCAAAGTAGGCATATGTTATAAAGAGTAACATTAGTTAGTCGGAATTATAACCCCAATTAAATGATCATTGAGCCTATCATTTAATGTTACATTAGCGTCATATAGATTGAAATTATAATTTCAATGGGACTAAATAACATTATTTATGTTGTAAAACATGCAAATTAATGAATGTTTAATTGTAAGAATGCGACACGAATAATTTTTTTTTTTTTTTTTTTAAGAATATAAGTGCAACATCAAACAAGCTTTTGAAACCTTTAGAACAATAAAAATTGGTATATGAAAAAGAAAAAAAAATTGTCAATATAACCACTTCATTTAATTGGTTTTAAAAACATATGACAAGGTCAAACCTAAAGTACGTGATTTTATATAACGGGACGGATCCTCCTCATAAATTTGACACACTTATTTGACAAATAATCATGACTTTTAATTTAAGTCAATCCAACGTTCAATATCTTATGTATCTCAAGTAGTTATAACAAATGTTCTCATGATCTTAATTAAATATATATTGTGCGTTGGATTGATTTAAATTAAATGTCACGATTATTTATCAAATAAGTGTGTCAAATTTATGAGTATGAGAATTAAATAACTAATTGTCCCAAAAAGGGCATTTTGCTACGGCCTTTGAGCCCAGGCTCAATCCTTAATTCCTGATGAAGTTTTATTGCTTTTGGGATCAGCTTGAGTCTGTTTCGGATGTTTTAAGAGTTTCTTTTAGCATGCATAGTAGAACCTAGATAAATTAATACTCGATAGATGATTTTGATTAAATAATAGTTTCACCGATCTTGGTTTAAGGGAAACGCACTAAATTAAAAATTCGCTAAATTGATAAGATAAACATTATTAAAAATTTATATTGATCTCACGTAATATATAAATTAACGACTTCTTGATATATGGTGCTTATAATTTGATTATTAGACATTCTTAAGATATGTCTCAATCATTATTGGTTTCTTCTTGAAATTGATGTCGCTTTGGATCTCATCGATAAACTTTTGCAACATGCTATGAAGTTTTGGTATAGATTCTATAAAATTCATGTTTTTTCAAAATTTATTTTTAACCATGTTGGGTTTTTGATACCCAATAAATTCGGACGATGATGTAAAATCGATATTGGATAAATTATATCAACATCTTAGTGATGGCTCGACCCAGAAACAACTTAGGACCACTAGAAGCAACTTAATTGAGTTAATGTTGCTCGTGGCCTACACTCGTGGATGGTTCAAATTATTGGGTTGGATGGTAATATCATTAACCCATTTATTGTTGGATAGTTGTGGTCTTTATTGGTGGCCCAAATTAAGGTGAAATGACCCATATAAGTGACCTAATGCTATATACTCTTGGCTTCTCATTCTAGTCGCATGTGTGTGCGCAATAGAGAGAAGAAAAGTGAGGGGGCCGTTCTTGGTGGTCTGTGAGAGTTATACCATTGCTTCTTCTTCTTCTTCTTCCTCCTCCTTTTGTGATATTGCCACCACCATCTTCCTCCTTTATGAGGGTGTAAACTTGTGGCAACCAAGTGTTAGAAGTTGTGGGTCCAGCCGCCTTGGTTGGTGTTCGTTTGGTAAGTAAATTGAGTCCGGATCAAAAAATTTCGAGGGTTTTTCGCGACAAACCACATTATAAAATAATTTTACACATGATTCAAAACTTTTTTCATACTTTTTAAGTACACATTTTCCAAAAATATCATTTTTTTTTTTTTTTTTTACAAAATCTACTATAAAAAAAATCCACAAATCATTTTTTTTCTGTGTCAACAAGAACTGGAAATGACATGAAATAGAATGTCTGCCACTACAGGGCTAGACGAAAGAACCTAGGACATCCCAAGATGAAAATCCAAATGATTGAGAAACTCAACGTTATTATTCTTGAAAACTAAGACCTCTGCCTATCCTTAAAAGGGGTAATCTTGATGACCAAACCTGGAAAGACATCATCGGGATCTTGAATATGTGGATTCTCCTCGACAATATAAGGATCACCACACTTTTCACTTATGGTGTGCAAAGTCTCCCCTTCTCTTACAACATAAATTTCATCGCATGGCCTCTCCACACGATCCTTCATCTGCTGCACTGTATAATATTCTCCATCGCTCGACTCGCAGCAGCTTAAAACCAGCATTAATGCCAAGAACAATGCACAGTACCCACTAATTGCCTCTGCCAATGCTATTGTTGATGAGTTAATACGCGACATGGTTCCGATTTTTTCGATATTTTTCTTGTTCAGAATTCTCTGGATTTTTTTTTATTGTGTTTTTTCTTTTATTGGGTTTGTATATATAGAGGATTAGAATTGAAATATGAGAAGTGGAGAAGATGGTTTTGTTTTCAACTGGTTGTTGGAGTGGGTGCAAGGTCAGGTTTTATGGATGGAGGGAGTTGAAACGGTTTCTACAGTGTGGTAGGTAACTGTCAAACAACGGAGTTTACTAATTGGCATCATTAAGATATTGAGACGACTACGACTTGAACCTATTTACGTGTTTTAAAAAAAAAAAAAAAAAAAGTCATGACAAAGAAACCTCAAACAATAAATTTTCTTACATATTAATCATACTTCTGGAATAACACGAATCTCACCACTAATTAAACTAGTTTGGTTCGTATTTTGTACTGAACATAAGATTTGACTCGGCGGCCGGTGGTAATCACGTAACAATTATATTTTACTTTGTCAAAATTTCTTCGCCCCCAAACGTGAAGATCTTGACTCCGCTTCCGAATTGACAAACTTTTCTTTGTTCTATCTAGAAGATTTAAAAGATGAGGAGATTTAAGTCCTATAAGAATTAAGTTAACTACTCAAAAGGATATAAAAGTCAGTGTAACTGCCTTATTTAATGGGTTGAGACTTGGTTTTCCATGTTTTATCTTTTAAGTAGAATTTGTGTCCTAATTCTTGAATTTTTCTCCTTGTCCATCGCTTTTTTAATTCTTAAATGCAAGATTTGACTTGAATAAGTGTTTGGTTATGGAAAGTTCATGCACGGAATGAAACCGTCAATGTTGGTGGTAGTCATTAAATTGTTACTGTATTCTATTTGTAATTGTAATGATATCATGCTGGCGTTTATTGTATCATATTAATTTAGTGTTTGGTGACAATTTTGTATTGAGTAATACTACATAGTCCCAATGAGGTTGTATCCCCAATTTAAATAGCGTTAGACGATAGAGGGTGGACAAAATGTCCAAACCAAACCAGAATCAAACCAAACCGAGTGGTTCAGTTCGGTTCTATGAAAAAAATGAATAATTTGGTTCTTCATACCGAGAACCATTTGGTTCTATTTCGGGTTTGGTTCTAGTTCTAGAACCGAGAACCAAACCGAAAACTAAACTTAATTTATAAAGGACTATGATAGAAGTACAAAAGGAATGACAAAATGGATGACAATATCGACATGTGGCAGCCCTCTATTGGAGGGGCGGCTGGCCTCCAATAGGGGGTCGCCACATGTGAATTTTGTCATCCATTTTGTAAGCTATTTTGTACAACAAGAATAATCTATTTATAAATTTATTTTATATATGAATTTAATTTTGCATTAATTGAAGTCAATTCAATAGCCATTATTTTTGTACAGCCAAATGAGCTCATTAAGAGCATTACTTCACATTCAAACCCTCAAGTCAAGAGTCCCAAATGGCAAACGCTGCCCTGTGTAGATCCCTCAAAGTTTCAAACAAAGTAGCTTCTCCGGCCGAAGCTTCGACTCTGCAACCACCAGTTTATCGTTCCTCCTTCAAACCATCAAGGATAGTACCTTTTATGCATTCTTCTTTTCTAATAAACAAAAATATATTAATGGATCGGTTTGAATTTGTTTCATATCGGTTTGAATTTGACAACATAATAGATTTGAATTATAGACTTGCAGTATATCAGTTTCTAACAGCAAAAAACAATACTGTAATTGGTTTGAATTTGTTCCATATAGGCATATACTGTAATTTAGAATATTGGAATCCATCAATAGTAATAAACAATGATGGATGAATCAATGGAGGAATGGTCTGAAATCTGTATTCTTATTTGCAGAATCTGTATTTTTATTTTTTTTAAAGGTCAGAGAATAAATAACCATGCATATATAGTTGGTGCCCTAGCTTACATTACACCTCGTTTAATGTCCACGTATTACAGTATTGGAAGAACTTACTGCCCTAGTTGATAGTTGATATTATTAACTTTTGACAAAGAAGCATTCGTTTATATTTTGTTTGTTAATTTAATCTTTTGAAAAATCTTAATAACTGATAATTTGAACTTGTTAAATATTTTATGCTTATATTTTTTATTTAAGTATATATTACTAACTTATGAATATGGCGTAAGTCTGAAAATTTAAGTAATAGAACTAGAACCAAACCAAATCAAACTAGAACTGAATGGATTGGTTCGGTTCGATTTCATATCTTTAAAAAAAAATCAAGTGGTTCTATTATCAAAAAAATCATTGGTTTATGGTTCAGTTCAGTTCAGTTCTCTTGGAACCAGAACCAAATGGAACCATGTCTAAATGAAGGGTGAAATTAAATGAGTCATTTAATTTCACTTATCATTTAATGTCACATTAGCGCCACCTATACTGGGATTGCAATCTCAGTGAGACTAAATAACATTACTCTTTTGCATTATTTAAACTTGAGATGTTTTGATGCTATAGTAAATCAAACGCTTGGACGAAACTGTGAACAATGAATATGGATGAGCTCATCCCCCTTGGAAGAGTTCGGGCGGGAGAAACTAGTCGAGTCCTAATAGAATTATGATATACTATTAGAGAATAGGCATGACCACTATAACGAATCCCTCAGCATGAACGAACCTCTCGACATGAGCTCGAGGCCATTCCTCTAGAGGAGGTCATGCTCTATGATGATCTTACTGAACCTTGGGTCTTCTCCTCAAGCCTGAGGTAGAGGTATTTAGTGGAGCAGCCTAAACGGTGTCCTCAAGGTTGGATGTTTCCAGTGTCAAGGCATAGTAAGCTAGGGCCTGAGGATTCGATTAATTGATAGAACAAAAACTGACTCCCTAGGGGCGCTAGCACTTGACTAATGACTAATAACATATCAAAGGGACCTGAAAGTCATATGCTACTACTCTATGCTCGCTTCGCTTCTTTGAATGGCCTGAAATAGTTCAATCTGATAGTAGATTCCACAAAACATCATGATAAAACCAAGGCTCAAGCCAAAAATGAGATGAGCCTTTATCAAGAGATACTTCTCAAATTAAAGGGACCAATAACTGTTTTAAAATCAGAGTTTACATGCTACAATTCACTTTCGTCTTTTGTTTTGTTTTGAAAAAAATCACTTAAATTATGGGTCTAGAATTGAAAGATTACTTTTTTCATATGAAAGTAGACTAATAGATAGACAAGGGAGGTGCGACACGTGCATATTGCTTTGCATTAAGCTGAAAAAAATAAATATTATTTCAATGATGGCCCTCCATAGATTCACCATATAAGCCGCGTGGCTAAAGTTGCAAAAGCAAGTTTGCTAAAGTGAAAAAAGGCTGCATGCGGCGTCAGACTTCGATACACTATTACGCATTCTTCGTTGAAGTTAGATCTTCAGTTTCTTCATAGGGACAACAGGGTAGTTGTTTATCATTTAAAATTATAATATAGAATTATAATTATACAGTTCAAGAATTTGATGGAGAAACAACAATTAATTTAGAACGCGAAACAAGATTTTTGTCTAATTGTCATGGAGTATGTGGTAGGCATAGAAAGGTCCCTTTTTTTTTTTTCTTTTGTGAACAAACAAGCAATTAAAAAACTTTTACCAAGTTATCATGACGTTGTTCAAGTTTACAAAAGAAAGATGGAATAAATTAATGCTATTTTTCCTTTGATCCTCGCTTTTGACATTGCAACTGGAAAATAACATGAAAATAAACTGTTAGTTATCTTACCATTTGTCGAGTTGAGAAATAAATAAATGCATACATTTGACCTAGGTAGATAACTCTTTCAAACTTATCTAAATTAATGTTGACAGAATTTCGTTCTTAAATTTGATGAGAAATTTTGTACGTTTTATCGGACTCAGATTGTAGAGTACTATTGTTCTCCCCCCTTGCTGCCAAAATTTTGTACGTGTTGGATTTTGATACCAAATAAATCTCAGACGATGATGTTAAATCGATGTTGGATAAGTTATATCAACACCTTAGTAATAGCTCGACCCGGAAACAACTTATGACCATTTGAAGTAACTTAATTAAATTAATGTTACTCGTGGTCCAACACTCGTGGATGGCCCAAGTAGTGGTTGGTGGTGATAATGGTTTTGTAGTCCATTTACTGGTTTAGACTTTGGTTTTATTGGTGGTCCATTTACCTTATTCTTGGCCCAATTTGGATGACCGAAAATTGGCTCTATAGTTTTCATTTTCTCTCCAGCAGTGTGGTTTATGGTTGTGTGCACAATAGAGGAAAATGGTGAGGTAGCCGTCTAGGTGGTTCGTTGAGGGTTCAACCAATGCACATCTTTTCTTCCTCTCTTTGTAATATGCTACCTCCATCTTCCTCCTTTGTGGGGGTGAAAACTTGTGCAACCGAACTGTAGAAGTTGTGGCCCGGAGCCGTCTCAGTTGATGTTCGTTTGGTGAGTAAATTGAGCTTGTATCGAAGATTTCTCGAGAAGTTTCCGCAACAAAGAGGTTGTGGGCTGAGATCTATAGTATACTCCTTTTACTCTGTGAGTGGTATGAGAGAGTGTGGTAGTCAGAAGAAAGAGAAGCGTTCATTTTCTCTTTGTGAGCCTTTTTCGTTTTTGAGATTATATGGGATAGCCATAGGTAGGATATCTTCCTCTTTGTGAGCCTATTTTGTGAGTGTAGTGAAGTAACCAGTTTTTTTTTCTATTCTCTTTGTAAGTGTCACCTTCACCATTTCCTTTGTGAATTTGTTGAGCATTGGTTTGGAGTAACATTGTGGTACGTGGGTAATTTAAATTGAGCCCTAACCTTTGTGGTCGCTAAAGGTGTTGATTTTGCCATATTGGGTTTGAGATGCATTAGCAATATGTCTATAGGAAATGTTGAGAGTATAGATGTCTAAGGGTGCATTTGTGATATGCAAAGGGAATAGTGACATTTGGATAACGAATGTAGATGTGATTAAATGTCTCGAATCCTCTATCTATGAAAGATCATGTACAGTTGCTCTATGAGAGTGACATTTCTATCACTTCTGTTAGGTGGAGACATATTATTCATCTTAGATTGAGAGAGGTGATATAGTGATAAAGGATTATACCGTGAACTTAGGATCTATAGTGGTTTACAAGTTAAACATGAGTCAATAACTAGCCTAATAAGCATGGTGGGCAATGAGAGGAGATATGTGTTCTTGAGATACGGGCAACACTAAGTGAGATATGATAAATGTGATAAAATCTTTTCATAAGATCATTTATGCATTTGTTGCATGTGTGTTGGCCGTTTGATTAATTAACTTCTTGTTAATCTATTGTTCTGTATGAACATGTTTTGAAAAAATCTGTATGTTATCCTATGTTATATCTTCATCACATGTTTGTATGTCCCTAATTGATTACTGTGATTATTTGCTTCTACTTGGGTGTTCCTTGACCTTAGTCCAAATGAGTACATGGAGTGGGTATGGCATGTACTTCGAGTTCAAAACCCGAGATAATGTCCATGATCCTAATTTTATTGGTTACCTTGATTATGCAACTATAAACTTTGTGTTTTGGTTGTTTGCAGGTTGATTGGGTATCAAGGTGAAGATTTGTTGGATTTTGATACTTAATAAATCCTGAGTGATGATGTTAAATCGATGCTGGATAAATTATATCGACATCTTAGTGATGGCTCAATCCGAAAATAACTTGAGATCATTTGAAGCAACTTAATTAAGTTAATATTACTCGTGGCCCAACACTCGTGAATGACCCAAGTAGTGATTGGTGGTGATATTGGTTTTGGAGCCCATTTATTGGTTTAGTCTTTGGTTTATTGGTGGCCCATTTACCTTATTCTAGGCCCAATTTGGATGGCCTAAAATTGGCTCTATATGTTCTCATTTTCTCCCCAACTGTGTCGTTTATGGTTGGTGCAATAGACAAGAATGGTGAGGTAGCCATCTTGATGGTTCATTGAGGGTTCAACCATAGCACTTCATTTTTTCGTCCATTTGTGATATTGCTACCACTATCTTCCTACTTTGTTGGGGTGAAAACTTGTGGTAACCAAAGTGTAGAAGTTGCGGGTCGGAGCCTCCTCAATTGGTGTTCATTTGGTGAGTAAACTAAGCCCGGGTGAAAGATTTCTTGAGAAGTTTCCGCAACACCCCATGTGAAGGTGACTTTTTTACAAAGTTCTAAGAGTTTACATTAAATGGTGAACAAATTTGATTAGAGACGGTTCAAACAATTTGATAATACTAAAATACATGACTTTTTAAAAAGAAAATTATTACTAAAATCAAAATATTATTTCGCAACAACAATATGTTTGTTACAAGTATCATCGCACTATACGAGTCATTGAATATATTTTGTGACAGATTTCAGTCATTCGTCACATTAATAAACTCGCAACATTATTAGTGACACAACAAGTACGAAATAGCAACAAAGTATTTGTTGTCATAATGTCGTCGCAACACATATATGTAGCGAAAAATTAAAATAGCAATAAGTCAATTATCGCTACAGTTATTCCAATAAAATTTTTTGAAAAAATATTTGTTGCGAATACTATTTTAAAAGTATATCTTTTGTTATCTATTCTATTTCGCAATAATACATGCTTATAGTAATATATTTTTAATAACAATTCATGTTTGTCGTGAAATTTATTTTACAATGCATATGATATATTTTAAGATATTCAACATTTTTAGTACAATCAAACAGACTTCAAGATATGCTTTCTGCTCGCCCCTTAACCTTTTTTTTTTGGTTAAATGAGCATTCTGGTAAGGAAAAGCCGCACAATTTTATTCAAAGACAAATATATAAAAATGAAAAAGTAGTTAAATGTTAGCTAACAGAAAAATATATCAATTATCTCATATGTTCCAAGACGAAAAATAACGCAAAACATCTAGGGAATTCATATCCCATAAGTTGTCGTGAATACAAATTTTTCATGTCTATTCTAATTATCACAATGTCTCCATAGTCATACGACTCATCATGTTTACAATTTTTTCTTGCTATTCTAATTACTCTAGTAACAGCAGTATAGTCTAATTCAGGACCTGCCTAGAAGGTTGAGAGCATGTTATTTTGCTGGATGAATGCTTGTTGCACTTTTGTGATTATCACATTTTATAAAAATCAGATTTTTCTAAAGATTTTGTTAATAAATTCACACGTTGTTCAAACTCTTAAAGGGCCTGCTTAGGAGGTTTTTTTTTTTTTTTTTTTTTTTCATTGGTTTTAATTGGTTTTGGATGGTAGTTGGAAAAAAATCGGTACTTGCTAATTTTTTGGGCACCAAATTTGGATGGTTTAAGAACCACTCAAAATTTGTGTTGTGTAATTTTGACCGTTTATCTCAACCATCAAATCGATAAGTTTTAACCATTTCTCACATTCTTTTTTAATTTTACTCTATAAAACAATTACTTTCAACCAACATAGTTTCTTCAAAACTAACTTGTAAATAAAAATATATTAACTAAAAAATTATAATATACTTAAAAGAATACTTATAAGCGAAAAATTACCTCTATGTAAAAAAAATTATAAAATAAAAATACTACTAACAAGATAAAAATTCACTTATAAAATATAAAAATTACTTATAAGTAAAAATAATTACTTAAAATTATTTAAAAGTATAAAATTAACTTCTAACTGTAAAATTTACCTAGTAAAATACTAACTTAAAATTTTAAGTAAATATTTAACCTTATTTGATTTATTAAGTTAAATATTAACTTATATGTAAAAAAAAATTAATTATAAGTAAAATATCATTTATGAGTAAAAAAAATTCATACAAAAAATTATAAATTGAAAATTTCACTAAGAGACATATATGTAAATTTATTTTTTAAATTTTTTTTAGAACCGATAGATAATAAACTCTCAAGCATAGATTGGACAGTTTGAAAAATTACTACTAAAATCACTTAAAAATCGATTCGTTCATAAACGTTCAAATCAGTACTTTAAAAAATGTTCATAATCAATATGCTGAAACTCCCAAGTAGACCCTTAGAAACTTGGGGTTGGGGTGGGACGTGAGGCTTCACCAGCCTCTGATTGAAAGAGACATTCAATACATAAAAGCAAGTCTCACATTCAGGAAGTGGGACTATAGCCAAAAATTAAAACAGATGGTTTTACTTGAACATAATTTTATTTGGAAAGTTGTTCTTGCATTATTAAATATAGCACCATGTAGCACTTTTTGTATATCATAATATATTGTCGTAAAATCACAATTTTGTTATAGTGATTTTGACGTTGGTAATAATTTAAAAACTTATTCTTGAAGTCATTGAAAGTTACTGACTTAAATTGTTTATCCATTATTAGCTTGTTTGGAACTGAATAACTTAGTTTCTGTTTGGTCGTTATTTTCAAAAATTCATTTTTTATAAAAAATAATTTTCAATCATATATTTCATGGATCCACAAATTTTATCAACTTTTTAACCACACATTTTTATCAACTTTTATTAAAATCTACTAAAAACATAATCTTTAACCAAGCCAGAAAAGGACTTAACATATTTATGTTTCCTACTATTAATAATAGAAATGGGAAAAACAAAGAAAAAAGAAGCATGATGATCTTGTATTTTAAAGGTTAGTACCTAAATGCTTTTATGTAATGATTAAGGACCCCAACTGCATATTAACGAATGTCTCATTCCACCCTTTAGTTCTAATCATCACTTTTTTCAAGTCAATATTCTCATCAAGCTCATGTTTGGTAGAGATATTTTGGGAATAGATTTCATGATGTTGGTCCCAAACGTATTTTAACCCTTGATTTGCAAACAAAAACGGAGAAAGTAACACGAAAATAACAAAGAACAACACAAAAAATTTCGATCCAAAGATCCCGAGGTTCGACGACCGCTTCTAACGCCTAATCCCCATTGAGCATCCGTTAGGAATAGGCTCAAATCCACTATTAACCGCCCAAAATTAGGCAAAATCATATTACAAATATACAACCCCAATAACTGCAGAAAATCTCAAACTATACAGACTCTTCACTCAACAAAAATTATGAACTCACACAAGAGATCATTATACTACTCTCTATCTCACAAATTACACAAGAAATTGGAGATGCACTTTTTACAGAGAGAGAAACAAGAAGGAAGAAGAAAGCTGCTCCAGAAAAAATGAATTACATCTCAAAATAAGGGACAACTTTTGCTTATTACCAGATAGACCCACTTGCTCCAAATCAAAGGGTATAAAGGATGCCATGTGTCCACATCTAGGTAAGTTTCCTTTAATTGCAGAAAAGAGCCATCGCACTATCTCAAAATTTTAACTTCTGGATGCTTCTTCTTGTTGGACCATTAATTGGGCCGAAGTCAATTTTTAAGCTAGGCGAATTAGATTGATAAGTGGGCTCCAAATCAGCAAACAACTTCAACAATCATTTTGCTACATTTTTAGATGGTACTTATGTGGATTTAAACTTAGACCAAAGACTTCATTTGCTCTTATTACCTATACAAAAACATATAGGTAGTATTCTTCAAGATTAATCAATCTTAAAGAATCAGTAAATTTACTAATAGGTATTACCTTTGTTCCTGCATCAGCTGGATTTACCTTGGCAGGAATTTTAATCAACTTAATATCACCCATTTCAATTATATTTCTGATAAAATGAAATTTAACATCTATATACTCGGACCCATCATGAAAAACTTGGTTTTTACTCAGAAATATGGCACTTTGGTTGTCAGAACATAGCTCCACCGGATTTTCTACAAGTCCAAATACACCTAGTAAACCCTTCAACCATAATCCTTCCTTTACAACTTCGGTGACAGCAATGTGTTCAGTCTCGGTTGAAGACAATGCAACTAACTTTTGTAATTTTAATTTCCAGATAATGCATGTATCATTTATGACATAAAAATATGCGGTAGTGGACTTTCTATTATCTGGATTTCCAGCATAATCAGAATCTACGTAACCTTTTAGTTTAAGTCCATTTTTATCAGTTTTGAATATTAATCCTAAGTGACTTGTTCCTTTCAGATATTTAATCAAATTTTTCATGCATTGCCAATGTAACTCACCAGGGTTACTCACAAATCTACTTAGCATACTCACAGCATAAGCAATATCAGGTCTAGAGCATACCATCACATACATTACAAATCCAACAGCATTAGAATATGGTACATTCGTCATTCTTTTATGTTCATCTTCAAATTTGGGTGACTGATCAACGGATAGTTTCATACTACCACACAAAGGCAGGCTAACAGGCTTAGCATTATGAAGAGAAAATCTTTTAACTACCTTTTTAACATATGACTTTTGTGTTAGAAACAACTTTCCATTTATTCTATCCCCTTTAATTTTCATGCCTAATATTTTTCTAGCTGGTCCTAAATTTTTCATTTCAAATTCAGATTTCAACTTTTCCTTAATCATGTTGGTTGAGTCATGTATATGGTTTCATCTAAAGAATCATACAAGAAAGCAGTCCTCATCAAGTTGTTCTAACTCTAAGTCAAATTGTGTCACAATAGCAAGTAAAACTCTAATAGAGGTGTATTTGACAACAGGTGAAAAGATCTCTCTGTAATCAATCAATTCTCTTTGTGTAAACTCTTTTACTACAAGTCTAGCATTATACCTTCTATTTTCATTTGTCTTAACCTCTCTTTCTTTGATCTTATATACCCATTTACAGTCAATCACTTTACATTCTATGGGTTTTTCAACTAAGATGCAGATCTAATTTTTATATAGAGAGTTCATTTCATCCTCCATCGCAACAATCCACTTAGGGGATTATTTGTAAGAGACAGTTTCTTCATAAGAAGTTGGTTCTGTATCAAACAGATCGGGTTCAGATTGTTCAGTCACAAAATCAGTATACTGATACCTGGAAGGAAGTTTTATTTCCTTCATTTCTCTATCCCGAACAAGCTGGTAGTCCTGCAGGTCATTTGCAGGCTCCAGATGCTGGTCATTTTCTAAAATTTCAACATCAGAGGCACTTTGTGGTTCCACTTCATGTGGCTCCACCTTAAACTGAATCTAATTATTTTTAGCTTCTCTATTCTGATTTATTTCAGTGATTATAAAGTCATCTTTTCCTATCTTTTCACCAGATTTATGACTAAGACTAGTCAAATCATCTTCATTAAAAATCACAGATCTACTTGTAATCACTTTATATTCTCTCACATCCCTTAACCACAGTCTATAACATTTAACTCATTCTCTATAACCTAAGAACACACCCTTCAATGATCTAGGGTCTAGTTTTGTATCTGTATGATGTGTATATGCAGCACATCCAAAAGTTCTGAGGTAGAAGTAGTCTGGTAATATACCAAACCAGATTTGTTCAGGAATTCTATTGTTTAGAGAGCTGGAATGACATCTATTTATTAGATAACAAGCTGTTTTTACAGCCTCTCCTCAAAAGATTTTTTGGAAGATAGGAATTGATCAACATACATCTAGTCCTCTCAAGAAATGTTCTATTTAATCTCTTAGCAACTCTATTTTGCTAAGAAGTATAGACAATTATTTTATGTCTCATTATCCCTTGTTTAATGCTATGTTGATCAAATTCTCAATTACAAAATTCAAGCCCATTGTTAGTTCTTAAAATTTTTATCTTCTTGTTAGTCTGATTATCAATTAATACATTCCATTCTTTGAAAGTTGAAAACGTATCAGATTTAGTTTTTAGTAAGAAAATCCATGTTTTTTTAGAAAAATCATCAGTAACAAGAAGATAATATCTGTAACCAGATACTGTAGGTACAGGGGCAGGTCCCCATAAATCAGAATGTATGTATTCAATGACATCATGGGATTTGTGCAGCACTACCTTAAAAGACAGTCTGACTTGTTTTCTCATTATACAGTGTTCACAGAAAGTTAATTTCTGAACATTGTCATTTCCAAAAACCCCTTAACAAGATAGTTTTTAAACCTTTTTCAGTCAAGTGACCAAGTCTTTTATGCCACAAATCTGATTTATCGGGATGTGTGACAAAATTCACAGCATTATTAGATGAAGTGATTTCAGCACCTATAACATAAATTTCATTGAATTTAGGTGAATTGACAATATGTTCTTGATTTTTGACTATATTAGTTGAACCATTCTTAATTTCAATTCGATATTTTTCATCATAAAAAACACCCAGTGATATGAGATTTCTCCTTCGAGTTGAGACATATCTTGTATGTTTCAATAGTAGGTGATGACCATTTTTCTAATTTTAGCAACACATTGCCAATTCCTTTAACTTGACACGCCTCATCATTTCCAAGTTTTACTGATCCTTTATTAAGTTCAGAATAGTCAGATAGGCAGTCAATGTTGGGTGTCATATGGAAGGAGCAACCTGAGTCTAAAACCTAGTCATGTTCAGTATTTTCTGATAAAGACACGTAGGCAACCCCAATATTGACTCCTGCATCATTATAGTTAGCAGCAGTGGCTAAAGAAGCATTTTCAGAATTAGACCCATTCTTTTGATCATTAGCCTTTTTAAAGCAATATTTAATAAAGTGCCCAGTTTACCACAGTAGAAACATTTCTTGTTATTTGTCTTTCCTTTATTTGGTTTCTTGTCATTTCCTTTGGTGTTACTCCATTTTCTTTTGATAAAATTTTTATCCGTGTTGAAATTGGAATGACTGAAATCACTCACACCCTTATTATAGAATTTCTTATTTGTTCTCACACCCTCAACATGGAACACATGTTTGTGTTCAGATTTCAATTCAAGTTCTCTGTTTAGAGGGGAACTGTAAATTATTTCAACAGTAAGGTCACTCCTACCACACTTTAGAGCATTTCTGATATCTTTATATTTGTCTCCTAGAGCATTAAGTAGACCAACTACTTTTTGTTCATTGGAGATTTTTTCACCACAGTTTGTTAAGTCTTGTGTGATCCTATTAAATCTGTCAATATTCTCTTCAATATCAAGGCTAGGATCAAACTTAAAACTAAAGAACTGTCTCCAGAGTACACATTTATTTGGCAGGGACTTATTGAGGTACTATTTTTCTAAGGCAGTCCAAAGTTCTACAGCAGTTTTAGTTTCTCATACTTTCCTAACCACAGAATCAGATAAGTGGAGAAACATAATGATCCAGACCAATTCATCTTGTTCAGTTTTCTTATCTTTAGATAGAGTTTCTGCCCAAGATTTATTAATGGCCTTTGCACACTTTAACTGGAGCATAAGAACCTTAATTTGTTAGCGCCTGAGACTGAAGTCTCTTTTGCCATCCCAGACTTGAACATCTACCTTAGAAGTCATGGTATGCAGTAGTGTGTACAGTGTTCAAATATGATATAACCAGAATATATCACAACACACAATATCAGATATTCCAATTTTATAAGGCAATTATATACAAGAATAATCCACAGATTAATCAATAAAATTGGAGTTGTTGCATAAATTATAGATTTATGCACTTAGGACTAATAGTCATACGAATAAAAGAGTTAATGAGAAAAAACTTAGGATGTAAAGTTTTAATAACCATTTATGATGAAAGAATTAATAATATAGAAAAAAGTTAGATTGCTAATATGGAAGTAGATATGAATATAATGGCGGTATAATATATTGCAATCCAGATTTTTTATTAACTATAAATGATTTTTAAGAAAAAATTAAGATAGAAATCCAGACAAAAAGATATGAAGATACAGAAAGTGGAGACAATTTATTAATTCACATAGGATTTTTAGAAAGATGCTCTAATAGTTCTCAAACCAAATATAAAATGTATATAGACAAAGTAGTAAATTTAATGAGTAGTACAGGAATAAATATGGTAAAATCAAAAGAATACTCATCAGAACAATTAGCGGGATTAGAATGGGATATGGACAAATTTTTAGAAAACAAAGAAAAAATTATAGCACCACAAGAAGCATTAACCTATAAAGATATGCATCGGAGAACACGTTTAAGATTTTTAGATTATAATCAAATACAAAAACAAAATGATTTTGAAGAAGAATCCAATCAAGATGAAGAACAAGAACCATATCAGGATAAAGTTCATATAGAACTAATAAATGAAAAAATGGATAAGATTATTTACCCAAAAGAATTAAGGATGAATTTAGATAAAAAAAAAAAAAAGAATTATTAGAATTATAAGATCAAATGTACCTTAGTAAGAAGATAAAAGAATTAGAATATTTATATTATGACCAAAAACAAAATATTAGGATAGGAATTATTAAAGAAGATTCAGAAGATAATAATTCAGAAACTCAGATTTTAGTTATGTAAAAAATCTTATGGATGATTCTAATACATATAGAACTTTTGATGAAACTCATTTTGATAAAACTGTTAAACATGAGACTTCTTTATGGATGTGGTTTTCCCCCAAGATGAGCTTATCCTATTTATAATAATTCAGAAAATAAATATATAGCAAGAGGAAGTGAAAGACCCTTAGAAAAGAAAATAGAATTTCAAGCAGATCATAAAGCACAAATTCTAAATATTACAGCACATGATCCACAGACATAGAATAATGTTATAGATATTTGGAAAAATACCATAATAGGTCATTACATTAGAAATTTTCAAGAAATAGAAGCCTTAAATATGTATAGGTATTTAGAAACCTTCTTAGGAGAAAGAGTTAAAACCATGTGGGAAGCATTCAAATCAGAAAAAAAAAAAAAAAAAAAAAAATTGACTAGTTAGTTAGTATGGGTAGTAATCCATATAATTTTGTTAATAAAATATAGATTTTAATAATATGAGCAGATACAAATTCAGGACATGAGTATACAAAGAAAAATCATGAGAGACTTAGAACAACTTAGTTTATATCAATGGACTAAGGGTAGATACGTCAAGAATTTTTTAAATGAATATCATTATTTAGTTTCAATATCAGAAAATACATTTAATCGAGAAATATGTAACAAATTATTTCATAAATTACCAGGACCATTAGGCTTAGAAATTACAGATAAATGGAATAATTTAACATCAATAAGAGAAAATTCAGAAAAATAATGGAGTATAGGATAAAAAAAAATACAGCATGTTATAAGATGTCTAGAAGATAAATGTGTAGGATTACAAATACAAAAATAACTTAAAAAGACAGATTATAAATTTTGTAAAGATATTTTTACCCCTCAAATTTATGGAGCCTCTAGTTTAGGAAATAAGAAATATAAAAAAAAAAGATAAAAAAATTTAAAAGACCATATAAGAAAAGATATTTTCTTAGAAAATCTAATAAAAGGAAACCATATCTAGATGAAAAAAGACATGTGAGAAAATTTAAACCAGAAAGAACTTATAAAAATAAGTTCAGTTGTTTTGTTTGTAATAGCAATGAACATTTAGCACGAACATGTCCAAAGAGAATAAATAATTATGATAAAAAAAAAAAAACACACTTACAGAATGTACTAATGAAGATCTAATACAATTAAATGAATATATTTCAGATAAAGAGTCCATTTATAGTATAATATCAATAGAAGATAAAAATCTAGAAATAAATCAAAAAGATTCAGATTATGATATTATAGATAAATTTTCAAATTTAAACATTGAAAAAGACTCAAAATCAGAAGAAGAGATTACTTTAATGAATACTATAGTAATACAGTGTATACATAATTGGCAAAAATACAAAGGAACAGATAATATAACCTGTTATTTATGTAATTGGTATTCAGTTAGAAAACTTAGAGCAAAATGCTTAGAATGCTATAAAGAAGCGTGTATAAAATGTTTAGAAGAAAAAAATTTGATAATTAAAGAAGAAATTAAAACAGAAGTTTTAAAAGAACAATTAGAAATTTCTGAAATAAGAATTCTTAGAAAAAGAATTGAAAATTTAGAAGATGTGCAAAAAAAATATTAATAGGAAGAATAGAAATATTAGAGGATAGTAGATATAAAAATAAAGGAATAATAATTGAAGAACCAGATAAAGATTATTTACAAACAACATATGTACAAGTAGTTTGTAGTTCAGAAAAATTAAAAAGTATTAAAGTAAAATATCAAATAAGGATAGAAGATTATATTATAAAATGTTTAGGATTAATAGACCAAGGATGTAGCAATTGTATAATAAATAGAAATTTAGTATCAGAAAATTATATAATAAAATCAAAAGATCCAATAAAAGCACAACAGATGGATAAAAATTTATTTACTTATACAGAATTATTAAGACCAAATAGTAAGACTAGTTTTGAGACTAATTGTGGACAAAGTATTGAATATAAATTACCAAAAGAATCAACATGGGTAAAACCTTTAAATCTTAAGACAGATTTTATTATAAGATTAAGTTTTTTTATTAAAAGATAATAGTAGTATAACAATTACAAAAGATTTTATACATTTACAGAAACATACATTATTTACTCACACACAGACTCAACATTTTTCATCAGAGTGCTTTAGGAAGCATGGTGGAAGTCAGAATTAAAGCCAGAATAAAGAAAAAGAATAACGTTTATGTAATAAAGAAAGAGAATGTCAACTCTTGAAAAATAATAAAGAAATAGAAGATGAAAAATTAATAGAATTAAACATAGATTTTATTGATAATGAAAAGATTTATAATATTTTAGTAACAGAACAAGAAATAGAAAATTTAATATCTAAATTAGAAAAAATGAAAATATTAGGAGAAAATGTATTAAAATATTGAGAAAAAGACAAGATTTTATGTGAATTAAAAATCAAAAATTCAGAATGCATAATACATAATAAAGACTAAAAATATAGAAGCCACAAATCTAGATATAGAAGATTTTAAAATGCATATCAAAGAATTATTAAAATTAGGAGTAATTAGAAAATCAGATAGTCCTCATAGATCAACAACTTTTATTGTAAAAAACATTCAAAAATAATAAGAGGAAAGAGTAGAATTGTTATTAATTACAAAAATTAAACGATAATATAATATATGATGTCTATAATATACCAAATTTATATATATATATGTATTGTATTTTATTGTATGGTCAAACTTCCAATTTGTACTACTATTTTCTCCTGTTAACATCAACGTCTAATGTTACATTATAAAGCAAGACATTAGTCCGAAATGGAAAAATATATAATTAAATTAAAACTTAACCGAACAAGCAATGTTTTAGCATTGACTGACCATTTAAAATGCTATTTGACCATAGAATTGACCCAAACAAAAGCAGACACGCACAAGAGTTGAAACATTCCTATCTCACTCTTAACATGTGATAAATATTTAAAAAAATAAACACATGTTTTTACAAATTAAAACTTTAAGAAAAGAACATACAAAATTTAAGATTCTTGTCATTACTCATTTATAAAACCAATGTAATTAGACTGGCCTGGCATGTCCAGGTTCAATCGGTAAAATTGGGATAAAGTCCAAACCTTGTTCAATTAGGTAATAAATCAATTTTTATAAATAACCGTTCACAAACATGTCGGCCTTCACCTAGGGATAACAAATTAGCTCGTCGACTCCGACAATCCGTGGCTCAACAGAAAAAAAGTCCTAACCTGCCCGGCTTGAGACTTGGACCGAGCCCCATTTTGGGTCAGGCCGGGCCAGAGTCGGCCTATGAGGTTGATGGCCAGCTTGTAAAAATAAAATAAAAAAATGAGACGAAGGGCAGGGTGAGAAAGGCAGCAGTTTGCTGCCCTTATTTTAATAAAGAAAGCACTCAGCTACCATTTAAGGAGGAAAAAAAATAGAGCCTGAATTTTTTGGACGGGCTTTTACTTGGCTCGGCTCAGGCTCAGGCTCGAAAAAAGTAAGATTTGTTTTACTTGAGCCGATTCCAAGCCTTGAGTTTTCATTCGACTCCTTGACATCCCTACCTTCACTTGTTTATATTTATGAAATCTTCTCAAAAGTCAATGCGAAAACTCATTGTTTAACTTTTTGATAAATTTATTTATTTTTTATTTTTTTGAAATCATGATAAATTTACTTATTTAAGTATTAATTGTTAAAAATCATCGAGTGAATTTCGATTCAACCCTATGATCCTTGACTATTTTGCTTTTTTGATTCGATATCCAGGTTGATATTTAAAACATTGATAAAAATTACATATGTATCAAATTTTTTAATGAAAATAAATTTTATAAAGATATTAAAAATTAAATTTAAATTAATATGTCTAGTGATCGAACCTCTAAAGTCTAAACTGTTACACAGCACATACGCGCGTTGCCCTTTCCCGAAATCTTAAAAATCATCCTTATTTTTGGTTATTCCGCCTTGACCTCATTCTTGATAATTATTGGTACATACTTATTTCATTTCTATCATTTTCATTATTTAATTCCATTTAATTGTATTGTCCTATTTCTTTGATCCTTCCTTCCGCCTTTTATTGATTCTTTCTTCCCACCGGTCCACCCCCCACAGCCCCACTACTACCACCAAAAATCTTCATATATCCCCATTCAACATCATTTATTTTTTCATCTTTCATTTTCTTGTGCTTTTTCAGGAACCCTTTTGAAAATCTTGGAATTCTACGCCTTATTTACGCTAAGATCTTTGAATTTTGTTGTGTTAATCGAAGAAATCAAGAAAGCTATGACGGAAGAGCATCGATTCCAGGCTCCTGAAAGCCATCGCTTGTGTTCAAATAATTGCGGGTTTTTTGGCAGTCTTGCTACGGAAAATTTATGTTCCAAATGTTACAGGGACCTGTTTTTGAAGGAGACCCATAAAAGATCCGGCGATTCTCCTTTAATTCCCACGTCTTTGGCGGCGGAGGCTGCTTCGAGGCCGACTGTGGCGCACCCGTGTTCCTCGACGGTGTATAGGGAGTGTCCGGAGGTGGAGACGGTGGCGCAGCCCAACCGATGCTTCACTTGCAGGAAGAAGGTGGGATTGACGGGTTTTAAGTGTAGGTGTGGGACCACTTTCTGTGGGACCCACAGGTACCCGGAACAGCATGGGTGCAACTTCGATTTCAAGGCCATGGGAAGGGAAGCCATAGCCAAGGCCAATCCTTTGGTCAAAGCTGAGAAGTTGGCGAAGATTTGATCATACCCGTCCGATTTAATGACTTTTCTTGTTGATGGATGGTGCAGGTCGTTCAAGGACGATGATGGGTATAGATAATCATGGGGTTGCCTTGTTGGGGGAGCGTTTGAAGTTGATGTGCATAATTTCTCTATTTTTATTTTATTTTTTTCTATTTATTTCTTAAATCAAATATGTGGTGTTGGCTTGCTTGTAGAAATGTGTTGATAATTTAAAAAACGGTTTTGAGGGTTTCATTTTCCTTGAATCCAATCGTGGTAAAAATTAACACAATTACACAGAGGTGTCAACAATCTAAAAACGTTGAATTGTAATTTTACAACGTTGTACTACTGTCATTGTTAACTATCGATCGGACTCGATCACCGAAATCATTGAGGACCACTGTTGGAGATTGCATACAACTGTTTTAGGTACAATGTTTTAAAGCTATGGCTTGTCTAGGTGAAAAAAGAGGGCTTCTACACATACAGGGGGGTGGTACAGGGGGCTGTCATGTTACTCACATGGTGGGGTCCGCCGCCTATTTTTTTTTTTTTTTTTTTAAAATTCATTTGGGGGGGGGGGGGGGGGGGGCTGCTACAGTGAGGGGTCTGACAGCCCCTTGTAACCCCCCGTACTTATAAAAATTTTCGTGAAAAAATATGCATTCCTTTTTGTTTTATGTTTTTAATTCCAATCCCACGAAAATTAAAGATAATATCATAACTCAAAAATGAAAATTCAAAAAGATTTAACCTAGGACGAACCTAGTCCACTAACAGTCCCACAACTCATCTTGTTCATGTCCCAAATCAAAACATTCGCGATTTGATAAAATCAATTGGATTGCACGTTATCAAAATGAAGAATAAGAGAGCAATCAAGATAGATTTACAAGTTTCGAGAGCTAAATCTAATACTTAAAAACATTCGAGGTCTCAATTACAAGCTTTTGAAACTTGTATTGGATTAATTGTGGATGCTGAACAAATTATAAAAAAATTAAGATCAAGGACCCCCATGTTGCAAATAAGGAAGGAACTCGAGTTGAACAAAAGGAGAAAGTCAAGGATCAAATTGCACTGAATCAATTGTTTATTGCAATCACACATTCACATGCGAGAACAAAGGCAAGAGAATCTGTAAGTTTAACTTCAATGCCGTGTGATCACAACACTGATTACTTGCGTCTTTTCTTTTATTGTGGATGATCAAAGTCTAGTTTAGGAAGATGACTCCGTAAAGGATTAAGAGGATGTTTCCTAATTTAATTCAACAATAGAAGCCTAGGAGGAAGCCATTGGACGCAAAATTGATATACGTCTTACAACCTTTATAGAATTTTATTTTTTATTTTTTTTATTTTTTGTATAAAACACATTGGTCTAGATGAATGCTTGTTATGATCTAGATGCTTTTCAATTACTTGGTCATTGATTCAAGACGTGTGATTTCTATTATCATTATGGAGAATAAATAAATAAGACAGTACCCGATAACAATAATTGCGAAGTCCTATAGATGGTAGGCACAATTATGTATGAATCCTGTTGGAGTGCCAGAGGAATTTCACCCGGGTCAAACCCGGGTGCCCCCTGATTGGAGGGTGGGTTTGATAGTCCTGTACAAGGGGATTAACCCATTATGTATACTTATATGATCTCATTGAATGTTCTTGTGATTTAATGCATTCGTAATAAGGATATTTCAAGTCATATGTCAAAATATGTTTAATTCTACCGAAAAAAGATTAATAAACAATATATGAACATTGACCTTCAAGTCCAAATAAATGTTGTCAAGTTATGTGATTAATAATAAAATTGAAGAATATATATAAAGGGACTTGAAATCCTAGTATTTTGTTCATTACTAGAGTATTCGAAAAACGCTTCCCAATCAAGTAGTTACACTAGTTAAATAATTAGGTTAGTTATAGGTGTCGATTGTTAATATAAAATCGCCCTATTTATATAATTGTATTATTCGATTAAAATTAGCTTAATTGAAAATTAAATTAGATATTTGATTCTCGTAAGATCAATAATCAGATTCACTTACGCTTTATTACTTGTTTATGATATCATTAACTTTCAAAATTTTAGCGACGCTTTGCTTTAAAATGTTGTAGCATTAATTCTCAATAGCTAGCATTAGCCATCGATCGTCCCCTGTGGTGTTAAGTTTGCAGATTCACATTATTTAAACATCGAACAACCAAAGAATTATAATTACATGATGCAAACGAATATATTACCTTTTTCAAAAATTAAAACACAAAAAAAATAATAAAAAAAAAAAAATCCTACATATTGAATAAATTTGGCTTAATTGAACACCCACCTAAAAAATCACAAACTGTGTGTGATCTAGAGTAAGAACAATAATCCTACATTGCAAATGTTTTATTCCAAAAGAAACCGACTTTTGATCTTATTCCGTGTACAAAAATAGTTAATATTTAGAGTTCTTCGTTGGGCGATTTTGGTGGCATTGCAACTAGATTGCAAAGTGTAGATGAGCTTAAGTTTTCTAACCAGACCTCGTCTGCAATAACTGCGTTCGTCTCGTTGTTCCTGTGCCACGACCATTGTGCATGCGTGTTATTGTACACGCTCAACCGTCCATGTCCGAAGCTTGGCTCTCGATAGACTGAAATCGAGGGACTAGGATCCTCAAAACTTCAACCACATTTACACATAGAGGTTAGTAGAAATTCTCAAGAAATTTTGAGTTATGTAATATATAACTGTCAAAGTCGCGAATTTAAATTATGTCTTCAACGTTGTCCCTCCCGAACAAGTCAAATATAAATTTCAAGAAAAAACTTAGCATGTGAGACTTGAATGTAATTAGGTTTTTGTCGTGCTTTACATGCCCAGCCTTCGACTTAGGCTGCCCCACGAGGGCCAGTCTTGGCTGCAGCATTTTTTTGGAACTGTGTGCTAAAATTGTCTAGGACCTTGTTATTTGAACAAGGTCAGTGACCGATTAAAAATAGGGGCGCCCTCCAATAGGGGACCGCCAAGTGGTGCCCCTGTTTTTAATCGGTCACCAACCCTATTAAAGAAGCCTTTTCCAATTGTCTAAGCTTGAGTTTTGTGTACTTACTTCATAGCAAGCCCTTCTCTGTTTCCTCCATCACCAATGGTAATATAAACAGGACCACATGGATCAGCATTGTTATCATAAACCCTAGTCTGCAACATGTGACAACATTGAAGTAATAATAAAAAAAATCTTCCTTTTGACCCACATGACATTCATTTTTTGAATCTAAAGTTTTTTATTGCACGACGAATTAAATGGGTAAAAAATGACTTACAAAGCGTTCATACGCGTGAACATGTCCGGCAAAGATCACGTCAACTCGTGCCTTGTACAACAACTCTTCCATGGCTTGCCTCATGCTTTCACCTTCCCCTCTATGAGCTTGATTAGAATTGTACCACGGTGCGTGTAGGAGCACAATGACCCAAGGAGTCTTCTTCCTATCAACGTTCACTAAATCAGCTTGAAGCCACTTGTACTGATCCGAATCAGAATCGAAGTCCGTGTACGACCCGAGCATGATAATATGGGTCCCAGCAACGTCGAATGAGTAATATAGATTAGATTTGGACCCACTCTCTTGGTGTGGCATGAGCCATCTTGCATTGTAGGCTTTGAAGCCATGGGGATAAATGATTGGGAAAGATTCAATTTCATGGTTTCCTTCTGTGACCATCCAAGGCCTAATGCTTGCATATGGCTCGACCAGGCGCCCAAATGAGTCCCATAATGGCTGCTGAGAATCAGCATAGGAAAGATCACCAGGTAGAAGAAATACATCATAATCCTTTGAACCAACATGTTCTAAGGTTGATGCTGTCCATTCGGTTTGTCCTAGGTCTCCTGTATAATATAATTGTTCAGATTAATTAACTGGACCAATTACTTGTAATGCATGAAATGGTATTGTACTTTGCTTGAAAGACTGATCGGAACGTTGCTTGCAAGATTCACATCACTAACAGAATTTACCAAACTACAATCAGAACTCAAAATGCACCTAACAAAAAAGTGTAGTTTATACTTTCCCAAAGAAATTGCATGGACCACCGTAACCAACACCGCCAGGACTTACCTACAACAGCGAATTCAATCGGAAAAGTCGAAGGTGGAGTTCGGAAGCTGAACTCTGGGCCAGCGCCACCACATCTGTAGTAATAAGTCGTGCTTGGCTCCAATGGTCCAATTTTAACATGATGAATTTCACCGGAGCTGTAAAAGAAGTAATGGTAAGAACTTCTTTCTCCGGTGGCTGATGATTCGTATTTCCCCGGAGATTTTCCATATTCAACAATGGATTTCACGTGCTTATCGGAGGAAATCCAAGAAACCCGCATATAATCTTTGCCTGCCAATGAAACATGTACCTGAAAGTATAATCCATGTTTTCTAGTAAAAAAAACTTTGTCCATGTTTACATGACCATAAAATGCTAGAGAGAGAAAACAAAACCTGCTGAGGTTCGGAATCGGACCGGTTATGTGCTCGGAAAATGAGTTGCCGGGGACTTGGACGGGTATATTCCAACGCGGCGCACAATTGTATAAGTTGAAGAAGGAAGAACGTAACGAGAAGATTCGATGAGAACCGGGTTTCCATTTTTGAGCGAAAATATGTTCATAAAAAATCAGATTGCGAAATTATATGAGTACAGTGTTTTTGTATGCACATATTTATACAAAAATTCTGGAAAAAAAAGAAAAGAAATAGGATAGCAATGGCGTGAAGAAATTGAATTGAGATAATATGCTTACAGCTACGGCGACAACCACACACGTATGAAACGTGGTACATAAATGTTCCGTTTAACAGCCTTTTTTTTCCAGCTTCTGTCCTTGTCACCTAGATGGGGACTCAAATATATGAGTTAAGTCAAATGTAAAGAAATATGGTTTCCAGAATAAATACAGAAGTCTCACATGTTGTGGGATCCATATGTTTAAAAAATTGGCAAAAATAATCCCTCCCTCCCATGTGTCTGTGTCGGTACAGGCCCTGTGAACCAAGGTCTGTACCTCAATCTTAACTCCAAATATATAGTGCAAATTTTGATCTCTATAAAAATTACAGTTCAAGATGTTTGATGAAAAATTAAGGTGCATAACTAGAACAGGAAATAGTGTGGAGCAGAATCGTGCTAAGAGATTGGGACATAATTTATTCAGATCATGTGAGAAAACATATTTTTCTATAATTCTATTCCTTGTTCTTAGTAAGAATATATTGCCTTAATCCTAATCTCCAACTTCTCTAGGTCAACGAAAGAAAATCAATTTTCAAAATAACTGGAAAATTTAAAATAGTTTTTAATGAAAACACTATAGAAAAAAGGTCTATCACCTATGCACCTCCATCGACAATTATCGATGGCAATGTCATCTTCGATAGAGAAGTAGTTGGTGTCGCCGACAAAAGTTCTAATACTTATATTAGCGATTGTCATCTATAATATTTTCGTGACGACAATCTCGTCAACAATGTTGTCGACAATCATGAAAAATGCTATAGTCACTTCTTATCGATATAAAAGTTGTTGGTGTCACTAACAAAAGTTTAAATCTTTTTTGCTTTTTTCTTTAAAAAAAAGGCTATTAAAGGAATATTGCTACAGTAACTTGAGATGTCTTTTTAATTTTTTTTTTATATATATAATATTAACGCCACAAATTTTTTTTGGCTCTTGTCAAATATGGGGCCTTAGGTGATTATGCCTAACTGACTTTATTCTTGAGTTGATTTTGGTTATTAGGCCTATGCATGGTTCGGTTTGAGTTCGTTTTGAACTCAACCCGAAATCGAAATCTACTTGGTTGGTTTGGGTAAATTTCAAATCAAATCGACCCAATTCAGCTATTGAAATCGAACCAAATCATACCGATCCAACTCAACCAAATTAGTTTGGGTTTGTTTGATTTGGTTAGTCAGTTTGAATATTTGTTCGAGTTAAAAAATTAACTTTACCTGTTTTGGGTAAAAAATTTGTTTGCGTATAGATATAATTTTATTTAATTATTTAATTTATTTTTTTGCTTGCATAGTACATATTAATGATATATATATATATATATATATATATATATATATATAAGGTAAATGATAAAGGGTCGATTTTTTCTAAAGCATCACATATATCTGATCATTACCAACAAATAATTATATCAAACTGAAAAATCAAGGCTACAATCTAAATTTGAAGTTTACAATGAACAATTCTTTTCCTCGTTTTTTTTTTTCTTTTGAAATTTAGAGTTTTAGTAGAAAAAGTATAGACCGAAAACCAATTATTTAAAAAAGAATTATATTTATATTTTTACTATTTTATTTTTTAAATTAAAAATATGAATTTAAAAAATTTTTAAAAAAAATATTAGTTGGTTGGATTGACTGATTAATTGATCCGACTTTTAAATTGTTAAAATTAATCGAATCAAACCAATTTTTTGATTCAAACCGACTCGATTTGGTTTAGTCGGTTTGATCAATTTTTCGATTTTTTGGCCACCTCTTGGTCACAGTAAAGCCAAACATATTGAATCAAAAATTCATAATATTCTACGATAATGTTCAATACTATATATAGTAAACGAGTGTCTCAAAATATAATCCAAAAATTAACACAAGTTCAAAGCAATCGCATAATTAAGTCAAAGGAATCCAATTTTTATAAATACTTCAAAAATAAGAATATCCGTGGAATGTACCATGAGATAGAGATAGAGATAGATGTTGAGTCAACATCGTTTTCATTATATTTTCAACCTCTACCTCTACCAATTTTGATGATTACGTGATCGATCCAACTTTCATGGAACTAAGGAATCAAACTTCACGTTGCCGTGAAGTGGTTGGCATATTTAATTTCTAAAATGCCTTTAAATTGTTCTAACTTATAATCTACTAACATTAATTAATTTCAAATTGGATTAGAGGCAGACTTGAGAGCTTGAATCTTAAGCAAATTTATAATGTTAATTACATGTTAGGTAGGGATGAAGATAGGGGACAACCTTGTCTTTCGTTCAAGGCTGTCCAAGTTTATTTATTTTTTATATGTAAAAAGAAAATTTATTTTATTTAGCCCAATGCCAAAAATCTGGCTCTTCCTTACACGTTAAGTGGATCATATTGGACGTGATGGAATAAAATTAAAAGTTATGGATCCTTTTACACTTTTCACAAAGATTAGAGACATCTTCAGTATATTTTTTTTTCAATCTTTTATTGTCTTAATCTTAGCCTTGTTTGGTGGAAAGTAAAATCGAATTTTTAATAGATTTTAATAAAAGTAAATAAAATGTATTGTAAAAAAGTTGTGAGCTGCATGAAACGTGTTGTTATAATTAATTGTTGACTTTGATTTAAGATTAAAATTGATGCCAAACAAGGACAAAAAAAAATGCGTTTGGTCAATGAAAGAAAATCACGTTTCTCAATAATTAAAAATCAAATTTCACATGTTTTCAGATTAGTTGTTGAACCCAATTTTCAGGGTATAAAATGATTTATTAATTCTTTTTAACTTATTGTAAGAATTAAAGTGACAAAAAATTGTATATATTTATTTCAGAGAAAATGACAAAAGCATATTCAAGGAATGTACCGTAAGATACCACACAGAGAGAATATTAAATTGCTGTCAATTTCTTCCCCACATTTTTATATTCTTATTACTATTTGTTTGATCCAGCTTCTAATAACTAAGTGGGTTAATTACATCAATGACTACTGAATATCTGGATATTTACTTTTGACCTCAAAAAATGAATTTTCGAGCCGTCAATAGATAAAGTATTCAAGTCAAATATTCTCTGTACACGATAGCAAGTCATTAGTCACTCGTGTTCCTTTCCCGATGGGGGTGGAGGCGGTTGCGAGCACTCCGACGATCAAGTCAATTTTTCAATAAATCGGAAGGAGGTCACCGACGGTCAAATAATCACCGAGACGTGATTGAAAAAATACGAAAGTGGCAAAAATGTATATATATATATATATATATATATATAGATATCAAGGGAGAGAAGACTTATATAGCTTGTTTGGTACCCATTTTGTTGGAAAAAATGAATTTTTTGGGTTGATGTGATGGTGAATATGTGGTTGAAAAAGAAGGAAAAGTTATTGATGTGATGGAAAATATTATTTTATTGAAGAATGTGTGGTTGAAAATGAAAATGAGAATGAGAATGAGAATAAGAATGTGTACCAAACAGGGCAATAGTGATCAAATGTCAAAGTTGTGAATCCTTTTTCTGGCACAAAGTGGGGGCATTATACTAAGGATGGGATGAGGAGAGTCGTTGGATGAGGAGACATATGTCGCCAGATCCTTACGAGTCGTTCCATCCTAGGCATTACTTGTCAATCCATAGATTGACGGATTATTAAATGTTCTGCCGAATGCGACTGAATTGACCATTCGAATCTGTCACACGTCCCATCAATCGATCAGGGATTTGACTTGGAAAGATCTTTGTACGGAAGATCTTGGTAGAGGTGAGGTGGGGCAGGTTTGTGACGAGTTGTGGATGTGGAGTGCGGGCATTTGCATTCGCTGTGAAGTGCAGATGAGTTCGATTCTGTTGTGGGTGAAAACGCTTCAGTTCGGATAGACCCATTTAGTTCAGCCATATAAAATTAGTTCGTCTAACACATGGGGTTAGCTTCGTCTAACACATGGCGGGTCTCAATAGACCCGTAACAATAGTTCCTCAAATTCATGTATGAATTATTTATATAATGCGTGGACTTTAAAGAGTCGATGTGACTTTAAATGATGGATCCTTGCAGCCCCATAACAACGGTCCCTCAATCTGTGCGGTGTAATGATCCAAGGTGATCGAAGGTTTAGCAGGCAAAAGAGTAGCAATCGTCGTCACTTACTGCGGACTGATGGAGTTCGCTCAACATCTTGGTGGGATGGGTTCAAACAAAAGGAGATCGTCAAGACGTGATTGAAGAAAAAGTGGCAAAGTGTATATATATCAAATGAGAGAATGACTTATAGTGATCAAATGTCAAGGTTGCGAATTCTTCTTCTAGCACAAAGTGGGAGCATTTATACTAAGGATGGGAAGATGAGAGTCGTTGGATGAGAAGACACGTGGCGTCAAATCCTTACAAGTCGTCCCATCTTAGGCATTACCTTGTCAATCTATAGGTTGGCGGATTATTAAATGTTCTGACGAATGCGGCTGAATTGACCATTCGAACCTGCCATATGTCTCATCAATCAATCAGGAATTCGACTTGAAAAGATCTTTATACGAAAGATTTTGGTAAAGGTGAGGCGGGGCAGGTTTGTGACGAGTTGTGAATGCGGAGTGCGGGCATTTGCATCCTATGTGGAGTGCGGATGAGTTCGGTTCTGTTGTGTGTGAAGGCGCTTCAGTTCGAATAGACCCATTTAGTTCGGCATATGAAATCAGTTCATCTGACACGTGGTAGGTCTCAATGGACTCGTAACAGTTACACCATAGTTATTGACATAATTTTTTTACGATAATAGTCACTCAATTTTTTTTTTAATGATGGGGAAACTCACAGTCGCTGTCCTTCGAGAGCGCATTGGATAAACCCTCGAATTGACGTAATAATCTGCAAATCACGACAATCAGATTAACCTCACTAAGCAAACCCAGTGCAATAGACTTGACCGAGAAAGTGTTGATAGGGGGAATCGATCACTCAAGTTTTTAATTAATACATTAATGGATACTCAATAAAAATATATATATATATTAACATTAAATTATACGTTACACCGTTAAATGACATTGTGTCACCAAAAAATATATATATATATATATATATTTATTATACTAAGTCACCAAAATTCAAGATTTGAGAATCAAAGATTTAAAACGTTCGGGTGAGAATATATAATGCGACTTTTATTATTATTATTATTATTATTATTATTATTTGACTTAAATATTATAATAAATTCACACTTATTTTTAACAACAATTTTTATTAACTTGGCAAATAATAACACCATTAGTGACATATTAACGCCTAATGACGTCATGTATAATTTAATATTTTTTAGTATTTTTTTTATTGAGCGATCATTATTGTAACAATAAAAAGCTTGAGTCACTACTCACTATTACCGTAAGAAATAACTTCAGTAACTATTAAAATAATGAACTTTGCTACAGATACAGAATTTTTAACAGAATTAATACAGGAAAGACGTATGTCACTCTGTGATTGGCTATTGTCAAAACAATTTTTGACAACAACCAATCATATTGTTTTGACAATAGCCAATTACAGGGAGACTAATTTTGTTAAATAAAATCTGTACCTTTAGAAAAAAATTTAAAATAATTACTGAAAATTTTAGTGACCGTTGACATATCTAACCCAAGTATTAAAGGATATTGCTAGAGAGTTGTCGGCACGTAATCCGCTAATCATGTTTAGAAAATATATAAATTTCAACTTCCTTTGTATCCCAATAAGAGGCAGACTAGGCAACTTGAATCTCAAGATAATTTTTATCAAACCCGTACACTAGTAAATGTTTTTACTGAATTAAAGAAGAAGAAAAAAATATTTGAACAAAGAATATTTTCAAATTAGCCAGTGACAAACTATGTGACATTTTGTCAAGAAAAATGCTAGTCCCATATCGTTGAGAAAAACTTTAAAAGTTGTACAAATTGTAACAAAATAATAAAGTACAGAAGACTGGAAAAAAAAAAAGCAAGAACACAAGAATTGTTTTGCCCTAAAAAAGCCAAGATGTTCAATCATGAACATAATCACCCATCGAGCATCTGCCAAGAGATATTACTACGGATCCACTAACTTTAACCGAGAAACAATACAAAATGTATGAAGAAATCAAAAACTTCATCAAGTTCTCTCTAACCTCTCTATTTACAATCAATAATCAAAATACTCATAATCTCTCAAGGATTGTACAAAACAACTATCATTCTTACTAAAAAATGTAGAGATTAAAATATGAAGATTACAATTACAAATTTTCAAAGAAACTCTATCTTACTCAGAGAGAAACGAACTAGTATGACGAAGATGAAAGACCCAAGTGTAAGAATTAATTCATACCAACAAACACAATCCACGGCCAAGAATGAGCCACCTGGATGGCATATCAAAACCCTTTAAAAAGAGGTAAAGTCGCTTTAACTAAAACACGTTTTTACCAAATGTGCTTTAACCCGTTCTAGAAAATAAGGCAACCCAAGAACCATGTGCAACCCAACATGTCAAGTCAAATAGTGAGGTAGCCCAACAATTTTAACAATTTTCACCTTGCCGAACTATTACTTGGCATCTACTAATGGATCTAGACATCATTTGGCTTCACTTGCTCTAAGTACTTGAAAAAAAAAATTCTAAAGTTAGTACAATTTTCAACAAATAATGCTAGATATTTTAAATATCACTACCTTCAAGTGATGCTTAGAATCTTCAAACACTTTTCAAATTTATTAAGTGGCAGTACCCTGGTTCCTAAATCAGAGGGATTGGATTTTGTAAGAATTTTAACTAAACAGATTAGGCATTTCTCAAGTCTCAACCATATTTCTCACAAAATGAAATTTTATATTCACATGCTTAGTTTTATCATGATATACAAGATTCTTACTAAGATGAATGACACTTTGATTATCAATAAAAATCCTAATAGATCATTCATAAATCCAATATCATTTAATACTCCCCTTAACTAAATACTTTCTTTAGCAGTATCACATGCAACAATATATTCAGTTTCTGTAAAAGATAAAGCAACCAATTTTTACAATTGAGATTTTCAACTAATACATCAATCACATAAAGTAAAAATATAAGATAATGTGGTCTTCCTTTATCTAAGTCACCAGCAAAGTCAAAATCAGTGTAACATTTAAGAACTATTCATTCATTGGTTCTTTTAAACATTGAACCTAAGTCACAAGAACCTTTTAAGTATTTTAACATCCATTTCGCAGTTAACTAGTGTGTTTCACCTAGGTTTTCCATAAACCTGCTTAAAATATTAATATCATGAGCTAAGTCAAGTCTACACCATAAGATATATAAAAGACCCCACAGTGTTGGCATAAGGAACATTTTCCATTATTCTAATTTCATCATTAGTTTTATATCACTAGAAAGTTTAAAGTGGTTAGCAATAAATAGGCAACGAAATTGGTTTACACTCAAGCATAGAAAATCTTTTAAGTACTTTCTTCACATAAAAACATTGTTTCAAAACTAAGATGCAGTTATTCATATCTCTTTCTATTTCCATTCCAAGAATCATTTTAGCTTGGCCTAATTCTTTCATTTCAAGTACAAATTTTAGTTTTGACTTAATAAAATCAATTTCAGATCTATCATGGCAAGCAAAGTAACATGTCATCAACATATCATAACAAGTAAATAGATTCAAGTCCACCTAACCATTTATTAAAAAAAAAAAAAAAAATTCATACACTACAACAAAACTGTGATTTCGCGACAAGATTTTTCGCGACATTCAAAAAGTTGTCGCAATAAGTGACTTAACGCGACACATTTTTAAAGTTTGTCGCGAAGATTGTGATGGAAAAAAAAAGTATCAAAAAATATAAAGCGATAGAAAAAGTTGTCGTGAAATGTGAGAAGTTGCAACAAATAATAAAGAATGTCGCCAAAAATATGAGGGAGGCAATGCGCCAAAATATTTTTGGTGGGAAATTTATGGCGACAAACCTTGTTTCTTACAACAAAATGCTTGTGATGCAATAGGGTCTACTTTTTTGCGATAAAAAATATTTGTTGCTAAAAATTCTAGAGTTGGATGAAAAAAAGGCTACAAGAAAATATTTTTTTGCAACGGACAAAAAATGTTACAGTAGGTTTTTTTACAACTCTCACCCCTATATTGTAGGCTCTAATGTTATTGTAGAGTAGAAAGATATGGTAACGTGTAATGCAAGTTGCAAACGCCATCAACACTATTTTTTTGTAACAAATGTTTTTTTTTTCAATCTGGCTAAATTGAATGTGTAATACAATTTTAGAAAAATTTTAATTAATTTTTATCAAGAGGAAATTTTTTATAATAAAAGCTTTATAAAATTTCTAGAAAAAATTATTTCCAAAAAAATTTAAAAACAAAAAGATTAATCTTTTAATCACATCATAACTTACAAAAAAAGTACTACTAGGTCAAACCAATCCGTAAAGAAAATAGATGTCTCAACACTTGAATCAAATAAATAAACAAATCATAATTCATATATTATGACCAGGCGGTGGCATGCTGAATAGTGTCGCTAGTTTAAATTGTTGTGGAGACATGCTAACTTGACTCGATAGAACTTATGCATTAGTGTCTCAAATTGCGAAAGCCTGAAACGCATATCCAATAATTCTTGCTCCTGCTTTTGTATTTTCTCTCGAAGGGCTATTGATTCAGTATCAACCGACGTCAAATGAACAGAGTGGCTTGAGGCAGGTTTTGGACCATGTCCAAGTCCTCGAATGTAACCTCTAGATTTTCCCAAAACCTCCTGCATAATCTCAAGTTCAGTAGGGGCCTCAGATCCCTCTGGAACAGGTTGCTTTTTAATTTGAAGCATCCTCTCCTATATATAAGTAAAGAGAAAGAAGAGAGAATATATGTTAATAACAGAATAAATAAAAAATGCCAATAAAGATGAATAAATTGTTAATATACTTACATATCTTATTCGTGCTTCATCGTTTACCCAACCTTTCTTCTCACTATAATGAGTCTCATAATAAAGGTCTATTTCTCCTTGTGCATTGTCTTTAGTAATTGATCTCTGTTTGAAATAATATATATCATGTTATATAAATATATTTGTCTTTATAAATTCAAAAGAAAAGATTACCTTTTCTTCAAGACGTGCTACAAATGATTTTGATCCGCCACGATGATTGTATTTGATGCAGTTGTGGCTTGCTAAATTACGTGTAGATAATGTCTGCAATTAATTTATATATAAATATAATTAACTCCGTATTATAATTTATTATTTTTAATTATTTTAATTATTTTAAGATAACATCTAAATTATGTTATTCTCAATATTTTTAATAAAAGTTACCTGAAATTCAGGGGTAGACCAATATTGACACAACCAATCCCAATCAACTTTCTTTATGTTAGTTGGGTAGTTCTTTATTGCATCATCCAAGGTTTTTCCATTGAAATATTTCTCTTTGAGTCTACATCTATAATCACGATATCTTCTTGCTAAAGTATCGTTCACACATTTATGGACATGCTCAACTGTCAAATCAAGCTTGAATTTTGCCTACCAAAAAAGAAAATGTTTATATATATAAATATATTATTTATAAAAATATGGGAAACTAATAACTATTCAACAAAATATTGTAAAAAGTGAATTTGTTTATGACTTACCAAAACTCGATCATATAATTTATTTTTCTCTTCACTGGGTATGTCGATCCACCGTTTGTAACAGAGTGGAGCGAAGGATCGAACGACGTAGCCACACTCACTAGCCAAACGTGCTTGCTGATTTCCAATAGCTCTTCCCAAATTTTTAGAAATCTCCAACGATATTTTTCCAGCTGCACTAACGATATCATCAGTGCCCTTGCCTCTTGTAGGACCACGTCCCTTCCTCTTCAAAGAATGAGAATCTATGAAATAATTTACTCAAAGGATCAGAATATATAAGCAAAAATTGAGATTCTATCAATTGAATCTATACATTATGATAATTTTATAACATAAACTTAAAGATAAATTATTACCGTTGGAATTGAGAATGGTCTCATGTGTCAATGTGGTTGTTTGAGACGAATTAAGTTGAGGCTGAGACTGAGATACTGAGGCAGGAACCTGAAGAGGTTGAGGTAATGGAGTAGGAACTTGAACATTGCTACTCTGAGACAATGAGGAAGAGATAGTAGCTTGAGGAGTAGTCTGGGATAATGGACCCTTGCATGTTCCCTTTGACAAGGAAACTTCTGAAGGTGGCTCGTAAAATGTATTAAACACTCTATTTTTCCTACCAATTCTTGTTCGAGAAGCCATTATCTATCAAGGAAAAACAAAAAAACAAAAAAATTAGGGATCACCTCATGGAAAATTGAAAACTGGGTCTTTGAGTTTACTAGCAACAACAAACATTCTTCACCACATTCAATTTCAGACAGGACATAATTACCAATTTATACTGCTTTGGTTCAAAAGTTCAGAAAAGCATAGATAGAGATTTTAAAAGGAAAAAAAATAGAAGCCGAATTTGATTGTCATATTTTACTTTAATGAAAACTAGCCTTAATCAAGAAAAACACAATTAATTCTTTGACTTTGATTTAGCTATATCTACTCAAATAAAAAATTAAACATAAACAGACAATGTCTCGAAATTAATCAAATCACAAAAGGCAATGAAATTCCAATTTCAACATTATTAACTTATTTAATCACAAAAAAGGCATTGAGATCCCCAATCCACCATTTATGGCTTGTATGGATCTCGTTAGAGATGGAGAAAATGAGGCAATTTTTCCTTCCAAAACCAGAGAAGATTAGACCAATAAAAATGAAACCTCTATGTTTCTATCTTGTACCACCATTCTTGCTGAAGTGGTTGCCTGCAATGGGGACATGTTAATTTGGATGGAGACTATAAGTGTTATGTCATAGGACTGGTTTATGACTGGTTTTCTGTACATTTTCTGAACTTAGATGAAATGGATGATATCCCTTCATGGAAAATTTCGAAATGGATGCATATCCCTTCGGCAAACTGGAAAGGTATTGAAAAGATGTATCTAAAATATGAATTGAATCTTGATCAAATGAATCAGTTTATCAATGCATCACCTCATGGAAAATTTGGATCGAATTAGTTTCTGAATCTGTGATAATCGGCTCCTCCTTAGGCTCATGCCAAGTCTCCAATTTTATTTATTTTATTTTTTTTGTATTTTTAACTATTCAAAATATGATGACTACTTCTGGGATAAGGAAACCTTTTTGATTTTTTTGTCATTTGGGTTAGTTAATGAATACTACTTCTCTGTTCAAATGAGATTACTACACCGACATATGCTGCCAAGAGATAGGAAAATATGAGAGCATCGAAAATATTTACACAACGTTTACAACAAGCGAACACCACGAATTGGTTTAACACTTGAGATGAGAAAAGGGATCCCAACGTACCTGGATCGTGAATTTGTATATCTACAAGCTTTGATAAACTACCAAGAGAATTTCAAAACGAATCAACGGGAAAATAATTTAGATCGAGAAACCCAAAATAAAAAATAAAAATTTGAATCATTAGTCTCGAGATGGAACGAACATACCTAGCTTGAGAGAAGTTACAAACTGAAAAGGTGCAGTAAAAAATGAGAAACACATCTTATAAGAAAGACAAAGACAATGAAAAAATTAAAAAAAAAGAGGGAACCAGAAATTTTCCCTCCAAATACAAGAGCCACAATTGATAATAAAATCTTCTAGACAATTAAATTTAGTTATTTTTAGCAAAAAAGAAAAAAATATCTAAAATGCATGGTGTAAAAAATTGAACAGGGAAAGAAAAAAACTTGCCAAATTATGTGATAAGAAAAAAATCTTGTCAAATCACATTTCAATTGAATCAATATTAATAAAAAATTGATAAATTTTATCTGTTAATCCTTATTAATATTTGAATATTAATAAAAAAATTGATAACAAGATAAATCCCATTTTAAAATATTTTATCATAAATGATAAGGTGATAAGATTTAGAATTCAAGTAATTAACTACGTATACACTACATAATTAATTATCATATTCCTTTAAAATTTTCTTGGTTTAAAATTACAATGATCTCACCGCTGATTGAATTGCTTTAATTTTCTTGGTTTGAATTAATTAAGAGTAATCTCTAACCCAATTAATTGATTGACAAAAAAATTCTCTCATAGGTTTCCATTATTTACTATATAATTTAAATATCGTTTTTGCACATGCTTATAAGTACCAGGATCCACTACTTTCCATGGTTCAAAATAAATAAATTATGGGTCTTACATAATAATTGTGAATATTATTTTATCTACTTATTAAAAGGGTAATACCACATAGTACCACTTATGTTAATATAAATCAGCATGCCAATTAAATAGTAAATACATGATCCATGTACCTTAGTATTCAACGGACCTTATCATTTAGTTACATTTATGTGATTAAGCAAGTGGTTTAAATTGGATAACTATAAGCCAACTTTTATTTGTGCATTTTTTAAGTCCTCCGAATTTATCATTCAATGACACCTACAATTATCTCTAGAGTCAACATACTTGATTATTTTTGGTTCTTGGATGTATACTTGATTATTTTAAAGATTTAAAGGACACATACTTATGTGATGTTTTTTAATTACTTGTCATGTTTTTATTTATCCGCATCAAGTATGTACTTAAAATCACCACAGGAAGATACGTTTTAAGTCCTTTTCTCAATTTTTCATTGCAATAACAGAAAAAAAAAAACTAGCAAAATCACAAATTTGATGAAGTTCATACTCAACGAATTTACTCTTATTGGAATTTTTTTTATTAATTGTTGTTATTCATACATTTAAATTCAACTTTTTTATTAGTTCAACTAAACGATTACAAAATTTGGATTGCTCCATGCGTGAGCTTCTCGATACCAAGACAACGTCTGTAGATAAGTGACACGCATTACGATTGGACAATGGATCTAGTTGTCAAAATCTCTATAAGAAGCTCGTGTCATAATTTAGAATTTAACATCTCGTATTCTCTCAAATTCTTTAATCGTTACAAGTGAATTTCAATTATATCAACTATTCATGGACAAACTGTGGTGATTTTAAACCTAGTAGAAAGATACCGATATAGTGAATTTATAGGAAACAAAGACGAACACTAGATTGACAATTTTTAATTCTCTCGAATATCGATTTGAGTTGATCTATGATAAGAATTGGTTAGGTTTATTGATGTGAGCACAGAGTCGAGCTCGTCGAAGGTAAGTCTCGGGACAGATCCGTTGATCATCAAAGGCGGATCGATGACACGATCGAGAGCAAAGCGAGCGAAAGAGGCAATGATATCGCTCGTTCAAGAGACGGTCGATGAAATGATGATCTTGGAGAAGAAGTGAGCAAGTTATTTATAAAGAACTCTTGGAATGAAGTAACTTTTGCATACAGTATTCGTTTTAGGCCCATAACCCCATTCCGAAAAGCTCGCGACGATTTCCATTGAACTCATAGTTTCGTCATGACGTATGATGGATTTTGATCGTTTGAAGTCGTTTCATATGTCAAAACGATATTTAAAGTTTATTATTTCATTATTTTCAGTCTTTATTTATTCTACTTTGTAGTCCAGTCCATTAAAGGACTGCCGGGCCAATAAGTTATCTTTTCTCTTCGTATTGAAGACCCTAATTGAGGATTTAAACTTTGGAGTGAAAATGATCAAATATGTACTAACAACTTGAAGTATGGACAAAATCATTATAACTTTGATAATTTATTATTTGTATTTTTTAATGATGTTAGGAAAAAATAACCCAAGATTGGAGCTAATATTGATCAATAACGTTGATTTTGAATTGAATTTGGATTTTTGAGATTAAATTCTACAAATTAGAATTGAAGAGGATCAAGGCTGCACGACTAAATGAACTCAGGGAGTAAAATGCATTATTTGAGAAACGTTGGGCCTTGATAACATACATTACGAAATGAAGTCAAGGATTAAAATACATAATTTGAAACACGTTGGGCCTTGATAAGGAATTGAGGACTGGATTGAAACATGTCAAAGTTTTTTCCCAAACCCTTTTTTTCCCTCGTGCGTTCCTCCATCTCTGTCAATTACCACCACGGCTTTACTTCTCAATTTAGTGTAACCATTCCTTTCTTTCCCACACCAATCGCAACCCACTATCTCCGATCAGGCCGCCACCGCCGACCAGCCTATAATCTCACAATCCCAGAAATCTTTGAAGCCCTAAATCTTCTCCGATCTCTTGCCCCCACTCGAAGAAAAAACCCAAAGGACGACCGGGATTGGAGGAAAAAAACTTGACGGTCCAATTGGAGAAGAAAAAGGTCCAGATTTTTGTGCAAAACTCCACCAGTGAAGTCGATTCAGAGAAGGCGACTGTAGTTCTGTTCATAGAAGGCAATTGCAGAGAAGGCAATTTAATCTACTGTTCTTCGACCTCTTCATAGACGACAAACTTCAACTAATGTATTCCATACTGCACTTTTGATTGAATGACTTCATTGAATTATGAATAGAGTTATTCCATCTCGCACTGTTGTGTATATAGTAATTGTGTTTCTTGCTCTGTTCTGTAGATACAATTATAGAATGCTCATGTGTAGTTGCTGATTTGTATTTCTGGATGTCTGTTTTTAATTCTTCCTGCTTACGTGTAGTTGCTAATTTGTATTTCTGGAAGTCTGCTTTCAATTCTTCATGCTTATGTGTAGTTGCTGTAAATAATACAGATGACCTGCTGAGAGGAACGAAAATTATTGATACAGGATCTCCTCTATAATTATTAATTAATTTAATTATTCCTTCAATATTAGTCTCAAGTTCCTCTATCACTCAGGGCATAGTAGTAGAGTTGTGTATGGCTAGTTGGTTGATTGTAAACTTTCAATATTAGTCTCAAGTTCCTCTATCACTCAGGACAATAGCTGGTACATAAGTCCTTGTTTGATTGTAAACTTTCATACTTAGTTAGCTAGTTTGTGGTTTTGAGGGACATGTATCTCAATTTTTTAAAACTAAATTCACATGACGCTATTACTTGAGTTGTTTTAAACCAGTTAAATACATCCATTCAAGCCTTCTAGCTGAGCTTCTCATTAAAAAATATATATAACAGCACGAGATGAAATGATTAAAATACAACTTATTCTCCCCTTGTAATACTTTTAAATCTGTCATAGGAATATCATAGAAGGTGACAATGAAAATGGAGTTTCCTTGGTTATTGCAGGTGAACTTTATCTGTTTTTGCCAGGGTGAATCTTATGCATCATATACACCACATCTATTTCTTCCAGATTTTTATGAAGTATATTCTATCATAAAAACATCTCTTGCATAAGATTAATTTTCCTATCATTATACGGCTGTACCAAAAGCATTCCGCTCTGTGGTAAGATTATATTATATACTTGCGCTTCATTCTTTCCTTTTAGAATTTTTATCATGTAATAGAGAAAACAAAAAATCGTTGACCAACATATGTCCATTTACCATCTGATGATTAGTAGACGCCCAAACACTGGTGTTTATAGTTGGGGTTTGGGTGGAATTAGGCAGGCAGGTATTAATAAACCCAAAATCATTGACGATGTTGTTACTATACTGTTTTCTCTTTACACACCGGAAACCATCCAACAGAATATTCCCATTTCTAGGAAATTGGGACTGTTTTTGCCTGTACCATTCACATCAGCTATGATATTCTTGGTTGTTATTCCCACTTTGGAGCTCTCTGCAAGTAAAAGTATAAATATTTCTCTTCAGTGAAATAGCGATATTTGTGGACAGCATATGATTAACGTTGGATATAGTCCAAAAGAAATTTGGAGAAGGAGACTGTCAAAGTTAGTGTATCCTACTAACTTTGACAGTCTGGAATATACTCCTTCCAACAAGTAATTATATATCTGCTGTGTTTTTAATGTTCATTTTTATGTTCATTTTGTAATATTACTAACTACATGTCCTCTTTGGTATCGTCTATGTGAATAAAGTGATATACATGATGGATAGGAGTTGGATGCGGCTTCGTAATAGATTAAGTGAAGAATATTTAGATGGTATCAATTCATTTATGGAGGTAGCAAAACAATGTCTGGATGAGAACAACAAGGTTCGCTGTCCATGTCGAAATTGTCAAAATGCATTCTTTCGGTCAATAGAGGTGGTAGAATCTCACTTATACCACTCTGGAATCTCTGCAAGTTACGAGAGATGGATTTTTCATGGAGAGAAACTTGAGAATAATATGGAGGGTGTTGATACATTTGAATTCGACGAAGAAGGAAATTATGATGAGATGAATGATATGTTAGAAGATCTATGTGCTCCCATGTCATCTGAAGCTAACCAAACTCGGGAGGGAGAAGAACATAGCGAAAATCATAATTTCTCACCTCAAATACCTAATCATGAGAGCAACCAGTTTGTGGAGATGATAACTGAAGCCCAACGAACTTTGTTTCCTGGTTCAAAAATGTCATTATTGAACTTTATGGTGAAATTGATGCACATAAAAGTTCTGAATCAATGGAGTAACAAATCTTTTAACATGTTGTTGGAATTACTCAAAAACGTTTTTCCAGAAGATATTGGATTACCAAGTTCAACTTATGATGCCAAGAAAATGCTAAGTGAATTGGGATTGGGTTATGAGACTATTCATGCGTGCAAGCATGATTGTGTATTATTTTGGAAAGAACATAAATTTGCCACTAGGTGCCCCGAATGTGATGAACCACGATACAAACTCAATTTTGGCAAAGGAAAGAAGGTGCCTCAAAAAGTATTGAGATATTTTCCATTGAAAAAAAAGATTACAGAGATTATTCATATCCAGGCATACTGCTAAAGATATGAGATGGCATGCAGAAGGTCGAGTTGAGGTAGAAGGGGTTTTAAGACATCCAGCTGATGGTGAGGCATGGAAAGAATTTGACAAGTTATACCCGGAATTTATGCAAGATCCTCGCAATGTTAGGTTAGGTCTTGCAACGGATGGCTTCAATCCATTTGGAAATATGCATAATTCCTATAGCATGTGGCTTGTTGTTCTAGTGCAATACAATATGCCACCGTGGAAGTGCATGAAAGAACCGTTTATTATGATGTCATTGCTAATTCCAGGGCCACATGCACCAGGAAGAGACATTGATGTTTATTTGAGACCACTAGTGGATGAGTTGAAAGAATTATGGGAAGTTGGTGTTGACACGTTTGATGCTTATAGTGGCCAAATGTTTTCTATGCATGCAGCTATAATGTGGACCATTAATAATTTTCCTGCTTATGGAAATGTATCAGGATGGAGCACTAAGGGATACAAAGCTTGTCCAATATGTAATGAGAATACTTCTTCGCATAGGTTACGTAGTAAAATATGCTTTATGGGTTATCGACGTTATTTGCCACTTAACTATCCCTGGCGAAAAAGTAAATTACATGATGGTAAATGGGAATTACGACCACCACCCAAAAAGTTATCAGGAGATGATATTTTAAAGCAATTACATGTTGTGAGGTGTGGGAAACCTGGAAAGCACCCAAGTAATAAAGATAGAAAAAGGAAACGAACTCCAGATGAGATAAATTGGACAAGAAAAAGTATTTTCTTCAAGTTGGAGTATTGGTCTAAGTTGAAACTATGACACAATTTAGATGTCATGCATATTGAGAAGAACGTGTGCGATAATATTGTTGGAACATTATTGAATATTGAAGGGAAGACAAAAGATACAGATAAGGCTAGATTGGATTTGCAAGATATGAAGATTAGAAAAGAATTGCATTTAAAACCACATGGTAATGGATTTTTGAAACCTCATGTTTCTTACACATTAAGATTGCAGGAAAAAAAAAATCTTTTGCAAGTTCTTGAAATCTGTGAAGTTTCCTTATGGATATGCAGCAAATATTTCTAAATGTGTTCGAGAAAATGAAGGCAAAATATCAGGTTTGAAAATTCATGATTGTCATGTGCTGTTACAACAACTTCTTCCGGTTGTTATTCGAAAATTTTTGCGAAAGGAAGTGTGTACTGCAATTGTAGAGCTATGTTGTTTTTTTAAACAATTATGCTCAAGAACATTGAATATAAATGATTTAGAGAAATTGGAGGAATGGATTGTTATAATTTTATGTAAACTAGAAAGAATTTTCCCACCAGCATTTTTTGATGTAATGGTTCATTTGGCTGTTCACCTACCTGAAGAAGCAAAACTTGGAGGTCCTGTTGCATTTAGATGGATGTATCCAATTGAAAGGTAATTGCTAATATTGCATATATACACTTGTTCATTGACTTATTATTTTCAAAAAAAATTCATGTATTATTTGATGAGAGAATATTGGGTTGATATAAGAGTTATGTTAAGAATAAAGCTCGACCCGAGGGATCAATTGCTGAAGCATATATTGTTAATGAGTCTTTGAATTTTTGCTCGATGTATCTCAACGATATTGAAACAAGATTTAATCGACCTGAGCGCAATGACGATGGTGGGTCTCCATCTACAAGCTTGTCAGTCTTCTCTCAAAATAGTAGACTATTAGGTCATGCAGAACCAAAGTTACTTTCAAAATAGGAAATTGATAAAGCCCATTGGTATGTCCTAAATAATTGTGATGAAGTTCGGCAATATTTAGAGTAAGTTATTAATCAACTTTAAAATTGTTTTGCTATTAATTACTAATGTGTTGTAGTATTTAATTTAATGTTCTTTTTGTAGTGAACACATGGAACTGTTGCAACAACAAAATCATAAAAATTTGGAACAAAAACAAGAAGAATTGTTTCCTGGATGGTTTGCTTCACATGTAAGTTATAATGAATGTCTTATTTATTTATTAATGCAACATAACATTTGTATTCGAAGGTATATTGATTAATATATTTTTATTAGCACAGATAACGAGATTATATAATAAAAAAGATTCAGTTGTGAGCAAAGAATTGTATGCATTAGCATGTAAACCGTATTTTAGAATATTTTCCTATTCGAGTTGTATTGCTAATGGGGTACGATTCCTTGTTAAAGATCGAGATGATTGTCGTACAATACAAAATAGTGGAGTGATGGTGCCGGGAGATGAGAACATCAACTTTTTTGGTATACTATGTGATGTTATTGAGTTGGTATACGTTTTTGACTACCGCGTCACTTTGTTCCAATGTAATTGGTACGATAATAATCCAAAACAAAAGAGAACAGTCGTAGATTATCATCTTACTTCTATCAATGTGAATCGCAAATGGTACATGGATGATTCTTATATACTTGGCATTCAAGCACAACAAGTATTTTATATGGATGATCTAGTGTTGGGTCCACAATGGAAAGCAGTGGAAAAGGTACAACATAGAGGTATATGGGACATTCCTGAAAAACAAGATGGGGGTAGTGAGCAAGTAATATTTCAGGAAAATGAATCATCAAATATTGTCTTGCCAATACAACAGGAAAATCTTGAAACTCAAGTATGCCATAGAGGAGATGTTGATCCAGATATTATTGAAAATGAAGCATTGCAAATAGATGTGGAATCAATAAATAAAAATATGAATAATATTATATATGATACTTCGGAAGAGGAAGATGATACATTGAATGAATATCACAGTGAAGATGAGAAATCGCTAGATGATAAAGATGATAATGCTGATAGTGATATTGGTAAGTAAAACATTCTTTAAATATTTGATTTTTTATTTTTTATTTTTTTGCGTAATATTTTTCTATTTTATTTTTTAATGACTATCAACATTTTACATTTTCTATGTAGATTCGAGTACTGATGATGCATCTACAGAGAGTTGATAAGAATTTTTATTGACATTTAAGGTTAGAGTAACCGACTACTGAGATATATTTGATTGCTTATTGTGTTGGTTGTTGATCTTGTGCTAACATTCAATATGATTATAAAGAGTTACACCAGATATTTATTTAGTTTAGATATTTTTGCACTAGTGCAGAGCTTATAACATAAGTAAATAGAATTGGGTGCCTATCAAATATTGTAGATGACAAAATATTTTTGCATCATAGACCTTGTTAATGTGAGATATTTGAAATATTTTTTTTAAGCTAATATTTCATTACCTTCTATATGTGCAAGTTTGACTAAAGTTGTGGAGTTTTTCTTTATAGGAATTCTCATTTAACCAAATAACATATTGATGGTGAGTTTGAAGCATATCTTGGAGTCAAAATTGTCATTTGGGTGTCACATGAGTTTTTTTTTTTTGTTATTTCTTCCATATTTATAGTTCTATTTTCTACTTCTCAAGTTTGGTGAACCATTCTAAGTAGTTCGATCTTGAAATTATCAGTACTATAGTTTATTTGTATTTGTTTTGATCTTGGAGATAACCAAATTTGTAGATAATACATTGATCTATATTTATTTGGTTGACTGTAATATAATTTTTAAAAGTTTCTATTTTGATATCAATTATATTTTAATAATTGTATGTTGAAGCATTCTTTTCATAAAGTTGCGAGTTATTTGTAATGAAGTAAGTTTCATTTTCATATAAATGTGCACCACGGCAACGATTCCATTGCGATGAAAGAAATTGAAAATTATGTGTTTAGAATAGAATCTCCGACATACATAAATAAAGATAAAATCAAATAGGCGACAATTGTACATTGTTGAAGCGACAAACACTTTGTGTTGCGAAATAAATTTAACTACGAGTACAACTTGACACAAATAAATATTTATTGTCGCAACATACTTTGCGTAGTAATTTTATGTCGTAAAATAAAATATGCAACGTAGGTAAAATAATCACGAAATAAATTAGGCAACAACTATACTCATTGCACAAACGATGGCGCGATAGACTCTTTGTGTTACAAAATAAATTTAAATGCATACACCACTTGTTACGTAATAAATTGTACAACAAATATTGAATGTATTAAAAAACATTATGTGACATATCAAACACAATGTAAAACATATTTAACGACAAACATTAGTTGTTATTAAAAGTATATTACTACGTGCATGTGTTGTTGCAAAATAAAATAGATAGCAAAAGTTACACCTTCAAATGAATATTCGCAACAAAGGTTTTCTCGTAAAAATTTTATTGGAATAATCGTTGCAACAAACTGTCCTGTCGCGCTTTTATTTTTTCGCGACTACATGCATTGCAACAATATTATAGCTACAAATATCGTATTGTTAATTCATATTTTTTGCGACAAATAAACAGTGTTGCGATGTTGTTAATGCGATGAATGATCAAAAGTTGTCGTAAAATACATTCGGTGACTAAACATTCGCAACAAACATATTTCTCGTAAAAACTTTATTGGAACATTAATTGCGACAAACAGACTTGTCGCCTTTTAAATTTTTTGCGACATATATACATTGCGACGACATTATGACTACAGATATTGTGTTGTCATTTTGTATTTTCTGCGTCAAACAAATAGTGTCGCAATTTGTGAAAGCGACAAATGTCCAAAAGTCGTCGCAAAACACATTCTGTGACTCATATAGAGCGACAATATCCGCAACGAACGTATTGTCGTCGCTAAATTACTTTGGCAACAAAATCTCAATTTTTGCAACAACATTTTTTTGTCGCGAAATCAGGGATTTGTTGTAGTGATAATTGTTTTTTACAAAGCCCAAAGTCTACATATAAGATTTAAACTTTATTTACCATAGCCTAGAAGTTTGTTTTAACCCATAAAAAAGACTTCCTCAACAAACAAACCTTATCAGTTTTTTATTTTACTTCAAAACTCATTGGTTGATTCATGTATATGACCTTATCAACATTACCATTAAGAAATGTTGTTTTAACATCAAGATGATTCAATTCCGAAATAAAGTGAGCAATTAAGGATAACAAAATTCTAATAGAGGTATACTTTGCAACTGGGGAAAATATTTCATTTGGTCTACTAGTTCTCTTTGAGTGAACCCTTTAATCTGGCATTACATCTCTTATCTTCTGTATTAGAATCTCTTTGTTTGATTTTAAAAATCTACTTACAATATACTATCTTTTGGTCTTTAGGTCTATTAACTAAAATCCAGGTTTTGTTTTTATTAGAGAATTCATTTCTTCATTCATGACTTCTTTCCAAAAGTTTAGATTCTGGGCAGTTAGCAACTTCCTCAAAAGTAGTAGGTTCAGAATTTAAGGAGTTTAGTGCAGAAAATAGAGTTACAAATTCATAATTATTGAATTTGGTAGAAGGTATTCTATTCGTTCTTCCTCTATCTCTTGTAAGTTGATAGTTAGCAATAGATGAGTTGTAGGATTCAATTTCATTTTCAAGTTCATTTTGATCATGATTTATTTCGAATTGAGTAGTCTCTACCTCAATCAAATCATCTTAATTAGTAGCGTTTTCAATTTGATTTTTCATAATGGTTTCTTTAACAATGTAGGTTCACCAAATTTCAAATTTGGCCCCTATTTGTTAGCCACTTTTGTTCTCATTTTTAGAAGAAATTGGACTGTTGATGGCCCCCACCTGGCCGTTGTTTTTTTACTGGCCTCTCACATTGAAAATAATGGCAGGCACCTAACGGTAGGATTGCTCATTATAATATGTGGTAAAATGGCTAACAAATAGGGGCTTGATGAGTTATTACAAGGCATGTCATTTTCATTAAAGATGACATTTCTGCTAATAATCACCTTAAAGCCATTTTGGCTTTTGACCGAAAGTCTATATATAACTTTTAGTTTCCTCTCCATAGCCACGAAAGTACATTTTAAGGATTTGGGTTCAAGTTTACCTTCACTTTGATGAGAATAGGTTGTACAGCCAAAAACTCTAAATCTATTATAATCTAGTGTATTTTCTAACCACGGTTTTTCAAAGACTTAAAAATGAATAGCACTAGATGGACTTTTATCTATGAGATAGATGGCAGTTTTTAGGATTTCTTCCCAAAAAAAATTTGGAAGACTAAAACTGTGCAACATACACCTAACATTTTCCACTAAAGTCCTATTCAACCTCTCAACAACACCAATTTGCTAAGGGATATATGTTACAGTTTTTTGACTTATAATTTCAGATTCTTTGCAAAGGGAATCAAATTCAAAATTACAAAATTCAAGCCCATTATCAATTCTTAGTGCTTTGATTTTCTTATTAGTTTGGTTTTCAATCATCAATTTCCATTGTTTGAAGGTTTGGAAAGTATTAATTTTTTTCTCTTAAAAATAAAAGTCTATATTTTCCTTGAAAATTTGTCTACTATTAGCATATAGAACCTAAATTCACTTAGGGTGTTTGCAGAAGCTGGATCTCATAGGCCAAATAGTCCAAAATTGAACTGGATTTATGAATTCCAATTTTTTTTTTCTTTTGTGTGAGAGAACAATGGTGGATGGGGGAATAGTATGGTAATCGAGTGTGAAAACATGAGATGGATAGTTTTAGAGTTTGAGTGTGAAAATGGATGAGGTGATGGTTATGTGTATATGGAAAATAGTGTGTGAAAATGGAGATGAGGTGATGTTGGGTAAAGATGAAAAAAAAAAAAGGATAAGAGATATCTGCAGTATTTTTTTATCTATTATTTATTGCCTTGATCTTAATACCAAATGTCGTGTGGTCAAAGAAAGGAAATCAAGTTTCCCAATAATTAAAAATAAATAACCAAATTTCACATGTTTTCAGATTAGTTATTGAACCCAAAATTCAGGGAGAAATAATTAACATGGACCATGAGCCTCCTAGACCTAGCACAACGAATTTTAGGTTCGTCGAGCCTCGAAACCGTGTAAGACTAACTTATTTTCACACCTCTACATGAGATTAATAGTTGATTTATTGGTTTGAGGTAACTTAGAGATAAAATTATGAATATCATCATGAATGATTACAGTGAAACATCAACATGTGCCTTGTAAACTATCTATTTGGGCATTTATATCACTCTTCGTTCCTATTATTCCTACATATCCCGTTACTTCTCATCCAAAGAAGCATGACACGTGACAGTCAACTAAAAAAATAAGAAGAAGCCACTCAATGCCCGCACTCCACACCACTTCATCTTCCTAAGTCTAGCCGATGCAATTAGGCACAATGTCGAAGCGACTTTTAGTTTAATTTTCAGGTAACAATCCTAGGACGAAGGGTGGACACTTTTAAGTTCTCTCTTCAACTCGAATCATATTTTTACTCACCTCCATTGTCTCTTCTATTTCCATAATATTTCCTACCGTTGACTGACTTGAGCATCGGAGTATTCAAGGTCGCCTTCCTCATTGTTGGAGAAGATTACGTGCATCTAACATTTTGTCTAAATGTGCAAGAACCAAATATGTGAACGAAAGTGAAGTTAGGATCTATTGAAATTGTGTTTCTCTGAATTTTAATGTCAACATAATTTGTTCAATTAAATTATTAAGGTAGAATATAAGTTGTACTATAGTACAAAATAATAATTAGCCCTGATTGGTGTGGATTAAAATATTGATATTTATTTAAATCAAAGTTAATAATTAATCATAACCACATATTTTATGGACTCTGTAACTTTTCAACTACCTATTTCATTATTTTTTATCAAAATTTACTAAAATGATTTTAATGCCACCAAACATGGGCTTAATATTAATTTATAGTCCACCATGAGTACTTCTTAATTATAAATGTCAACAATCAATTGATTCTTTTGTTTGGTCCCCCTTAAAATTATGATTTTTTTTTTTTTTGTCTTCTTATCAAGCACACATTCTTCAATAAAATAATATTACACTTAAATTCAATTTTATTTATTTATTTATTTTTTTTTGTAACCACACATTCTTAATTAAAAAAAAAATCTTTTTCAAAAATTAAAATGTCAAATAATGGGGGCCAAACTGGGACATAAGGGATTTAAATTATTTTAGTATGAATGAATTCTTTTCTTTAGACATGTTCGGTCATTTCCAATCTTTATTTTAAATATATTTTCTTCTAGCAATCTTCAATTTATTCATCCTTCCACATCAGTAAAATTATGTGTCAGTCAAAAAAATTCAAAAAAAGGTTATATGGATTAGGGGTGTAAGCAGTTTGATTTTACCAATTTTTGACAGATTTTCAAACCAAACCATTTACACCAGTTTGAGAAAAACTCAAACTTAAACCAAACCATTTTGAACGATTTGAAAAAAAAAAACTCAAATATAAACCTAACGGTTTGGTCCGGTTTTAAACCATCGATTTCGCCGTATATTTTTTTTGTCTGTCGTCCGATTTTAAATTGCCGATTTCGTCATATATTTTTTTGTCTGTCTGATTTTATACCATTAATTCAGGAGTTGACATTTTTTTTCAGAACCGGTGGAATCGAATTGACACCATTTAGAACTGGTCGATTTGATTCCGAATTTTCTAAAAAATAATTTGATTTTGGGACAAATTATTAAGAATCAACCGGTTCCGGTCCAATTCTCGATTCTAGTATTGGAACCTTCAGGAACCAGACGGTTCTCATATGATTTTTTATTTTTTTGGTAAAATATATGATTCAATCTCCAATCACTTTTATAAAAAATAATATGGTTCATTTTTCATTTTAGACCCCAACACTTTCCTTCTTCTCTTTCATTATTTTCTTTTCTCTTCTTATAATTTTTTGATTAACTGATTCTCAAACCAAATTTGAATATTTGGTAAATCTATACCTTAATAAATGTATTTACAATATATAATTTCATTTCTAAAATCTGAAAATTTTATTTTGTTTTTACTTTGATTACATAGTTGTTGATTCGATCAAAACTTTTCATCTAAATTTCTACAAATTATAATCGACAGAACTAAAAGTTGCAATAATTTTTTAAAGGATGTCCAATTCAATGTAGGATTTTGATTTTGATTTTGATTTTGATTGAAATTTGTTTAATCATTGGAGTACTATGCAGTTTATATAAGTTGATAATTGTTTGGTGATAGTAATTTATATGGAATACAATGTGGGATTGTTTGATGAATCGTTTCAGATTTTCAGTTTAAGAACCTATGTAATATATGAGTCTCATTTAAAAATAAATAAAAAGTCTTACAATTTAGAAAATTTTATTTTTTAATTTTTTAATTTTTATATATTTTTTTGTCGATCCGATTTGATTTTAAACCGTAATAAAATTTCTCAAACATAAACCAAACCGTTTTTTATCGGTTCGGTTTGGTTCAAAACCATTTCGTTAACGGGTCCACGTGGCACCAAACCGACGATTTCCAAAATGCAGTTTTGGTTTGATTTTTCGGTTTAGCGGTTTTTGCTTACAACCCTAATATAGATCAATCATGCTACTTGTACATTATATTTGACATCAAATTTGACTTTGTATCATGTGTCGACATACGATTGATCAATTTTTTGAATTCAACACATTTTTCCGTCAATAACATTTTGAATTTGCAAAAAATGTCAAATTTCATGTCATATATAGAATGTAAAGGGAGCATTATTCTATATGGATTACCATAAAATTTTGAGTAATGTGGTAAATAGTCTACATGTCAATCATATGACATTACTTGATTGGATTTGAACATCTTAAATGTAGAGAAATTGATAAAGTGCAGAAGAAGATGGAGTTTATGTTAAAGTGGGATCGACACAAGCAAAAGGGTCACATTCCATGATTTCATGATAACTTCGGGATTGTTCATTTTTGGCAAATTTCTAGTCTAATTCGATTGGAAACAGGCTAATGATCACAACTCACCGCTTTGCTGTGACGTACGTCGAATTTTGGGCAAATTCCATCGTTTAGACCCTCAATCAGGCGTTTTTGCTATTTATGGTAATTTCTATTTTCGCAATATCTTATTCAATAAAATTCGAATTCAAATTCCGTTTGTTGGAGGACGATCTTGAATCTTAAGATTTTCAATTTTAGTTGCAAGTTCGAATTTTTTCATTTATGAAAAAATATCGTTTTTTCTATTTTATTATTTATTTTTCGAATTTTGCTAGAGTTTTACTATTTAAAGTATTGTAAGCCCTGTGAGGCAGCAGTTTTTTGAATTGAATAAAATTTTTGTGAGTTTTTTCATATTTGTGTCGTTGTTCATCTTTTCTATGATCTTCCACTACGTCAGAAATGAATAGCATTTAAGATATTCAATCACTTAATGGACACACAAATTGTTTACCTTCAACAATTTAAATAAATATCATTACTTAAAAACTCTACTGCATTTTCATGTATGAGTTGTTACCCACATATTTGGGTCCATTTTACATGACTTTTGTTTCATGTGGAAGAGTTTTTAGAGAAAATTATCTTAATTTTTGTTTAAAAACTAATTTTTCAAAGTGTTCCTATTTCGAATATGTTTTTAAAAGAAGTCACATAGGATAATCTTTCTCCAAAAACTCCTCTAACTAAAATAAGGGTCCATTTGGCATGATTTTGGAAAAATCAAAATGAACTTTTGAGATCCAAAAACTGTTTTTGGATTCGTTGACAAATTGTGTTCGAGTGTTTCGGTAATTAGAAAAGATATTGGAATAAACTGGTTCAATGTGACTTCCTTTGAAAGCACTTTTGAAATGAGAAGTGCTTTTAAATATTAATTTTCATACAAAAATTACGATAATTTCTTTCAAAAGCTCTTCTAAAAGAAGTAAGAGCAAAAGCAAAAACTATGTCAACCGAGTCTAAGCACTTTTATAAAATTAGTCAAACGGATAAAAAAAATTATTTTTTGATCTCAAAAGTTCATTTTGATTTTTCAAAAGCCATCCGTAATCAAATCTAACATAACAACTCACAATTTTGTTACCTAAATGTTCAACAATTATCTAGATTTAACATATCATACACAATATGACCTCTTAGGATAATTCATTTTTCTATATGGGTTAAACCCTTTTACCATGGCACATAGGCCTCGGTAATGCTGGGGGGCCAGCTGGCCCCCTGTGATAGGTGGGGGGAAATGTAGCATGATTCTTTTTAGAGTTATATACTACGGGTAAATATTTCAAAGAATTTTTACAGATCAATACTTGATAATTTCTCATTAGTTTTGAACCCAATCATGACAAAAATGCTCCATATATGGATTCTATGAATTTTTCCTGTCGGCAGGGAATAGAAAAATTCTGCTTTGTATGTATATGAATCAGACAAACCCCAAGGCCACAGCTGCAGTGCCAAATCATGCACGTTACCTTAGATAAAACCGTGACAACCAAGACTACATGATTGTCTTTTCACGCCCCCAATTCCAAAAGTGTTCATATGGCCCCGAATGTTCACATTAAATAGGTCGTCATCCTCTCTCTCTGTGAGTTGCCATGGCTGTTAATAACTTGGTTATGATATTGGCACTGGCTTTGGCCTTCGTCGGAGCTGTTGATTTTGGATTTTCATATGACCGCCCGCCGCGCCGGAAGTCTCTCTCTAAACCACTCTTGAAAGATCTTTATGAACGTGATCCCGCTTCTCCACAACAGGTCTCAATCTGCACCATCTTAATTTCCCTCCTTAATTTTCTTCTTCATTTCTATCCCTTTTCTGCTAATATTGAATAGAATTGGATGTTATAATTGCGAAAGTCTGTGCATACATATCTAAACTGCATCAAACATATCATTAATGTTTTCTTCAACTTTGTGAACTTGAAATGTACAGAAATAAATTCATTTTCACTAAGCCTTGTTTGGTGGAGATTCTTCAAAATCCTTTTTTTTTTTTTTCTTGAAATTTATTTTTTGTTATACATTTTCTCGATAAAATAATTAAGCCCTGTTAATTTGTCCACAAATCCCATTTGGGTCTCGAATTTTTGCGAATTTTCTTTGTACTAAGTATGTGACACTTTGGTCAAGTAGTGACAGTGACACAAGGCACAAAATCAGAATGATGTAAGAATTGCTGCATCTTATCTCATTACATGGTTTTTCTGCCATTTATTCAACGGAAGCTACCAATTATGGGTGGTTGAACTAAACAAAACAAACTCTTGATGCAAAATGTCATTATTTATAAGTTCTTACGCATGAGTGAATTTTTTTTACTTATAAGTAAATTTTTAGTTATAAGTTACTTTAACTTATAAGAATTAAGAAGTAACTTTTTACCTATAAGTAATTTTTTTACTACAAGTAATTTGTGTATTTGTTACTTTTATCCACTTCACTTTTTCTATGTTATTATTATTCTTCTACAAATAACAAATAGTCCATTCTAAACCAAGCTTGTAATTAATACTACGAGATGAATTAAAACAAATAATATTATAAGAGCCGTGCTGGCTGTACAGGCAAAAAAAAAAATCCCCCCCCCCCCTGTGAGTTTTCTGTACGGACCCCATGAAACAGTGGTCTATACAGCCAGACTTTTTGATATTATAATTCTTTCTAATCCTTGATGCAACCTAGAAGTAGGCTAAACATCTCCTCGTTTTTCCATATTAGATGACCAATTTATGATCGTCTTTGAATTTATTTTATAAAATAAACGCGATAAGTATGTTCAATCTAATAACTTGCAATTATAGTCGACTTATATCCTCAGTAAAAAAAATAATAATTCAAAGAAACAACAACACGAGCATAAAGAATTTTATTTTTTATTTTTTATCATAAATAAATTTCTAATGTATTTGTAGTGTGAAAGCATTTCCAAAAAATGATGTGATTTTATCTTTGTTAGCTTACTAGATGTCAAAGTAATGTAAGATGAGTTGTACATCATCAATCCTTTGTTCAGGTAGGACGTCCATTAGTAGTTTCAGATGGAAATTATTTTTTTAACTAACGAGGTTCATGACTAGCCCTTGTTTGGCCAAAACGGATTTTAGAATAGTGTTTTATTAGAAAATATGTAGTTAAAAAGTAAGGAAAAATTTTGAGTTTTCGTATAAAATTATTTTATTGAAAAATGTGTGGTTGAAAAAAAAATGTGTAGCAATCGAAGAGACTATTGAAGTCCAATTTAAAATTTGTGAATGTTTTCTGCACATAGTTTATAATTTGGACTCTATTCAGTTATTTATCCTTTTTATTTATGGTTCACTACATTATATTTCTGTCCCATGATGGCAACAGGTGCACATATCTTTGAGTGGTACAAACAAAATGAGAATATCTTGGATTACTTCTGATGACACACCAGCTATTGTGAAATATGGTATATCTTCTGGAGACTACAAGTTTTCAGCAAATGGGAGTACCAATGAGTACCAATATTTGACTTATAATTCTGGGGTAATACATGATGTAGTCATTGGCCCTTTGAACCCAGAAACAGTGTACTACTACATTTGTGGCCCAAATTATTCACCAGAATTCTCCTTCAAAACTCCACCATCAAGTTTTCCTATCAAATTTGCAGTATCAGGTACAAGAAGTACACAATTTCTTGATCTTAAAACTTTTCATGAAGGGGGTTTGAAGTGATATTATGAAAATTGTGTAGGTCTCAAGGGTACAGTTCATTTTCTTATCAAAGACTTGTAATGTGTACAATTATACAGCTGAGTGGTGACGAGATTTGAATTCAGAGCTAAATTGCTACATCTTTTAGTGCAGGTGACCTAGGACAAACCGAGTGGACAAACTCAACACTTCAACACATTGAGAAATCAAACTACGATGTTTTGTTGTTGCCGGGTGATTTGTCTTATGCGGACATGTACCAGCCGTGGTGGGACACGTTCGGGCAAATTGTTCAGCCGATGGCAAGTAAACGTCCGTGGATGGTTACGCAAGGTAACCATGAGATTGAAAAAATCCCTTTAATCCATGGGGAGCCCTTCACATCATACAATGCGAGATGGGTTATGCCATATGAGGAGAGTGGCTCATCTTCTAACTTGTTCTACTCTTTCGAAGTTTCTGGTGTTCATGTCTTAATGTTGGGTTCGTATACTGAATTTGGGCACCATTCGGCACAGTACGATTGGCTGCAAGCCGATTTGAAAAAGGTGGATAGGAGAAAAACGCCGTGGCTAATTGCCTTAATACATGCGCCGTGGTACAATTCTAATGAAGCTCATCAAGGAGAATATGAATCGATTGGCATGAAAAGCTCCATGGAAGATTTGCTCTATGGGGCACGAGTCGATGTTGTCTTTGCAGGACATGTCCATGCCTATGAACGATTTGTAAGCCTTCTTTCCCTTTTATTAACAATATAAATATTGATAATCGTGACAAAGTTGAGGTTAGTGTTATAGTAACTAACAATGTAATTTACCAATAGTAATATTTTTACATGATATATTGTGAGGGTAGAAGAGCGTCTACAAGAATCGAGCCAACAAATGTGGTCCGGTGCACATCACAATTGGTGATGGAGGCAATCGAGAAGGCCTTGCCACGAAGTAATTTAGTTAATTTTCCTCCGAAAGTATTCTTTTACATCATTAATAGAAAAAGAAATATAATTTTCACATTGATATTTTCCATTTGACAGATATATAAGCCCACAGCCAAAAATATCCGTTTTTAGGGAGGCAAGTTTTGGGCATGGGGAATTTGAGGTAGTAAATGGGACCCATGCACAGTGGACGTGGCATCGGAACCAGGATGACGTGGCAGTTGCGTCTGATGTTGTCTGGTTAACCAACCTTGCATCTGTTTCAGTTTGCTATAAAGTGTGAGCCAAATCAGTTAATACTGTCAAACTATGCTCTCTTTTTTCACTTTTGTATCATTGACGGATTAGATACTATGATTTGGCATATGTTTTAAGGTTGTATTTTTTTCAAAAAATAAAAAATAAAAAAATATTTACGCGATGAGAAACACTTGGTAGGATTTAAATACAAAATAAAATGCACTAGTTCAAATGCTTATTTTAGAGATTAATGAGCTCGAATATTAATGAATTATATAAAAGAGTTATTTATGGGACAACACTCATACCCATCTATTAACAAGTAAATCCATGCAAGAAGAAATTAGTACAAGAAGTTGTGGATACACTTCCTAATAATGAAATCTATGGACAATCATAACAAAGTTTACAAATCATTTTCAAAACTAATTGAAGGAAAATAGGTAAGACTTTGCTAAACTTTGTTGGAAAACGGGTTGATTATTCGGGCCGTTTCTTCTACTATGAGTGAAAACATATTTTATATGATAGTAAAAGGTGTTAAGGTGTGTCCTTGGGCCACCCCGTAAAAAAAGGGCAATTTAGTCCTTGTTTGACAATCATTATATGAGAAATTTTGATAAAATATATTTTGAAATAGTAATTTTTGGGGAGAATATGTGATTACAAAAGAAGAGAAAAAAATATATTAAAATTTTAAAGAGAATCTGCTTAATTTATTTGGAAAATTGAAAAATTTACAGATACTCATATGGGTGGGAATCATGTGAATATTTTATTATCTAAAAAATCATCTACTCATCTCTCTATTGTATCTTGTTACAAATTTTGTAAAAGTATTTTCGGTACACAAGACCTTTTCATTTAATTAAGGTATTAGCCTATTAGGCCTAATTTGCCCTAAAAAGATCATCCTATAACGTGTTGGGCCTTGTTCTTCAAGTTGAAGGTCCTAGTAGGGCCACCTCATTCCTCTCGTTTTTAATGAACAAACGACAAAATTAGCATTCATGACAATCATCAAAAGAATCAAAACTATACGTGCTCAAAAGTATCCCAGCAAAAAAGTAAGGACTAAACGTAGGTACCTCACTTCAAGGAGGCAATGGAATTCGATGCATAAATTTGTCTGTAGTAATTTAGTAACAAGGCGAGCTTATGAAAAGTTAACTTCTGCGCATGAAGTTGTAAAACATATGGAGAACTATTAGGCTTGCAGAATTTTTTTTATAGAAGTTCTATAGAATACTTATAATAGAGGAATGGGTGGATGATTTATTTGGTATTTTTTATTCATACTGAGATCCACACATATCTCACATTCGATAATCATTCTGTAATTTTTTTCTGTACACACAGGTTTTTCCAAACATATATTGAGAATTCTATTCTATTTGGACTGTTTTCATCTTTTTCAAATTAACTCAATTGTAAAATAACTTGACGTGTTTATCTAGGGATTTATCGATATGCAATGTTACAGTAATGCTCAACGAAAGAGAGACTATGTACCAATCAAAAAAGACATTTGTCACTTGTGGATGGTGAACTTTTAAAAAGGGCTCGCTCAAAGGCCCTTATTTTCACTTTAACTTTTTTTTTTATTGCATATTTTTACATTGATCTATTTGAGTTCAAAAGATAAAAATGCCCTTATGTGTATAAAATAATTACAAAATATGATTTTGTTAAAAAAACAATACTGCCATTTTAGTTAACAAATAAAAAACAAACACTTCCTACTTAAAATTTCAAAATCAGCTCCAACATAGATAAAACTCTATCATCTTCTTCAATTTGGAAATCTCAAAAATATCAATAACAGAGGAAATTGTTTTCTATCAATTACTACGAATTGGTAAGTATATTTACATATGTTTAATTTTGTTTTCGTTAAATGTGTATACGTTTTTAATTGAAAAATTAAAATTCGACATAGATTACAAGCATATAACTTTTTTTAGCAGATGTATAATTTTTTTTAAGCATGAAAAAACAAAAATTCATCTTCATGTTATTTTTGGATTAACCATCAATATATTAAAGAATGCTTAAAAAATTATACAACAAACAGTCGAATTTTTGAATGAATGTTTACAAATTCTGTTTTGTCATGCAGATTTAAGGATTGTACTCCCGATTTGTTACTTTGGCGATTTTGAATTAGATGAAAATAATCGATCGGCATGCAAATGGATGAATGACATACAATGTGGTATCTCAATACATATAACAGAGAGTACATCGTACGAAGAACTGTACCATAATATATAGAACATGCTGAACGTCGATTCATCTCGATACGATATGGTTTTGAGATTTCAATTAAAAGAGCATTTGTCATTTTCTATTCCAACTATGAAGGTTATATATGATGTTGAAGTGAATTATCTGTTTGACTTAAACAAAACGCTAATGACCTATATTAGCGTACGTTAGTGAGGAAGGACAACACAGACAGTAGAAATGAACATTCAGATGGAGCTGATGATAATGCAACTGATTTTTGGTATACAGTGGATATAGCTCGCGAGGATGATGCTAATATTCTCGAGACAATTGTTCTTTCGTCACATCGCTGTGACGCACAGAGTTCAGGACAACGAGAATATAAATGAATTTACGAATGAGAATTTAGCTGCTTTATCCCATCAGAGACATGAGTGTGGTGGGAACACAGGGGCTGGAATGAGTAGACTATCATCCAATTATTCACGTGTGGCTCCCGATGATAACAATTTGCACGTCAAGCAACTGTTTGAAACAAAGAAATATTTGCAGACAGTTGTGCACCAACTGACATTGAAATTCAACTTTGAGTTCAAGATAAAAAAATCAAACAAGTCGTTGTTGACACTTGTTTGCATTGGTAACAATTGCCGTTGGCGATTGCGAGGGACTAAGATGGATACAAATAAGTCATTTGTAGTTCTCAAGTATACACGAGAACATACTTGCGAAGTGGAGATTCGTCTAAACGATCACAGACAAGCTCAATCATGGTTTATTGATAGACAGATAATGGACAAATATTAGGACCAGACCTTCAGAGATCATCAACGACATCTGACGAGAGTAGGGAGTGGTCATGAGCTACCAGAGGCCAAAGAATACACGTTGGGGGATTTAATAGGCTCGACCGATGAGAGTTATGCTAAATTGGCCAGATACTGCCATAATTTGGGGACAACTAATCACGGTTCCCCTTATTTCATTGAGATGGAGGGCGAAAATTACTTTAAGTATTCTTCATGGCTCTTGGACAATGCATTAGAGGATTTCAAAATGAGATGCGAACCGTAATTTTAGTCGACGGTACAACTCTGAAATCGAGATACGATGGCAAGCTAATTATTGCTACATGTCAAGATCCCAACATCTAGATTTATCCACTTGCATTTGGCGTAGTCGACATTGAGAATGATTTGTCAATGCGTTGATTCTTTACGAAGTTTAGGGAAGTAATCGGGAAAGTCGAGGATCTTGCCTTCGTAACTGATCGGGGTCAATCTTTGATAAATGCTATCGCTCAAGTTTTCCCCGAGGCATATCATGGGTACTGCATGTGTCATATACAGGGTAATCTGAAAACTAGATATAGGAGCCAATGCATCGTTGCATTGTTCAGAAGAGCTACTGAAGCTTACAGTGTCGAGGAATGTAATAAGTTTATGGCCTAGATAGGAAGTAAGTCATTCCCGGCATGGGATTATCTTACAAAAATGGGGATAAAACATTGGGCGTAGTCACATTTTTCAGGACGTCGAACAACGTGAAGTCTTTAAATACATTGTTCAACAAGGATTGAGAGTTGTCAATCCTCGCAATGATTGAGAACATCTATACCAAGCTGCAGCAGTGGTTTCATGACCGACGTGCGGAATCACAGAATTGCACGAGCGTGCTAGCCCGGCTCAAAAGGATAAACTATTCAAAGCTACGGAGGTTGCGAGAAGGTTGATTGTGGAACCGCTGGATGAGTCGCGCTTCTTCGTACAATGTGCACGTCATGTAGTATACATGGTGGCTTGACATACAACACATGCACTTGTACTCGATTTCAGTTGGAGAGTTTTCCATGCGAGCATACAATCGCGGTAGGTATGAACAAAGGTTTTACGACGAGAACATTATGCTCTCTTTATTACACAGTTGATTATTGGAGAGCAGCAAATGCTATGACTATATTTCCCTTATCGATCAAAGCCGATTGGAAAGTTCATAATCGTATTCACCCACTTAATAGTTTGTCGCCACTAGTAGCTGAACCACGTCGATGTACTTCTATAATACCCTCTATTGGAGACTTTTCTCGACCGCGTAGGTGCGACAGATGTAGAGAAATCAGACATACTCGCCAAAATTGTACAAGTCATGTATGTAATGTTATTACTATTAAATGAACAAATTTACATTCATTTTAGCAATCTTTAGAATTTTATTTGACATTTGTACCATAGGTACAAGCAGTTTTACTAGCTTTAAAAATCTTATCTAAGCATTATACAGAACTCCTTTTTGGTATTATCTCAATATTGCAAGTGAAAAAATTTGAATATTGGGGTTCTAATAAATGGAAGAAAATAGCCAACTGTAATTCTTTGAAATTCTTTTTATTTTCAAATTCTTTAATTAAATATAAATTGAAAACAAATATTTAGAAAAAACAAGCGAAAAATGACTAAAGTAGAAGATGATAAAAATTCAATGATCAATATGTACAAAAAATGACAGTTTACAATATTTACAACTATTCATAATCACGGAAAAAATTACAATTTACACTATGTACATAAATTAAAAAAATGTTGGTTATAATAGTTACAATTACTTCATAAATAAAAAAATAATGTACTTGTACAGTATTTACGGATCACAATTAAATTATCATAAATCAGCTGCTAACTTATTCTTCCAATTTTGTATCCATGATTGGTTGATGGAATCAACCTTATGTGATATACTATTAAACTCGATATACTTTATTATGTATAGGCTGCAATCACCCATGCAATTGCATAATAATGGTTTAGCTCGGTACCATGTATATAAAAACTATGTTTTAAAGTTAAAAAAATAACAAACACTTACCATAAATTATGTTCTGTACGATGGCTAGTCTATCATGCACAGTAATATCCGCTAATCTAGTCATCAGGGGAACGATCACAGCCACCGACTCTAGTCTCTGCTCGAGCTGACCCTGTGTTAGACACAAATGATCGAGGTCATACACATACACAGTCGAGTCAGTGAAGATGATCTCCACTGATACGTATTAATGGTTCGCACAGACTAGAATGTACATATGTGTACAACCAGTCCATGGCTTCTTTCGACACTTGGCGACATCCAGAAGATCTAGTCGGCCATATAATCGGGCACTATGTACTCGTTACTCATTTGTTGGAGAGATGCGTACTCAATGTCAACGGCCTGTATGAAATCCATATTCAAAATGACTCGGCCAGGGATGTGAAATGGCTTCAGATGTCTGTCAACTCGATCGCACAATATATCCATGGCAAGGTCGATGTGCTGCATCAGGAAAAAAAGAGTTACTTCATCTAATAATTGTAAAATTATGCACATATAATACATAACAATATTACTATTTTACTTACATCGTCGGCGAGTCAAGATTTCGAAGTGCTGATCTCGTGGAACTAGTTGTAGGTGTCCTGGATCGTCCTTTCAGCGATCGTACGGCTAGCTCTAAACAAATAAACAAATAAAATGTTAATAAAATAAGAGATAAGTTAGCGTATCATACTTTACTAACATCATACAATACGTACTCGGGTTTTATTGATCTTCATGCCAGTTCGAATGCTCTCAATTTCATGGGGTCTGCCTAGTAGAAGAGATTGGGATACGTGTCGTCAACGAACGTCCTCCTCTTCGCCTCGACTGTGAATGGAGAAACAACATACTTTGATGGCAACCTGACCCTCTTGCCAACCATCTGCTCGGGGCCGTCCATAGCACGTTTCTTCCCTTCAGCCATGTTGGATGTCCTATCGTCCTCTACTACCTCGGAGACCGCAGTCTCCTTAGGGCTCCCCACCTTCATTGCCATCGGAGATGTGATGACCTCGGCGATGGTGATGCCTTCCTCGAAAATGATCGTCGATCAATTGGACTGCACTCCTACACGAATGGGAACATTCACAATTATTTTTTTTAATGAAAATCAACTAACGTATAGGGATGAAAATTATATTCCATTCACATACCTCATCTCGGCCCGGGATGGAATTAGACACCCGATCGTCTTCATTGCGCAGAGTGACCAAATCACGGATATAACTATGAGCTTTATCTTCAATTGACGGCATCAACTCAGTTTTGATTTCAAGCTGACATATCTACATTTCGACTAGTTAATAATTATGTGATCATATTTTGGAGTTACACACAACATAAATAGCAAAATGTATTATATCACCTAAGGGTCGTCAAGGATAGCTGATAACTATTTGCTAGTTGGACATCTCACTGCTTGGGATGCTCACCAATGATGCATCTGAGGGCAGTGTGTCTCAAGTTGCATCACAAATCGGTCACCGATGAGTGGGACAATCTCGTACGTCCAGATCTGCAAAACATAAAATTATTATATTTATATTTATTATAAACAATATTTTTATAATAAATAATGTCAAATATATACCTGCACTATTCTGGACAATCCGTACGCATCGTACTTACGCATGGTCCCCTTTGACGTCGAGTGCGATCTAGTGAAAATGTGCACCGTGTCTTCGAAATATCTCCGGCCCCATAGATATGTGTTGAAGACATCAAGGTCATCAACGATCTTCAGATGGAAGGGGTCGATCGCAGTTTTCCTATGGTGACATTGCAACATGCTTTCAAGGATGTAGACTAGGCCGAGCTTCAGTCTGTCTAACAATGGTCACACCCTCATGATCACGTCCATCAGCTACGGCAGAAGCACCGTCCCCTGTCCTTAGAAGTATGCGTCGTGCAACCTGCTGCCTCTTTGCGTACTGGCACGAGCTGCATCATCGTTCGTAATCTCCAGTCCAGTGATCAGGGCAAAGTCGAAGATAGAGAAACTGACGACTTTGCCCCCGGCATCGAAGTGGACGATATCGTTGTCGACTAGACTCAGCAATCGACACAGTAGGGCATCGATGATCTGTCCTGAGAATTGAAAATCTCTCAACTCGTACAGGGGCCAAAGAAAGGACTGACGAAATATATCTGCAGCCTTACCCAGCATATGTCTTAAAGTCGCATCCAAATGGTACTCCATGCTGCAAAAATTTAAATATTAACACATGTAACATAAGATAATGTAATACAATATAATCTTAGAAAATTAAGTGAACCAAATTTTAACAACTACACGAAAGAAAGAATTTTACATTATAATAAAAGAAAAAAGAATTATAAATTTAAATTTAAGGTTGAATTTCATTTTTGATAATTATCAATTTAAATTTCTTCATTTAATTCTATATATAATTTAAAGAAAAAAATATTAAAAGTAAGTAAAAGATATAAATATTATTTAACTAAATTTTTTAAAAAATAAAGAATTTTACAAAGAATATTAAATTAAAGAATTTTAAATTAATTAAAATGTTAAAAGGAAAAAATATAAGAATTTGCTAATTTGTTAAAAAATAATATTTCATTTTCGTAATTATCGACTTAAAATTATTTATTTAACTTTATATATAAAAATTAAAACAAAAGGAAATTATTAAAGTATATTCCATACAAATATAATTTAATTACATTTGGAATACTATATTATTTAATTAAAGAAACAATTATCAAAACAAAAAATGAATTAGACAAAACGATATTTAAAAATTAAATACAGAATAAAAATATTTTTTAATCTTAGAAAAATTAAATTTGAAAAAATTAAACATTTATTTACAAAGAATATTTAATTAAAGAATTTTAAATTAATTAAAATATTAAACGGAAAAGGAATAAGAATTTGCTAATTTTTTAAAAAATAATATTTCATTTTCGTGATTATCAATTTAAAATTATTTATTTAATTTTATATATAAAAATTAAAAAAAATATTAAAGTAAAAAGAATAAAAATATTATTTAATTAAAGAAATATTTATAAAATCAAAAAATGAATTAAACAAAACGACATTTAAAAATTAAATACAGAATAAACATATTTTTTCATATTTGAAAAATTAAATATTTATTTACAAAGAATATTTAATTAAAGAATTTTAAATTTATTAAAATATTAAAAGGAAAAAATAAGAATTTGCTAATTTGTTAAAAAATAATATTTCATTTTCGTAATTATCGATTTAAAATTATTTATTTAATTATATATATAAAAATGAAAGCAAAATGAAATTATTAAAGTAAAAAAGAATACAAATATTATTTAATTACATTTGGAATACTATATTATTTAATTAAAGAAATAATTATAAAGACAAAAAAATGAATTAAACAAAACGATATTTAAAAATTAAATACACAATAGAAATATTTTTTCATATTCGAAAATTAAATTATTAAAAAATTAAAGATTTGTTTACAAAAAATATTTAATTAAAGGATTTTAAATTAATTAAAATATTAAGAGGAAAAAAATAAGAATTTACTAATTTGTTAAAAAAATAATATTTCATTTTTTGTAATTATCGATTTAAATTTATTTATTTAATTTAATATAAAAAATTAAAGCCAAAGGAAATTATTATAGTAAAAAAGAATACAAATATTATTAAATTACATTTGGAAAATTATATTATTTAATTATAAAAAAAAATGAATTAAACAAAACGATATTTAAAATTAAATACAGAATAAAAATATTTTTTTTCATATTTGAAAAATTAAATTATTAAAAAAATAACAAGAACTGGTTGTTAACAATTTTTTTTTGTATATATATTTACGTATAATATTATTTTATTGAAGAAGTAATAAAATAATATAGGGATTTGAAGGAAATTTTGTAAGCAATAAAATAATATTTTATTTTTTTTATCATTTGGAAGTTTAGGGATTAGAGAAATTTTGTATTGCAATTAGGTTTTACTTCCATTAAAACCAAATTTCGAGGAAAATATATTTTTGAATAGTGATTTTTTGAAATATATATATATATATATATATGTATATATCGGGGCGGATTCTCCTACTCATAAATTTGACACACTTATTTGACAAAATAATTTTGACATTTAATTTAAATTAATTCAACGCTAAGTGTATTTCACTAAAATTATGGGAGAGTTGGTTATATATGTATATGTGTGTGTGTGTGTGTGTGTGTGTGTGTGTGTGTGTGTGTGTGTGTGTGTGTGAGGGGGGGGGGGTAAAAAAAGAAAAAATTTGAATTTACGTATAATATTATTTTATTGAAAAATGTGTAGTTAAAAAGAGGAGAGAAAAAAAAAATATTTTGAATAAAATGAAACCCAAACAGGGTCTAAATTATGCGCCCGCAACATTTTATTCTTTGGCTTTGACTAATTCGAAAAAAATAATAATAATAACCATATATCAAAATTTCTCTCAATTTTCGTCAATTATTCGGCTCTTTTCGTAATTAATGAATCTATTGATGAGAATCAACTCTCGTTTTTCGCATGCAAATCAACAAGTTCTGGTTGTCAAGTATCCAATATTCTTACGACAATCAACGAATATCTTAATATGTTCAATCTTGTTACTCATATAAAAGAGGTTGACAGAATACTCACAATGAAGGATCCCACTTTTTTTTTTTTTTTATTTACACGGGACTCACACGCATGTAAGTGAATGTCAAATTCTTCTGTCAACCTCTTCTGTACAATGAACTTTATTCTAATATGTTTTCCTTCGTACCTATTTCACGCTTATGGCTGCATTTAAATGAACCAGATTAATTTTATTCAAATATGGTACTAAAAAGAAAGAATTAAGTATGAACCTTTTGAACTTTCCAGAGATGTGGAAGGATTCTGTACATGATCTGCTATCCCAAATTATAATGTTTGTTAGTGCATAAATAAATAATTAAGACAGTGACAATGTTTAATGAAAGCCAGACATATGACATACAAAAAGTTGATACCATTGAAATTTGTTATGAATTTAATAATATGATCCAACTCTCTCTACTAAAATATTATATAATTTTTATTGTATTCGAACAACAACGTTGTGATCAAGTAAAACTTTGTTACAGAAAAGAAAATGTGCTAATGACTATACCTAAAAGTTATTATTAGTGGATAGTGGTCAACTTTTGTAAGGTTTTAAAACTATTTAACAAAGTTAAGCAATCTTAATCACTTTTGAAAGTAATGGTTATATTTGAACGTGTCAACCTGTCGAGTCATCCAATCCAATGATGTTCATCATAGCATGTTATAGCACAATTCTGGCTAGATTCAACAGGTTTACAAAATTGATTCATATCGAATGAAAGGTAACCCGACAGAAATTATCACAAATTCAAATCTTGTTGGAGTTAATTAACACTTCTAAACTCCTCCTATATTATATGTCTCTTGATAGAGAGTCAAGAAAGGAATCAAAACCCCCCACCCCCTTTCTCCCTCCTATATATTCTCCTCCACTTTCAGGGTCAATTGTAATTTTGCAAAAAATATTTATGAAAAATGAACAAATGAAAATTTCAAATTTCATTTAATATATTAGGTGAACAAGTCAAGGAAATGAGTCTAGTATTTATTTATACTCTAAAAGAATATCAAAATCTACTGCCTGCCTTCTCGAGTCTTGACCATAAGATTAAAAGGAGTACCCTTCCTCAATACAAATTTGAGGCACTGCAGGAAATTTAACTGTAGTGGTCCCAAGTAATCAGTGCAGTAGATTTAAGTAAACTCACGTGTAGGGTTCAATGCAAATAATGTAATATCCATCATTAGCCTTGCAGGGATTGGTATTATGTGAAATGATTAATTTTTACCTCAGAAAGTAGAGAATTAAAGGATTTTGGCAGCGTTGGATGAGGTCATTGCATGGGGCTGGCTCACTGGTTAAAAGTAATTTCACAATTAAGTGTGTTCACATGTACATGTACCCCCTATCCCTATATATAATAACATCTTCACATGTATCAATAATGCACAATGGGATTTACACGTATGAATCAATGAAACTAGCTAGATCCCCACTCTTATATCAATCATTTTTTTGATCAAGATTGAACAGTATAATTTGATATCACGTTGTTTATGGGCAAAGAAAAGAAAGGTTAAAACTGAAAAAAAGGGAGAGAAATAAGAAAAAACAAACCGGCCCACACCCACGGGCCACGTTCCCGCCCCTAAGTACAAGGTATGCGATACTTTGATGGAAAAAAATGACAGTTTCTATCCTCGTCCATAGAAATTGATTAGCTCAATAAGAAAATTGTGATTTAAGATTATTTGTAATCGAGCAGTAATGCAATGTTTTAGTTGTAGAGTCTAATTATTGTTGTTGTGTGAAGTCCGTTTGCGAAAGTTCAGGAATTTCATACTCGTAATTTTGATTTTCCCTAATTTGTTTTATAAATAGGGAGTCGTCATTCATATTTTTAATTGTCATGAAAAGAGAGCGAAATGTTAGAGAAAAAGGGTGTATGATTAATCTCAATGGTATATAATTTTATTATTCTCAATGGTATATAATTAGAGTTTGTAATTTTCAACAATTCGATCTGACTATTAGAAATAATTAATCGACTAAGAATGCATATCTCGAAATTCGAATGGTAAAAAACGAGAGGGTGGGTAAATAATTGTATTCGATAGGCAAACATAGATGAATGATGATGAGCACTCAATGGAGTTGAATGAATGCTTTGATGGCTATGGTCATGCAAATCTTTTGATCACTGCCATACATTTATGAAAAAACAATCTCCCAAACACTTTGAATCATGAAAGGAAACTGCCTTTTTCTTTAAGGGTGACATAAAATGGCTGCGAAAAGTAAAATCTATTTAAGAGGGTTGAAGAAATTAAGAGAGAGGAAGCCATAATTAGTAGCCTTTGCCATCATTTGGATTTTCAGACCCCAATTAATTATAATTATAACAAAAAGAACAATTTCAACTTAGCCAAATGTTGATCCTTTCTTGCACGTCAGGGTCAAAAACCCTTTTGCCCTATGTTTCATTGGCTATGGCTTGGTCCATTCCTGAACAGACATATGGGACCAGCTCTATTAACCTACATTTTCATGTCAGATGATCAATTTTCAGTTCATAAATTCTTGATTACAACTGTAAGGCATTAGGATATAGTCAATGAAGACACAGCTAGCTTTAGATATGTAAATTGGGTCGAGCTATCTGGCTGAGGTGCGAGTTTTTTGTAAAAAGATTGGGTTTGTTGGCGTTTCAGAATGTGTCTTGTTGGAATGTTTGAGACCTTTCCAGGTTTGAGGATGTCCCTTCCGTAAAAATATTGGATTTTTGGACACATCAAGGCATTCCTTGAATGAATCCAGTTGAAATGTTTGAGAACTGTCCAGGTCCGAAGTGGCCCGTTCTGTAAAAAGAAATAAATATGTTCAGTATGTTCTTTTACAAATCACTCTCCGTGGTTAAAATAGAAAAATTCTTCCGAGCATTCATTAGACTCAAGAATAGAAACTTGTAACTCATGTGATCCAGAAAATGGGAGGTCTTCGCAAATGACAAAACAATTCGGCAAGAAAAAAGTAAGATATTTCCCTTTTATTTAAAGAATGAAATCAATTTTATGGACGAGTAAGGGTATCATTTGTTTAAGCTCGTAAATAAGTCAAATTTATTCAAAAGTTTTTGTTTATATTTTATAAGTTTTTTATCTAAATCTTTTTTTTTTTTTTTTTTAAACAAGCGTTTTGTCACTTTATAGGTCACTTTTTTATTTTTTTGGTTTCCTTCTAATTAATGTCAACGTACACTCAGTTTTGTAATTTGACTAACAAAAAATTATCCTTACTAACTTATAACAACTTATATCTTAATTTAAATATTAAAATTAATTTTGAAATTTTAAAATAAATATTGTTATAATGAAATAAAGAATTCATTTTGAAAATCTAAATTAAATATTGTTATAGAGGAATAATGTATAATATTATTTAATAAATCATAAAGTTAATATAATATTAAACCTGTTGTGTCAAAAAACAACTATGGTAGAAAAATGTTTGTCCCAATAAAAAAACACTTCTCATAAATTGAAAATTACGCATTATATAAATAATCATACATGAATTTGGGAGATTATTGTTATGCTTCGTCATGGAAACTCAAAACGATGCCAAAGAGGCATCTCGCGTGGACAGCAGGGGCCGAAGCACATTTGTCTAAGTGGAGTGATACGAAGGGGAACTTTGAATCCGAAGCCCTTCATCAAAGTAGAGTAACGAAGAAGGGTTTTTCTTGGAAGCTCTTCTACTGAAGCTGAAGCGATAGCGAAGAGGTGCCTCAATCTGTGGCTTACGTTTAAAATGGAACAACTCTCGTTCCCCCAAAAGATCCTACGATGGAATCTTGTTTGAATGATTAATGTGACTTCTATCATGAGAAGAATGTCAAACCATGTCAGCCTAGACCATAGCGAAACTACCTTTTCAGAACACATTAAATGTGCCACATGCTATATTGTGTAGATAGGTGCCTGTGGTGGGACACTTCAATCAAGGAGATGAAATCACATGCTTCTTTATCCTTCGGCCACCACTTCATTTGTATCATTATAAGTACTCAACTTTGTATATTAGGAAATTGAATGCAAATTTGGTTACTCAAGATCATCTCTTCCCTCCCAATCTTTAACATACTCAACATTGTTCATTACGTTGTGTTGTACATAGGGATGGCAATGAGCCGGGTCGGCTCGGCTCGTGGGCCAAAATGCTAGGCCCGGCCTCGGCGGACTCGGGCTTTTTCTGGGCCCGAGCCGAGCCCAAGCTCGGTGGAAATTTTGGGGCTCGGCCCGGGCTTCGGCTCGGGCTTTCCCGAGCCGAGTCGGCCCGAGCCCGGGCCGGTCCGTATTTTTTATTTTTTTTATTTTTTTTTTTTAAAATTCAGTATTATTCTTTTTTTTTTTTTACATTTTTTTGATCGCGAGCCCAAAAAGTCCGTGATACGAGTCGGCCCGAGCCTTGGCTCGGTATCCCGGGCCGCGAGCCGGGCCTGTCCCGGGCTTTTCACGGGCCGAGCCCGGGCGGCCTGAGCCACCGAGCCATTTTGCCACCCCTAGTTGTACACCCTCGAAGCTTGAACACTCGAGTGGCTCACGTCCAAGAGCATATCCCTCTACCTAGACAGGAGCGGATCTAGAAAAAGAAAAATTAGTACGGACTAATATGAAGAAAAAAAATTGACACATAAAAAAGAAAATTTATTAATATTTAGGCTTCAGGGCAGGGCTATACCCCAGCCCGGCCCTAAATTTGCCCATGCTTAGACCCGTTACTAGTTAACCGTTCCTTCAGGTGGATCAATTTAAGATTACATGGATGCGAGTAGAGCCTGAGATTCTTTGACTCATTTTTTGAGGTCAACAAAATCTTAAAAAAATGTGGGAAACTTATTGCTAAAGCAATAAATTTTGAACAGAATAAATTGTAAAACAATCTAAATCAATTTTTTTTAATAGCTCCAAATGTTACTTATCTAAAATGTTAATTTTGATATTTTTATTTTTAAATTTAACCCATGTTTGATGGTCAATATTTCTTAAAAAAATAATGTTTTGAATAATAATTTTTAGGAGAATGTATGGTTCAAAAGCATTAATTTTTTTAAAAAAAAAAATCTACGTGCAGAATATTTTATTATATAAATGTGTGATTGAAAATGAGTATGTAGAAAAATGAGTTTTTAAATAATTGTCGTCAAACAGGGACTTAACTTGAGTTTAAATTAGCTAAAAATTAATTTTCCATTAGTTTAACAAATATTCAAATATTAAAGTCGTTGCTTAAATAATAAATATTTCAAATTAATAAATTAAATTAAATTACTTTGCATATTATAAATTTAAAATTAGTCTTTCAATCAAGGTTATATATTTGAATCTAATTTATTTATATTTAATTATACTAAATTATAGTGTCTATTGAATTTGTATAGAAATAATATTAAGTTATTTCATTGCATGAAAATAAGTTTCAATCCCATCTCATTTGACCTTTTTTTGTAACTATTTTTATAAATAATCATATTATTAAATAACTGTTTATAAATACAATTACCCAAATGTACATATAAAAGAAGTAAATAAATACTAATATTGAAGATTCCGAAGTTGAAATTTCACCTCTACCATCAATAAATTTAGCCAGGTCATTAGAAAATAAAATTCACTCTAATTATACATTATATTTGACTTTTTAGACAACAAGTAGTTTTATCCTTAAAGTTAACACAAGTAATTGACAATACTTGGTGCATAAAAGTATGTGGATGCAATTGTTCACCCCTAAACAAAGCCCCGGGGCAGATGGCGCAGCGACAAAGGGCGGTTTTAGTGATGGTCACAAGTTCAATTTCTGACTCTACGTTACACATCCCAAAATTTACTTCCTTCACAGGATCCTAGTATGGGGATTGTGAGAGCGCTCGAGATGGGGTATTACCCAAAAAAGTATGTGGATGCAACTTTGCTATAAATATTAACATCTAAATGGAGACGTCTCTTAAAGTGTTCTTTAAAATTAAAATCAGGGGTAGTGGTGTCGAAACGAACAAAACCAATTCATCGCGCGGCACAAAAGGTTGAACCACGGGCCAATTTCAACCTAATGCTCCTAGTTTGTGTTCCACTGAACTCAGTTCATGTGAACTTTTAATTCATTTGTGTCATTAAATTTTTTCATGAAAATTATGAAATTATTGGGGTCCGAATTTCACCACTCTGTCTAGTCCTAGCATGTGAATCTTAGAGAGTTGGCAACCCACTCATTTAATACCTCTATATCAAAAGTTTTAGTTTGTGATCTAAAGTTATTTTAACTGCTAGCAAATTGAACGAGGGCAGCATCAATTACTTTCCAAGAACATAATCAAATTCATAATGAAGCCATTGAAAAACCTACCAAGTTGATGTTATGATTTTTCACGTTAATGAACTCGTAACCTAACTCATCATACTATCCTTTACTATTATTTCAAGCTCAAACTTAGTATGGAAAAATGCTTACCATAGGCAAAATAATTGCATTTGTTATCATAACGTAAACCGAAAGACCATCATGGGACACCCAATTAACTTTAGGGCTAAATTGTCATTATGCTTTACTTAATGAGATCAATTAGGGGAATCTTGGTACCCTTTCTTTGGAATTTATGCCTTAGATTTGTAATTGACTCTCACGCGGGATTCAATCAATTGCTTAATAAAAATGATGTTGAAGAGAACTTGTTGATTATGAAGTTACTAGATTTTTAACTTTTTATGCGTAATCGTTTCGAAATTTAGACTAGTTCCTAATTTTTTTAGTTGAACTTGTTGAATTCAAAATTTTATCTTAAAACAATAAACATCGAGAGGCACGGTATAATGCTTATTTCTTTTTTTTTCTTGTGTCGATCATACATCTAAAATTATGTCAACCACTAATCACTCACCACTAGATAACTTTGAAGTAAATTAATTAGGATTGTTTAACAAAGCTTTTAATATAATAAATTTTGATAAAAATTGATTTGTGTGTTTGAAATGTTGATAAAATTGTGGGTTCTAAAAATACGTGGTTTGAAGTTTGATAAGTTAAAAAACGAAAATTTTTATCCAACAAGCAATAAATATTACTAATAACATGTTTGACAACGTAGATTCAACTATTCGTATATATATATATATATATATATATATATATATATATTCTAATATATAGTTCATAGTCCTGATTTACCATCCCCAATGGACAGGATAAAAATTTTCTACGACTAACATGATAAAAGAACCTTAGTTATTGTTTTTTATTTGAAAAGATCATAAATCCAGATAAACATAACTAAAGGTTTCTTGCCACATTAAAAGGAAAACAATTTATATTGCCAACTGAGAACAGGAGATCAATTCTATACAATTGATTCTATCTACGGTACTAATAATTATGTACACAAAAGATGTGAATGAGCTGTGGAAAATGGTAGATTATCACAATTACAAAGCCAAAACCAAACAAAAGAAAATCGATTGTGGGGGTTTGTGATGATGGGCTGCGTTGGTTTGAACCAATCCAAACCATCATTGCGAATCTTCGGACGGCCAAGCCCCACCTATCATTTTGAGTATCAAATACCCATAATACCCTTCTGTTCAATTCCCAAAATACCCTTCTCTCCTTGCAGAGCTCATCATTCACATGCGCCATCCCCTAAAAACCTCATCATCATAATCATAGTAAAATGGAAGCCGCCTTCTATGCTTACACATGCATGCTTATTGTCTCACTTTTTGCACTATATATTCACCTGCCCTTTCACTTTGTCTCACACTTTTTCATTTTTCTTAAAAAATCTTCTTCTTCTTCTCTAACCAACCTTCCAAAAGGTGTTCTTTCTTTTTTCTGTCTTTTTTTTTTATGGGTTTTTTGTACACTTTATATTCTTGTCTTTATACCAAAAGTTATTGTAGTTAATTTGCTTACATTTTTTGTACATGTTTGACAGAAATGGAGAGGCTAAACTCAAAGCTGTACTTGGAGAACTGCTACATAATGAAGGAGAATGAACGTCTGAGGAAGAAGGCTGAGCTGCTGAACCAGGAGAATCAAGCACTGTTAAATGAGCTGAAGCAGAGGCTGTCAGAGTCTCATGGCCCAAATTCCATCACTGATCTTAACATGTCCACCTCCTCCAATTCCAAGGCTTCCAAATCTAGCAAGAAATGATCAAAATTCCCCACCTGTAACTCCTTTTTGTGCAACACCATTTTGGAGTAAAAACTAGTAATTTGCAGTTTCAGTTATTACATAGAAAAATAGGTAGTTTGGATCCACCAAGGGGTTATCTTTTCTAAATGTAATGTTTCATATCTATATTTTTTTGTTGGTTGGGTGGGTTTAGGAGGGTGGGGTGTTAAGGTTCATTTCTGATCTTCAATGTGTATCAGTCCCATCTCTTGAAAGAAATATAGTATCTCTTCTTAATCTATCTTTGTGTGTTAATTTTATTTTCTTTTAACGGTAGTGATTTGTTTCAATCAATTTCTCATGCTGGGATCAGTTTTTTCATTCATTCTGATTGATCTTTAAATGCCTTAAATGAAAGAAATCTCCAATGTAATGATTTCAATGGAACAGAGGAACTTTAATTTGAATTGCATATATTATTTCAATTCACTCATAAATTTTTTCTTTATTGCCTTGCGTAAATTATTTCTAGGAGATCTAAAAGTTGCACGAAGTTTTAATTTTGGTACAGGACATTGGGCATATTAGCGGGTCTATTCCATCTTAGTCATGAAGGCGTGTAGGTTCACTAATCCAATTGTAACTTTTTATAAATTTTTCATTTGTCACTCAACGATGGAACTTTGCTTATTTCTTTGTTTAGGATCAATGAACAATCAAAATATGGTCGAAAGAAAAAAAAATCTCTATTTGAGAGGGCTTCTTCCTATACCTATGGATTTTATTGGATCATATTTTGTTAAGTGTATATCAGACGTGACATGAACATTCGAAAAATGTAACATGACATGCAACTTTGTGCGTAGAATAAACTCTCTTTCAATCTATGCCTATTTTAGATGAAATGTCCAATTTATTGATTTGAAGGTTGCAATGGAACAGAGGAACTTTTATTTTAAGTTGCATCTATGTAATGTCAAACATTCAAAGGAACAGAGGAGCTTTTATTTTAATTGCATCTATGTAATGTCAAACCTTTAATTATTTAATAAAATAATCTTCAATTTAGTTATTTACATTTTTGTTCGTTGCTTACCTATATTATTGTGGGAAATTGCAACAAATGTTCCAAACATTTCAAAACAATGCAAATTACACCTAAACCTTTAATCATTAGAGAGTCTTCAAACCTACCTTTGAAAATTGCGCTGCGGAAGGAGTACGAGACGATTTTTGTCCAAAAATCCCTTAGTTGATCAAAAGTCAGTATTTGACCATAATTTAACTAATTTTTAAAACCGCAAAATGGTCTTTTATCCTTTAACTAATTAAAGGGGGGAATTTGAATGGCGTTTCAATCCTTCTAAAAAATTACAACTCGGTCTCAAACCTTTAATAAATGTGTATCAGAAGGACCTCTAATGATTTCCATCCAAAAATCTGATTGTTGACAAAAAAATATTCATCTTCTCTGATCCATCCAACCCAAACGCCTAAGTTCAAACCCATCCAACCCCACCCATAAGTAGATGGGGAGCCTATGCCGTCACTTCTAATGATGGTTTCGAAGAAATTTATATATTTTTATTTATTTGTTCCCCGCTCTTTAAAGGTTCTTATTAGAAGGAAATGAAGTTGATGGAGATGAAAAAAATGAGGTCAGCGGAGGTGGAGGGACCTCTAATGCAAAATTTTCATTTTTAAATTAATTAAAAGTTAAAAGACCATGTTGTCTTTTTAAAATTGGTCAAATTATGGTCAAACATACACTTTTGGTTAATTAACGAATTTTTGAACAGATGTCCTTCTATCGCACAATTTTGAAAGGTTTGAGAACTAACTATTACGATCTAAAGTTTGGGTATAATCTAGAATGCAATTTTTTGCATTATTAATGAACCTGAAAGAAAAAAAAATGGTTGAAAAGAAAAAGAGTAGGATAACATTTATGGGAAAATTGGACCATCTTGCCCGTGTCACATTCACGTGCAATGACGCGTTGTCTAATTTAACTCAGCTAACTATCCATCTCAACCCTGTTTAGGTAAAATGAAATTCTTTGAATGGAAAAGACAGCAAGTCTTTGCATGTGATTGCTCTTTCAATGCATGAATGAAATCTTCAATTTAGAATTGGCATGGTCCAGTCGGCAGTCGGGTCGGATTCTTTGGAGAATCACACTAAACTGGTTTTTATTGCAATTTAACTTTAGGGATCTGCTGATTTGAGAAGAGAAGACAATGTAGCTCACACTCTTATGCTGTTTATGGGCAATTAAATGAGGTTGATAACATAGTTCTCTGAATCTACTATCATCCATTCAATTAGTTATTAGCATTCAAACTTGAGGTTGATAACAAAGTTCCTATGTAGTTTCCTTTCAAATATGTTCCATCAAAATATTTGGATCCGACACAAATACAAGACTCACAAGAGTCATCAATTTGTTCTTTCAACTTCATCAAGAACCACTTCCACGATACATCATTCTTTGAATCTACTATCATCCATTCAATTGGAGATTAGCATTCAAACTTGAGGTTGATAACAATGTTCCTATGTAGTTTCCTTTCAAATATGTTCCATCGAAATTTACCATAGGTTGTAAATACAGTACTCACCGAGTCCCTGTGGCCGCCCGTGCTGGCTTCATCGAAAATTTTCTTTTTCCTTGTAATGGGCGGCCCCTCGATGGTCACTTGAGCGGTCGCTAAAAGTTATCCATGCTCACTTTAGATCTTGGATCTGCCGGTGCCTCTAGTCTTTTCCATATTTGATTGTAAAGCCAAAGTCTAGTTGCATGTCACCAGTGATGCTTAAGAGATCTAGGGTTGACTACCAAAAAAAAGTCTTCCTATTAGGTGTTGTCCAATAACTAAACTAGGTTTCTGTCTTTGATCTCATCAAAGGAAATGCAAACCACATGAGTAACCAGATTCGTACTTACAAACTTTAAGAACAACAAAATTCTTGATCTATGAAGCAAACAAGTACCAATTACGATTCCCACAATCAATGCAAACCAGAAACCAGAAACAAGCAACTCTTATTGGACTTCAACACCTTCAATTTGAGTCATTTTATAAGAAGCTGTGCTAAAAAGTCCAAATTGGGTGACAAAATGAAGGCCGCCCAGCATTCCTTTTGTCACACAACTTGGGTGAAATAGCATTTCCCTTTTATAAGAGCAATTCATGTACACTTTTCAATTATGGAAGGAAAAAAATGTTGTATATTATATTGGAGTCATTGCTAAACACAATGTTGTGTTTAGCAAGAACTCCACCATTGTTGTATATTATATTATCCTAGTGTGGTGTGTATTGATAAATTATACTTTTTTTTTAATTATGTATAGGTCTTCACTATAACCATTTCGTATCAAGAGAGAGTGCTTCAAGATTCCTGCACTAAACTTTTAGCACTTTGTAATATGTACAATTCAAGGATCGGTCATTTTTGCAGGAATAATCTTATTTAGTCTCACTGGTGTTATAACCTCAATTTGTGTGATGTTAGATGATAGACTAAATGAAAGGTTATTGCACTTATCGCTTAAGGTGTAAAAATGTCCATGTGCCACAAGTGAAGAAAAAATTTTAAAATGACCATATTTAAAATGTCACGTGTGAAATTGGCCACATTTGTAAATTCCCCTTTATTATATGGTTTATAATTGGGTGTTCACACATTTTTTTATTATTTTTGTTAATGTCACCCTATTTTAATTGCAAGGAAGGTTCTCAATTCTTGCTCATTATTTGTCCTCAATTTTTTGGAGCATATTTATCCTAACTTTCAATTAATTAACACATCTTGTTTTACTCTCTAAATATTTTGTTAATGTACATTAAAATGAGGGACATATTGAAAATAAGAATATAAAGAAAAATATTGAAGACATAAATGTAAAAATGAAAAAAGGTTAAAGATATTCATTGCAATTAAAATATTATATATTTTAACAAACAAATATATCAACATGGAGAATGTTTAAAGGAAAAAAGATAGCAATCCAATTGCCCAATGCCATAAACGAATAAAAGTTCAAATTTAATTATTTTTATTTTTGTTATTGCTTCCATATATTATTGCCGAATCTAAAAAGGGGGAAAAATTGAAAAGAAGAAAGAAAGAAAGAAAGAGATGAATCCAGAAACACTTTTGGAAAAATTGGACCATCTTAATGCTAAATATGCCCCTTCACCCCGTGTCACATTCACAAGCAATCAACATGGCATGTACGTGGAAGGAACGTGATGATCATGTATGAAGAATAAACGTGTTATTTAAGTGTTATCTAATAAATAAACTTAACTTGTTTGATACAAAGCATGAATTGGTAACTACGAGTTAACTCATAAAAAATGTATTGATTTTATTATCAAGTAGAATGAATAAAAATCAAACCTTTTTTTGGTAGGAAATTAATTGAATAGACTAGTAATTCAGATTGATTGTGGTATGCTTCATTTGGTTCCACTTATTTTTGCCCACCCCTGCTACAATTCAATATTAATTTGAATTCCGTCTATATAATGTCAATATCTTTTGTTATTTAATAAAATAATTTCATTTTAATTATCTAATAATAAAAAATTAAAGAAAAAAAAGTCAAAAGAAATGGAAAATCTTGTTGAGTAGTATACCCGTCACCACGTGTCAATTAATGAAGGTGACACATGCAAATACCATTCACACTTGTGGTTGCTAAGAGTTCACGACGGGCTCACTCTCCCTTCTCAAACTCTTTCGTCATGCTACAATTCTATTGAAAAACGTATAAAAAATAAATGCACGCAACATCTTGAAAAAAATATGACACGAATGATCGTTCTAATGTCTCAGGAGGATGATCTTGAATATGGCTTAAATACTAACTTGCTTAGTCCATCTAAGCTCTAACTCAACATATTTGTTTCTCATTGTTCAACCTTTTCAACATGTTTGTCCTCCGGAGTATAGTTCAGTGGTGTAAATGACAAAAGTAATGTAGTCTCAACTGAGCTGACAGTTGCAGTGTAAGGATTCGATTTCTGCCTTTTATAAAATATGAAATTAGACTTTTTGTGAACATCAATATGACAGCTCTTATACCCCTGATATACTTAGGTATATTCCGTAATTTATCTCCTCTACAATGCTCTAAGAGCGGGACGATAAAAAACTCTCAAATTTGAGATTCAACCTTTTCAACATGTTTGTTTCAATGACAGCACGAATATACCAAAAAAAAAAAAAGCATCGTTTGAGAGACAAGAAAATAAATAACGTACTAAAGAAAATCTTGTAGTAACATATCATATCCTCTCTTCTCAATCATATTTTCCAACAAAAAGTCTCCCTAATAAAACAAAAGTCAAAAATATAAAAAATAACAAGGGGTTGTCAATAAGATTTTGTGATGGGAGGATTAATCAGAGGTAACGTCATCAATTGCATGATACATTTTGAAAAGACTGGAAGCAAATTATCAGCTCATTGACAAGACATTTTGATCAACTCATTGGTTGACACCATAGCCCGTTTGACCCCATTTTTTTGGAAATAAAAATGGGTGTAATATTTATTTATTTTTTAAAAATGAGTGACTGAAAAAGAATAAAAATTTTACAATTTATATGCAATATTTTTTGAAAAATGCAAGTTTGCCATAAAGAATGCACTATTTTGGATGACCAACTCTCACAAAAGAAGTGAATTTCGCGTGAATAAAATAATGTCCGACTTTCGAGGTGTGTGTGTTCGGTCATCCATTATATCAACCAATGTGGTAGTGTAGCATAACTCATATTTTTTTTTTTTTTTTTATGAAAAATAGGAGAGAAAAAAAAATGTAATGTAATGTAATGAGATTGAAGCGGAGCTAAGCAAATTATTACTACATGCCCAAATATGTCTTTTCACTCAAATTGCGTCAGAAATGAAATTAATTTCTCATCATATTTTTATTTATAAATTTGTCTTATTCAAAATATTTTAAAGTAAGATTCAATTAAATAAATATTTAAATTTTACTTTCAATAAACTTAATATTTGATTACCTAAATTCTTTAATCTTTCAATTATCGAAAAGTGAAATCATGCAATTCTTCATATACATCAATTTTAGGGTCTGTTTGAATCCCATTTTTCATGTAGAATATATTTTGAAATAATAGATTAATAGAGAATGTGTAATTAAAAAATAAAGAAAAATTTTAAATTTACGTATAATATTATTTTATTATAGAATGTATGGTTTGAACATAAGAAAAAAAAATATTTTGAAAAGAATGGAGATCAAACAAGGGCTCAATAGAAATAACATCATAGGGCTGATGTGCTAATTTTCCCAATAGCTCATGAAGTGTAGTATCTTGAAGTCTTTTTTTGACTACTTTTGTGTAAATGATGAATATGCACTCAAATTCACGTACACACTTTAGTCTTCCACTTATATGCATGGATTCTCATTTAGTATTTTAACAGTTTCATAAGATCACGTCGTTTAACGATGCTTTTGAAAAGTGAAACTGTTTTTAAATGTAAGTGAATAATTTTTTAAAAGTGTTTTATTTGACCAGAAGAGCTTTCAGAGAAAATTAACTTAAATGAGCTTCTTCAAAAAGTTTTGATAGAAAACATAGAAGCAAAAATAGAAATCAAACGAACTTAATGGCCAATATCTTACAGATATTTAACCCTCTTGATATACACTTTTACTTTAACAAATCCACTATTCTGCATGGATTAATCTATTTGTATAATCATGATTGACAATGCATGAGTTATCAAAAAAACAATTAGTGTCAGAAACAAGTATTTTTCAAACTGTCTAATTATAATTTGACCTATTGCATGTTGTATTATCAACTATAATTGTACACCGAGTATGATTTATTTTGCATATATGTCTTAATCCAATTATGTCTTGTATGACTTAGCTACTCTACGAATACCATCACTCAAGGAGTGAATTGTCCAAATAGTTATTGAACTTTATAGCACGCTTTCACAAGGTCACTGAACTTTAAAAATCATTCAACTCATCACTGAAATTTTCAAAAAGTTTATATGGGGTCACTGAACTTTGCAAAAAAAAAATTCACGGGGTCACTGAACTTTGCAAAATATTTTTCAGAGATCACTGAATTAGTGATCCCGTGGAAATTTTTTTGCAAAATTTAGTGATGAATTATATGATTTTTAAAGTTCAGTAACCCCGTGAAAATATTTTGAAAAGTTCAGTGACGAGTTTAATGATTTTTAAATTTCAGTGATCTCGAGAAATATGGTATAAAGTCAAGTGACTATTTGAACAATTCACTCATCACTAAAGTGTCCGAGAAAAGCCTCAATAGAAATTCTATAAGACAATTATTGCAGTTGTTTGACTAAAATCTCTCCAATTCATAACTCATAAGTGAATTTCAGACTTGAATTCAAGTATTAAACCGCCACAACCTTAGTCCCCAGTTGAAGAAAGTCAAATTAGAAGTTAAGAGGAAATGATAGGCAATGATGACTAGAGAAGAAAATATAAATCTAAGAAATTGAAGGCGAACTCAATCAAGCCCTTGAAATTATCAGATTGCAAATTTAAATAATAGGATTCTCTGTTGCCAAAATTCATTATTTTGATTTGAGTATTATCTCAGCAGATCTAAGGTCATCAGAACAGTATCTTGGACATCATTTCATCTTCCGCACCCAAAATTTGTACAATAATTAATATAAATAGAATTTATGATACTAACAGACGATAAAATCCACCGGGAGGAATTGAGTCTACTCGGCTTGGGACTAAGAAAAGCTCGATTCATTTTATTCGAGCCGAACTTAAGCCTTAAATTTAGGCTCGTTGACAGTTGTAGCCACATCACAGGGGGCCAACTGGGCCCTGACATTACCAAGCTCTGGTAAAGGGGTTTAACCCAATTTTCGATGGGGGCAATGAAATTCGTAGAGATAAAATAATAATAATAATAATAAATAAAATGCTAATGTCGAAAACAATCTGCTAGGCCGACATTGAGCAATATCTTGGACAATCATTTCATCTTCCATACCCAAAATCTGTAAAATGATCAATATGTGAGAATTTTTTATTCTGAAAGTAATGCTACATTTACTTATTTATTGGGAAAATACCAGATACTTAAGTGTTGATTATAAAGGACAAATTACCATACCAACTCACTTTCACCTTTCGTGCTCATAGTCCAAGGGAAAATGGGTAATGATCAGAATCGTAAAATTAATAATCAAGTGCCACAAATTAAGTTGTGATAAGGAAGCGTAGTAATGTCCATTAATATTAACAAACAAAAGGGGAAAAAATATAACCATAAAATAATCCCAGTAGTTGTGCTTAAAATTAAGTTGCTTTTAAGTCAACGAAACATAAGTAGAGCTGCCCCAAAAAAAGAAACCCAGCACCCCAACTATAGATTTCAAACCATATGTTCCTAGAAATCATGTGTTATGCGGAAGAGAAGACCACCAAGACTTTTTTTCAGGCTCAATTTCTCTAATGATTGACACCACTATGAAAAATTACCCAAACTCCCTCAACCACTTCTCACATATGGTTGCTTCTTGTTCACCCACTCAAGACACTTAAAGGAAGATATAATCACAGAGTGAAAGTAGCCACCAAGACAATGGAGTGAAAGAAAACTGTAGACAGGAACACAGAGAGAGCCACCCGTTTTCTTTTAAAGGGAGAGAAGTTGAGACTCATACATATATACCAAGAGAAAAGAGACAACCAAGATAAATGGGGTGTCATTAGGGTACAGTGATGGGTCGAGCCCCATAGGAAGGTAAGAGGGCTGCTGAGTGGGTTCCCATTTGTTAGTCGTCCAAATAAGTGGAAATGAGTCATGAGCAGCACTAATTAAATTATGATGCTTCAAATGGCTTAAACAGTTTTGTGGTCAGATCATTTTATTTAGGTATCGATTTACTGTTCAGTCATTTTGGTTGATGCCGATTGATAAAATTTACTGAGTTACATCATAGCTCGGGAGGTCATTTAACAACAATTTGTCCAACAAACCTCCATCTTGGTGACAAATGACCTGCAAAGAAATATTATCACTTGTTAGTAATACTTCCAAAATAGGGACGGTAAAATTGGAAATTAGTTACCTCCATCGATGTTTAGAAGGTCCTCACAACTTCTAATGTATGTATCTTTTCAAATTTTATCACTTCTTGTGACATAATATCTCTAATAAGTGTAGCCTAACATCAATGTGCTTTGTGCGTTCGTGAAAGACCGAATTTGTGCACAGCTGTATAGAAAATTGACTATCTGAATATGCTACTGCACAGTCATTTAGAACACAGAATTCATGCAGCAAATCTCTAAGCCACAAACTTCTTTAATTATTTCAGTGGTAGCAATATATTCTGTTTCGATCGTGGATAGTACAACTATGTGTTATAACTGTGATTTCCAACTAAGGTAGGAGTTAGATAAAGTAAACACATATGCAGAAGGGAATTTTCTTTTATCTCTATCCCCCACATAATCCGCATCTACAAAACCTTATCAATTTCACAATTTCTTTATTAGCACCAAACTTTAGACATACATCACTAGTTCCCTATAAATATCTTTACATCTATTTTAAGGCTTCCCAGATATACCTACTAAGGATACTAATAACAAACGCTAAATTCGATCTAGTGCAAACCATGAAATATATAATAGATCTAGTTACATTAGAGTATGAGATCCTACTCATGTACTCTATTTCTTTTTCATTACATAGGGCATTGTCTTTAGATAATACAAAGTGCTTAGCTAAAGGAAATGTAACTAGTTTGCAATCATACATGTTAAATATTTTTAACAACTTTGAAATATAAGATAACTGATACAGAAACAAAACGAAATTTGACCTATCTCTCTCGATTTTCATACCTAAGATTCTCTTGACTTTACCTAGATCTTTCATGTCAAATTTGTCATTCGATTTTATTTTTATTTTACTTATTCATTTGGGTGATGAACCAATTAAGAGCATGTCATCCACATATAGCAATAAAAACACGTAGTCATTATTAGCTTCATCATATTGGAAATATAGGGAACGATCAAATTTGCTCCTTTAAAACCCTATAGTGAGTACAAAAGAATCGAATATTTTATATCACTATTTAGGTGATTGCTTTAAGTCATATAAAGACATTTTCAAAAAAATACACATGATCAGATTTTAGTTTGTCTTTAAAACATTTTTGTTGATTCATAAATATTTGTTCATCAAGTTCACTGTGTAGAAAAAAAGGGGTTTTTAAGTCAAGTTGTTCAAGTTTTCAGTCAAAATATGCAACTAATACAAGCATGACCTTAATCGTATTATATTTAACAACTGATGAAAAATCTCGTTATAATCAACACTCTCCTTTTGTGTGTATCCCTTCACTACCAACCTAGTTTTAAATCTTAAGGGTTCAGATGTACTAATACCATTTTTAACCTTAAAAACTCACTTACAGTCAACTGTAGATTTATTTTTAGGTCTAAGTACTAGTTCTCAAATTTTTTTTTTTTTTCTAAGAAGCTCATCTACTCTTTCATTGTCTTAAACCACTTCTCAAATTGTTCACTCTTCAATGCCTCTCAAAGGTTTTTTGCTCTCTATCAGCTAGATCCTTATAGTTAGTGTGAGCAAAAGCTAACTCTTCATACCTGAATCTCCTAGCTCTCTCGTTTGTCTCATCTCTCTATCTCTAACTAAGTTATAGCCCGCTAAGTTCTCGGGATGCTCTACAAACACTATTTCTTCTCTATTTTCCACTTCAAGTTGCTGAACCTGAGTCTCCACTTCATTGGAGGTGGTAGATGTAGATGTGCTAAATTTTCCTAACTCTACCTTCAACTGATCTCTCTCTTCATCTTTCACTTCTTCACTCACAGGTTTAAAATTAGTCTTAAGGTAGGGAATCTTAGCCTCGTTAAACGTTATATTTCTACTCATAATGATCTTAACCCTTGTTTGGCTTCTATCTCATAGCATGTAACCCTTGACACCTTCTGGTAACCTAAAAAATACATTTCCTAGCTCTAGACTCAAGTTTTCCTACACTCTGATGAGAAAAATAGCACAACCAAACGTTCTAAGTACAGAATAATCACTTAGTTTACTATACCATCATGAGGAGTATCACCATTCAATGCAGCAGATGGAGTCAAATTCATCAAATAACAGTCAGCCATAACAGTTTCGCCCCAAAATGACTTTGGTACACTAAAATTTAACATTATGCATCGCATTTTATCAAGTATAGTTCTATTCATCCTTTTATCTACCCCATTTTGTTGGAGAGTGTAAAGAACTGTCTTATGCATTATTATTCTATTTTCTTTACACATATTGTCAAATTTAGTGTTACAAAACTCTAGGCCATCATCAGTTCTCAGAAACTTAATCATTTTGCCTATTTAGTTCTCAACTTATTTTTTCCAATTATTAAAACTATGGAAAGTATCGGACTTATCTTTTAAAAGATAAACCTACACTTTTCTCGTGTAATCATCAATGATAGACAAGAAATATGCACATATTCAAGCATGCCTTTAATTTCATGAACACTTGTGGAGACAGAAGATTTATGCTGTTTACCAAGCACACAGTGATTACAGAAAGATAAATCAGATACATAGTCATTACCAAAAGTACCCTTTCCATTAAGGAGTTTAAGCCCTTTGATACCCACATGTGCTAGTCTATAATGACATTTATATGTGTGACCAACTTTGGCAGAAAAGATAAAGAAATCTAAACCTCTGATTACTTCTCTAGTATTAATATAAATATCATTTCTTCTAGTTCCCTTGATGGAAACAAGTGTGCCATTAACATAATTTTAAAACTTCATTTCCAATTTTACTAGTGAAGTCAGCTTTTTCAAGCCTCCCTACTGAAATTAAGTTCTTAGACAGTTCAGGAATGTATCTAACATCTTTTAAAGTATAAACAGAATCAATGTCAAACTTTAAGGTAACATCACCAATTTCAACAACAGTATAATCAGAATTGTCACATAGTACAATATGCTCATCATTTGATTCATGTAAGTTTTCAAACCAATCTTTTTGTGATGTTACATGAAAAGATGCACTATAATCAAATATTTACTTATGCAAATGAGAATTAACAGTTAGATTCAATTCAGCAGTATAAGCAACATGACTTGTAATCATATACACTTCACCATCATAAATATTGGAAGTTGAAGACAATATGCTTACTTCATCTCTCTCTTAACCCTTCAGCTTACCATTCTCTTTATAGCAGTTTTTATAAAATGTCTCGTGCTCCTATAGCTATAGCATTTTCTAACCTTAGTATTAGATTTTAATCTAGACCTACCATTGCCTTTTTTTTTTACTACTTGACTTGCCACTACCATGGAATCCTTCATGACTGTTTTGCCTAAATTGAATTCTATCCATCACCATGTGAATCTCATCGCATTTATTATCATATTTTGTAATTTTAATCTACATATCCTTACTTTTGAGAGAGTCAATGACAATTTCTGACGTCAAAGTGTCTTTACCATATTTGATCGCATTTATAACTTCCTTATAAGTTTTAGACATTAAATTAAGTAGGATTATAGCTTTATAGGTTTTTAACACCGTTTCTTCACAGTTAACGATATTTTGGATAAGTTTGTTAAATACGTCTAAATTGTCACCAAGTTCCTTTGAATAATTCATTTTAAAACTGAAAAAACGCTCAAATAAGTGAAGTTTGTTCGAAGTAGATTTGAGCAAATACAAGTCCTCTAATTTTTTTCAAAGTTTTTTAGTGATTTTCAATTTACCCACTTTTCTCAAAATAGCGACGGACATGTGTAAATTGTTTGAAGTATAAGCAAGCTTGTGGACTTTTTCTTTTTGTTCTTTTGAAAAATCAACAGAAAAATTGCCTTCAATTACCTTTGAAACTTTTTGTTGGACTAAAACATCTCTTATCTTTTGTTGCCATATAGAAAAATCATATTTTCCGTTAAAAAATCCCAAATCAAAATTGTGAGTTGTCATTTTTTACAAATCAATCCAAAAAATGCACAGAATCACAATTAAGCAACACAAAGTAGTCATAGGGTCACAGACAGTCTACACCGTTCTAGATTTTCAGGGGCTTCGTAAGTTTCACAATCTTAGATCAAAAGAATGTTCAAACAAGGTAAGGTCTAGGTATTTAACGAAATTAACGAGACAACAACGGAGTATGTCAACCAAAACAATTCCTCACAGAGTATATCACAAAAGTAATAAATGAATTTTTATCAAAGTAAATCATTCAATCACGTGAGAGCAAGTAATTCCAAATTTCTAGCACAAGTAAGGATTACCTCACATATTAATCCCTAATCCTATTGTCACCCTACACAATAGCACACTAATGTTGAAATTTACATCGGGATAAGCCAATTTATCATAACGGATCACGTCTGAAGGTCCATAAAATCGAGATATGCAAATCTGCTGCTTTAGGGCTATCACTATTTTCCCAAAAAGATTCAGCAAATATTCTAATGCGATTGACCAATGATCATAGATTAAGCGTCCAATGGCTAAATCGTCCAAAATTTTATGTATAACCTAAAACGTGAAATTAATGATATCAGTACGTTCTAGAAAATTAATATGAACAACATGTATGAAGAAAACTTCTCCAAAGTCGTGGTCGCGTGCTGCCGTCGAACATGTACGCTCCACCGTCGATCGCTGCCATCACCACGTGCCACGCAGGAAGGAATACCTCCACTCAGTGACTGGTTTGGCTGAAATCGTAGCTACTAGGTTCAGTTTGGTTTGGAAAATCGAATTTTTATGGCAATTTTGATCTAAAAAAATTCCACAAAGGCTCTGATACCAAATGTTATGCGGAAGAAAATCTCACCAAAACTTTTTTCAACCTCAGTTTCTCCAATGATCAACACCATTATGAAAAATGACCCAAACTCCATCAACCACTTCTCACTTATGGTTGCTTCTTGTTCACCCACTCAAGACGCACAAATGAAGATATAATCACAGAGTGAAAGTAGCCACAAAGGCAGTAGAGTGAAAGAAAATAGTAGGCAGGAACACAAAGAAAGAGTCACCCGTTTCTTTCAAACGAAGAAAAGTAGAGATGCATACATATATATACCACGAGAAAGGAGACGGCCAAGATAAATGGGTGTCATTAGGGTACAGTAATAGGTCAAGCTCAATAGGAAGGTAAGTGAATTGCTAAGTAGGCTCACATTTGTTGGCCGTCCAAATAAGTGGAAACGGACAATGAACAACACTAATTAAATTAGACAGCTTCAAATGACCTAAACAATTTTGGGATCGGATCATTTCATTTAGGTGTCGATTTACCATTCAGTCATCTTGGTCGATGTCGACTGATAAAATTTACTGAGTTACAACTTAGTCCAGGAGATCGTTTGACAACAATTTGCCCAATATCATGAAAGGGATTAGATATAGACCACAGGCAAACAAAAATAGATTTTGAACTGGGAAGGTCACTCACTGAAACAAAAAATTTGGTTCCAAGTAGTAAATATGAAAAAGACTAGCAAGAATAACAGAAATCGGAGATTAAGCATGTATATATTAGAGCCAGGACTAATGAGAAATTTCGTCCCAGAAGTGTGCAGGTAAAGCAAACCATCAACGAATCAAAATTATGCCATATAGTCTCTCTTACGAGTTTGTGTATTCGAACATGTTTTCTGTTTATGCTTGCAGTACAAATAATTATCTAATAGCCAGAGCTCATCAATGAGGAGGTAGAAAACAATATAAGAGCAACTTGAAATTCTTGAGGTGTTGACGGCTAATTTAAATAAATAAATGTGTCCCCTTTCCAACGACTTAAGCTTTCTAGATGAGATCATTTAATAGTACAGAACTTATTGAAAAGCCTTGCCAAGTCAATAAGGGAAATGCAAGAAAGCAACCAAACACTTTCTTGATGCATCCACCCAGACACCACCAACTCCAACCCTTTCACAAAAATGCATTAGCACCCACCTAATTACAGGTTCAGACAAAAGGGCAGAATATCAGTTACATCAATAAACCCGTTCGTTTCGACTAATAGATTCTAATTTTTTTGGCTTGCCATTGAGCATTCTATCTCTTCTTCATAAAAGGACAAATCACATACCATCTCAGAAAAAAATATCACAAGCAAGCAACAAAGTTGTGAAACATATGAGCTATAAGCTATTAGTAGAGCAATAAGACATCCTGCTATTAAACAATGCTAAAGATACATTAATACTAATCAAAATGAAAAGTGAAAAATTCTTATAGAACAAATGGAAAACGTCAAGCCTGTGAAATTAAGATCGACTTCTCAGATTACATATTAACAGATACTTTGATTCAGAAAATTACAAGGATATACTGCTCCGAAAGCAATGCAATAACTTGCTACTTCAATTTTTTTTTTCTCAGTTTATATAGGTCATAGTTTCTTTCCTATTCTTTACCAACACCTATGTAAATATGCATGGCAACATTAGATTATGAGACTTAGTGGTGGAGCTAGACAATTTTCATAGTGGAGTAAAAAATTAAGTTGCAATTTTTTTATTTTTTGAAAAAACATAACATTAATGAAAATAGCTCAATACATTTTTCAATGCGTTTTCATACTTTCAAAACGTATAATTACATGGTTATTAAAATTGTAAAATACATTGTTCTCAATATTTGTCACCAAATTATCGATCCAATAGACACTATATCTTAATAACAATTCCAACAATATATTCCAATTAAAACTATAATCCTTAAATTGTAAAATTAATATATTTTTAGGGGAGGTCAACGAGCCAAAACTCATGCACGGCCCCGATAAAAAAAAAAGCTTCGAGCTTTATTAGCCCAAGTCGAGCCAAAGTCCGGCTGAAATTTGGAGGTTTGACTTGCATCTCATCGAGCCGGCTCACGAATTTTTATTTATTTTTTTAATTCATGAAATATTCATATAAAGAAGTCAAATAAGTTCTCCATCTTGACTAAAATACAATAAAAATATTCATATAGATACGAAAATATATGAATTAGAGTACAATTTTCAAGTGTATAAATATTCTGATATTCACTTGTAGGATTAAAAAATATTAGAATAGAAAATATCTTTTAAGTTTCAACACCACAAGATAACAAATAATATTATATTAATTCCGATATAATAAAATTTAAAATTTCTATCAATGTAATATAACTGGAATACTAATAAATTTGATAATAAATTCTAAATATAGATAGTTGTAGCATATTCATGTAAGCATATTTATATATAAGTTATCTATATTGATTTAAATCTTAAATTAAATATTAATAAAATAAAATAAAAATTGAAGGTTAGCAACAAGTCGGATTGAGCCTCGGGCTATTTTAGCGAGCCGGCCCGTATGGCTTGACGAGCCACATGGGCGGGCACGAACTTGAGCCAAGTCTTGAAATTTGGGCTTGGCCTGAGCCTTGAGTTGGGCTGACTCGTGCTTTTTTAAGGTGGAGGCGACGGGCTCATTTGTCATCCCTATCTATTTTTGTTTTAACAAACATAATTCAAATCAAACTCTGATCATATCTATATTCTCTCTTTATTCTTATCTTTATTTGGATTCCGATGAGTTAGATTGCAATAATCTCCAAGGGGTGTCGATACGAACTTAATATCTACATTGATTAAATTGTGTCTTTTTTAATTAAATTAGAACATTTTTATGTTTTGATAAGATTTCTTTTTATTATTTTTAACATCTTTGGCCTATTAAAAGGCTAGTAGGATTTCATGTGTAATTAGACTTTGATTAGTGATCGAATATTAGTATTTCTTTTCCTAAATGCAAGTGTAGGGTTGAAACCGACCACCAAAGTATAACCGGGCTCAGTTCACCTCCAATCGACACCACCAAAAATCCGACCCAAAACTTCCAACACCGACGACCCACTTATGGTTGCTTCTTGTATTCCCACACATAAACCACAAAGGTAAGGGTGTCACAAAGACAACGCAGCCACAAAGGTTGCAAGAACAAGCAACCAAGAAATCTCACAAAGAGAAAGAGGGGGGCCAAAGTGGACGGCACAAAGAAGAGCAGAGACGTGCCAAGTCTTATAACACAAGAGGGCTTACAATATATGGTAAGGTAGGTCACGGGCCTAATAACACAAAGTAAGGCCCAATAACAAGACAAGGTAAGGCCCAATCACTAAGAATAATGGGCTGCTCATGTGTGGGTACCAATATAGCCGTCCAAGTAAGTGGGTCGGGCCACGAGCAACTCTAATATAATTAGGCTGCTTCGAGCGGTCCAAACTAAATTTGATTGGGTCGTTACATTAATGACGTCGATATACCATTCAGTCATTTGGCTAAAGCCGACTGAATATAAAATCGAGTTTACATAATCTCCCGGGGGATTATTGGGTATCAAAACCCAACAATCTCCACCTTGATTCCCAATAAACCTGCAAGCAAACAAAACACACAGTTTATACTTGCACAATCAAGGTAACCAATAAAATTGGTATCACATACCTTACCTCGTGTTTTCGTCCTGAAACACATACCATACATACTCCGTATACTCACCAGAGCTAAGGTCAAGAACACCTAAGTAGAAGCAGATAATCACAGTTACAGTCAAGAGCAAATAAAACATGCGATGCCGATATACTATAGGATAACACATAGATCTTTTTCAAATATGTTCACACAGAACAACAGATTAACACCAAGTTAATCAACACACGGTCAACACATGTGCAACAAATACATAAATGACCCCACGAAAAGATCTCTCCACACTTATCCTATCCCATTCCGTGTTACTCCCACCTCGAGAACACATATCTCCACTCATCGCTCCACCACACTCACTAAACTAATCACTCAACTCATGTCTAACTGGTAAGTCACAATAGATCCTAAGTTCTCGGGATAATCTTTTATTACCACATCACTTCTCCCAAACTACGTGGATAATGGGGTTCCACCTAACAGAAGTGATAGAAGTGTCCTCTCTCACACTCCACCTGATCAGGGTCTCTTTCTGATAAAGTATTCTAGACATTTGATCACATCTCTACTCGTGATCCAAATGTCACACTCCATATCCCCCGGTACAAACTACAATGTACCCCTAGACACCTATACTCCACCTCACCAATAGACATCCAACACACTGCCAATTGCATCACAAACTCACTATGACAAAAAATACCTTTCGGAGACTACAAAGGTTAGATCTCAATTTAAAATTGACTCATGCACCACAAAGTTACTCCAATCACTAATACCCAAAAAATATCCACAAAGGAAAGTGGTGAAGGTAGCTCTCATAACGAGAATAAAAGAAAATGATTGGTTACTTCACTACACTCACAAATGAGGCTCACAAAGAGGAAGAAGATAACCCTACACGGCTACCTCACATAATCTCACAAACCACACAAGCTCATAAAGATAAAGGAGAAAACGGCTGCCCATCTTTCTTCTCACACCACACACAGAACAAACGGAGTATGCCACAAAACTCAACCCACTATGCATGCAAACATATTACACAAAGTAATAAGATCACTCTAATTCATGCAATTACACATATCAAACATATTGAAAGTGTAACATATCAATGCAACAAAATTAAGTGATCACACATCATGCAGAAAAAGGGTTATACACATATGCACATGCAGAAACCAGGTTTACTCTCCATAAACCTCATATGGGTCATCACTCGACCCAAAGCTACATCCGCCTCACCTCTCTCTTCTCATCTGTCTCATCTCATCTCTCTTGTCTAATCTCTTTGCTTATCACTCCGTTGGACCAAAATATCCATCTTCCCATGTTGCCATAAAAAATAACATTTTCCATTAAATACACTCAAATCAAAGTTGTGACTTGTCATTTTATGAACTAATCAAAAAATCACAGAATCACAATCACAAAGCAGTCCTAGGGTCACAGACAATATACTCCATTCTAAATTTCTAGGATTTCGTAAGACTCGTGAGGTCTCAGATTAAGGGAATGTTCGAACAGGTAAGGTCTAGGTATTCTAATGAAAATAACATCGCAGCGAAATTACGAATGCAACAAAATAGGTATATCCAATCATAGAGGGTTCCAAATAGCGACAATTATATCACAAAGATCAATAAACTAATTTATCAAAACTAAATTCTCAAACGCAACTAATCAAGAGCAAATAATCCTAATTTCTAGCACATACAATGTTACCCCTTCACGGTAACCACAATCCTATTGTCACCCCACATGATGACGCGCTAGTGCTGAAATTAATGGGATAAGCCAATTTACCAGAGCGGACGTATCTGCTACTTTAGGGCCACCATTATTCGTCCTAAAGATTCAACAAATGTACCGTTGCAGTAAGCCACGAAGTTATTACTGCAGTCCGACACGAAGCAGACAGGTACCGGGGCAAAATCGTCCAAATTTTCCTGCATAACCTGAAACACTAAACAAATAATATCAATACGTTCGGCAGGGAAAAATAAAGATTCTGCCAGAAAATGCTCGCCGGAGGACCGCCGCACGCACCGTTGCCGCTGGAGCCACGCACCGCCGCCACCACCATAGCAGCCGGAACGGCCTCCACCACTAGGAGCGCCTCCACCTGTAGAGTCCGAATATGGGCTCAGAAATCCTGGGCGATCACTGGTTTGGCCGAAATTTGAAGATTTTCGGTTCGGCCCCCTTTTAGAAAATCACCCGTTTCTCGCGATTTTTGGATGATTCTTTCACCTAGGAATGGAGCCCAAGACCTGCAGAGTCCAAAACCGGTCTTGGTTTCACTGGGTCATACCTGGATTGGCCGAAAAATAAGGTTGAACTTTCGGCGATGGTGGGTTCGCGTTCGGCCACCTTAAAAAACCGGTCGATTCCTCCCTCAATCACTCAAACCTCGCTCTGATACCATTTGTAGGGTTGAAACCGACCACTACCAAGGTATAACCGGGCTCAGTTCACCTCCAATCGACACTACCAAAAATTCGACCCAAAACTTCCAACACCGACGACTCACTACGGTTGCTTCTTATATTCCTACACATAAACCACAAAGGTAAGAGTGTCACAAAGACAACGCAACCACAAAGGTTGCAAGAACAAGTAACCAAGAAATCTCACAAAGAGAAGAAGGGGGCGGCCAAAGTGGACGGCGCAAGGAAAAGCAGAGACGTGACAAGTCTTATAATACAAGAGGGCTCACAATATATGATAAGGTAGGTCACGGGCCCAATAACACAAAGTAAGGCCCAATAACAAGACAAGGTAAGGCCCAATCATTAAGAATAATGGGCTGCTCATGTGCGGGTACCAATATAGCCGTCCAAGTAAGTGGGTTGGGCCACGAGCAATTCTAATATAATTAGGCTGCTTCGAGCGGTTCAAACTAAATCTGATTGGGTCGTTACATTAATGATGTCTATATACCGTTCAGTCATTTGACTAAAGTCGACTGAATATAAAATCGAGTTTACATCATTGCACGGGGATTATTGTGTATCAAAACCCAATAGCTAGTCTATATTTTCCCATTTATTTCCTCTTTTTCTCCTCTTTCTTCATTTATGCTTTTGCTTCACGCTCTACTTGATAAGCTGTGATGCTTAGATTATTTAGTTTGAAAGAAGAACCAGTGTCAACAGTATGGGTATAGGAATTTTTTTAATTTTTTTTAAAAATTTTAACTTCTTTGGCCTATTAAAAGGCTAGTAAGATTTCATGTTTAGAATATTAGTATTCTTTGAATGTCCAAGAATAACTAATCAAGAGGATGGTAAATTGATTTTTACAACTTTTTTCAAAAAATAAACTTAAATCAAGGAAGCAAAGGATATATTGATCAATTGATAATCATAAGCAAATAAAAGTAAGTAGATCATTCAAATAATAAATATAAATAAGATAACGACAAGTAAAAGAGTAAAGAGAATGCAAATGATATAATTGTACATGTTCGATCCAAAATAATGATATACATCATCCGTTACCAAACTCTCCTGCGCCTTTTCATCTCAATATAACCAACACGTTGACATACAACAAGGAACATCGATCCTTATATAATATTGAGTTTTATGTGACCTCAATATGACCCGCAAGTATAACAAAATAAATTTACAATGAACTCCTCTCTTAATAAATTATACAAATGAATTAAGTACTTAGAGATGTTAACACTTCAATGAATAGTAATAAATGATAGCTCAAGTATTAGATGAGAAAATTTTGATGAATATGATAATTTCAAAATTTAATTCAATCAATCAAAATTTTTCAAAGAGAAGATGAAAAAGAAATAAATGCAACGTAAGTTCAAAAATCTTCTCAAAATATATCTCTATTTCAATGAATAAAGGTAATAAATGAAGTACCAAAATAGAGATGAGGAACTTTGATGAATATTATGATTTTATAGTTTGATTCAACAAATCAAAGTTTTGATATAGAAAAATAGAATAAATGATACAATATAAATTCAAAACTTCTCTTCAAAATATATATCCCTTCTATGAATAATAAAAATAAATTAAGTATAAAAAGAGAGATGAAAAACTTTGATGAAAAGATGGTAATTAAGGAGTTTGAATCAATTAATGTTTTTGATATGAAGAAATAAATGAAATGAATACAAAGGAAAGCTCAAAGAATTCTGTAAAAAAATATCTCACTTTATACTGTTGAATCTCTTATGAAAAATAGAAAGAGTGAGAATATTTATAGAGTTCAAAACGTTAAAAAAATATGTAAGTGCCGATGACTTATCCAGTCGATCGCCTCTGTCCGGATGATCAATATAGCTATTTGTATAGTAAAAATCAAATGTCAGAACGATCAAATTTTGGACCTTTGAAATTTGTTTTTAATGCATAGAAGGATTTTGAGTTTAAACATTTATTGTCAAATATCAAAGTGTTAGTACCTTTACATTTTATCTAAGAAATCAAATCTTTGATCTTATTCCGATGGCTCTTAAATTCTTCGATCTTGACATTCTTCATGAGTCCGATTTATGATGATAGTTTTTGATCTTTTGACGATCATTGATCAACTTTTCATAGTATGGTTTGAAAAACTATGATCACTTGAATTCAACTTATTTGTTATAATCAACCATAAGTCAATATTCTTTCCCCAAATGGTCGTCTATTTCTTCCCATTTCTTTCCTATTTTTCTCATTTGTCTCCCATTTACGCTTTTGTGTCACGTTCTACTTGATAGGCTGCGATGATTAGACTCTTTAGTTTGAGAGAACAATTAGTGTTGACAGCATGGGTGTAGAAATTTGATAGATCGATCAAATGAGAAGCGGACACAACAACATAACTTCCAAAAATTTAATAGGTGTGAAGAAGGGGAAAGAGGGAGAGACACGAACAAGGATGAGGACGAGTATGAAGAGCATTGCTTCATGAGTTATTGTATATCAAAATTCTTCAAGAATATTGTATCGTTATTTTTAACAATTGTAATTTTTTATGAAATAATATTTATGAAGAATAGTGTGATTGTTCTCGAATAATGACTTTATAAAATATCAATATTTTGATAATATTATTTTAACCCTCGTGAAAAAGAAAAAATATTATATAAATATTTAGCAAAATGTTGTGGCATGAAGCACAATTATATTTTGAAAGAATTTATATTTATGAAGAAGCCTAAAATCCATATATATTAATATTCTAGAAGAATATCATCATTCTTCAGAACAGAAAATATAGAAATATTCTATAAAATTATTGAATTGTTAATCCTAAAGAAGCATGGTTATGTAAACATCAATATTTAAAAAAAAAAATGTTTTTTATACCAATATTCCAGAATAATATTGTATTGTTATATATTCTAAAAGGCACCATTTTATTCAAATCAATATGATATAAGAATAATTTGTTGTTGCTCCTCAAGAAGCATAAATTATTATGTCTTAATATTCTATAAGAATATTGTGTTATTGTCATCAAATAACAAATTTATACATATTAGTATTTCAAGGAAAAAAAAATATTAAGTTAATACTCTTGAAACTGTATAAATTATTATTCTAATTTTATAATATTTCGATTCTCTCGAAAATGTGGGAAAATTGTTTTCACGTATTTTAGGAAAAAAAAATTGTTGCGATTGTAACTTGTAAATGGTAAATAAAGTAGATGGTATATACATATGCATTGGCTGCATATAGTCAATTTAAAAGAAAGTTGGCATTCTTGCTTTTGCTATTCAAGGCCAAATATGAAAGTTCATTTTGGAAGTTGTCTTCTTTTAGAATGACGCTAATTTGTTTATAATGAATCATTTTTCTTTTATCTTGTTAACTTTCAAGGTATATATGACGATTGATGGGTTAATCCCTAAATGGTCACTAAACTTTGCCTAAAGTTTCCGCAGTGAAACTTTTCTCGTTAATCACTGAACTTTGCAAACTGGAATCTCATCCATCACTGAGTAAAAGCCAACTACAAAAGTTTATGTATCTGTTTACCTGTCTAGCGGAATGATTTACGTGGCACGTCGTTGTAATTACTGGATGCCAAATCACATAGTTGCAATCCACGTGGGAAGTTGTTGTTTGCCAAACACATTTTTCACCAAATAATAATAATCAGATTATCAAAATCAATCTCTTCTTTACTATTCATCATAAAAATCATATTCCTCTCATCACAACAACTCGAACACAAAATCCCATCATTGAAATCCAACAGCCCAGATGAAGAAATCCCAGTTCTCGATTTCTCCGAAATATAACAATCCAAATCTTCGACAACAATCAAATTTTTACCCTTCATTTTGCAATAGTAGCAAATTAAGATTATTATCATATTCAATTTGTGATAAATCGAAGTTAAAAACATCATACGAGAGAAAATTTTGCTATGGCTGCAATGAAACTGGATTTTTCGGTGTCGGAGGGGCCATAAAGAAGATAGTTTCACTGCAAAACACGGTCAGACTTGTGATAAATTTGCTTCGACTTCACGAAATTTTCCAAATCGGATTTAATCTTGTTTTTCGAAACCAGGTGAACAATAATTGTGTCGATATTTGAAGAGTGATTGAATTAAACAAATCTCCATTTTCCATTACTGCTCATGTACAGCTTCAATTTCTTCCTTCTCTGTTCAATATCACTAGAAATTGTATGAATATGTTGAAGATAAGGTTTCAAAATTTTCCTTTCATCCTTTTTCTTAATCTTTAACACAAAACTTCGATCACTTTTCATCCACATTTGGGGATTTCTTTTTTGGGTTGTCACTGACGGGTTTGGGTTTTGTTAATCTGATTTTGGATTTTTTAAGCATGTTTGGCAAACAAAAACTTTCGACGTAGGATGCAATAATGTGATTTGGAGTCTAGTAATTATAATGACGCGTTACATAAGTCATCCCGTTAGAATTCATCAACTTTACAAGTGGCATTTACTCAGTAAAGGATGGGATCCCAATTTGCAAAGTTCGATGACTAATGAGAAAAGTTCTAAAGTTCAGTGATCCCATGAAAAATTTAAGCAAAGTTTATTGACCATTTGACTGCCCAGACTTCAATTGGCTTGGTAAAGCTTGAGTTATAATGTAGTAGTTAACATAAAATAGTTATTTTAGATCAATTAATATAAACTTTTAAATGTTCAGCGTGTTGTTTGACTATTTAGACTATAAAAATGCAATCTTTACACCTAATGCTGTCTAGTTTTGACTATTGAATCATTAATTTATCAATATTATGTGCCATATTTAATCCCGTGTGATCTCATTCTTTAAAATTTCATTTTTTTTTTTAAATACATTTTCAGTCACACAATTTTATAATAAAATAATTTTGCGTATAAATATAAAACTTCTCCCTACTTTTAACCGCGCAATTTTCAAAAAATCACTCTAACAAAATTCATTTTAAGAAAATTGGGTCTCCGACACACTTAGCATGCTTCCGATTTCGTTAATTCTTAAAATACATGAGCATTTTTTTACATACAATGTTGTTCAAGGTGGAGATTCTATAAATATGTATATTTAGACTTAACATTAGCAAAAAATAATATAAGTGTGAGATCGTTCAAATGTTTTATTATTTGATGCATTAATGCGATGATTTTTTATAAGTGTGAGATCATTCAAATTACTTGTAATCGCCCTATGTGACATACATGTATCACTTTATTATTTGATGCATTAATGCGATGATTTTTTATTGCCTTATATATCAAATAACAAAACGACACATGTATGCTACGTATGACGAGTGACGACTATCGATAGTATTCACTGTGAATAGCATTCCTCATTTTTTAGGTAAATATGATTGACAAATAATTAATAAGTAAATAATTTAAAATAATTTAATACAGCTAATAGAAAAATTCATTAAATATTTTATATTGCTAAAATCACTCTAATTGTTATATATTAATAATAATATTGACATTTATAACATAGCAATATTAGAAAATGAAGGTAAAATTATCACAATCAATCTCACACAAGTTTCTAGCCTAAAAGACCTCCTTTCGATAAGCTTGAGATCCATGCGAAGTGGCTCAAACCTTCTCCTAGAATTATCATACGAAACACCGATGGATACTTAAAAAACTCCAAACTAGCTGCTAGGGGAAGGGCTTTAAGGTATGCTGAGGACTCTATTATAATAGGCTTTTATGACTTTTATGGAGCTTATTCCATCCTTGAAGTGGAGCTTAAAGCCTTGGTTAGGGGGTCAAAACTCCACAACAATTGGGATTTGATAGGGTGTGGGTTGAAATTGATTCCAAAATTTTCTTGATGTCAATTCTATATCGAGTTGGTTTATATGTTATAAGTGGAGTAATCTTTCTAGTTGCATGAAGGAGTGGCCGCGATCTAATTCGATTCAATTTTGAAGAGAATTGAATGGAACCAAGTACCAATGATAATAATATAAATGAAACTATTGATTTTATATCCAACTATAGAATTGAATTGGAATCGAACCAATAGGTTCTGATTCGGTCTGGACCGATTCTTTATATTAAAAAATTATAAAAATAAAGTATGAAATTAAATGTCAAATTGAAAATAACAAAAATTGAGTATAAACTATAAAACCACGTGTCATTTTTGTAACCTAACAATACAAAAAATTAATTAAACAAGGCAACAAATAAAAATCTACTACAAATTTTAAGCTCACCTTATAAAGGCCAAAAAAAGGATAAACACGGCATAAACGGTAAAAATTCGATCGAAAATCAATTTTTTTTTTTTAAAATCCATATAACAATAATCTTAGAAAAATGCTATTTTGTCTACTTGGTTGACCACTTAGTTGACGGGGCATGAGTGTGTGAATCCTGCGTGATTTAAATAATATTTCCCCCCGGATGTGAGGAGAGTGTGTCAACCAAGTGGTCAACTAAGTGGGCAAAGTAGCATGACTCATAATTTTATTATCTTTAGTAATCTTCAATGATCTTGATTCTTGATGGTCGATTACTTTAAAAACAATGAGAAATTTGAATTCTTATAAAATATTAAATTAATTTTTTTTGTTGAATTGTATTAAAGTTATGGATTTGTAAAGTATTTCTAAAATTATTTATGTTTGAATTTTGATTACTCATTAAAGAAAAGAAGGAGCGTATGAAAAATGAAATTTTAACTTCACATAATTTTGGATCCTAGTATTCAAAGATCCAATGCAATTTGATATAAGTAAAAAGAGAAAATTTGGAGAACAAAATTCACTATTTATTCTCAAGGTAGAATCAAGAACCGAATCGAAATCGATCGATTCTCAACATATGGTCTCAAAATCGACCCATTTAGTAGAGGAATCGAAACCGAAATCGAAATTAAAAAAAAAAATGCTCATTGCTAATTGCATTGTTTCTTAATTCTTAGGAATAATGCTCATTAATTTCCTTTATGCTTTAATCCCTGGTCTATCTCCCATTGTATCTGTTATTCATTTGAAGAGTTATGTTACACTACCACCTCATTGACATCGTGGATGACCGAACACATACCTCGGAGGTCGGGCATTATTTTATTCACGCGGGACCCACTCCCTTTGTGAGAGTCGGTCATTCAATGTGGTGCATTTCTTCTGACAAACTTGCATTTTCCTCATTTGAAAGGTAAAATTGGTAAACCTTCTTCCTTTTCGCTCACAGTATTATGCTTGGATTTTCGAGAAGAGATATTTTTGTTAAAGAAACAAAAAATAAATAAATTTTTAAAAATTAAAACAATTTATTTTTTAAAATTAAAATATGAAAACAAATATAATCATTTATATAGAGCATAAGGAAATCATGTAAAATGGAAATTTTATATTAAGAAGGGATGTTTTTGAAAAAAAATTTGAAAAGATAAATGTGTATCTATGTGTTGTCAAACATGTAAAATTTCTCCTTAAAAAAACCAAGATTTTTTCTACATTATTCCACGTTGACATGTTCTTACAAAATAAATAAATAATTACAATTCCTTAACCAGCGGCTCTCCCTCATTTTTCATTCAACATTCCACCACCTCTCACGACGTTCAGATCTCTCTTTGTCTCTGTCAATCTGTCCGTCTGTGTTTTGTATTACTGAGTTTTGCGTTAGATCTCTGAGTTTCTGGTCATCTGTTTATTTCATGTTCTATATCAAGGCAAGAATTGACTTTTGATACGAAGAACAAAGAAGAAAATGGCGGTTGGAACGTCCAGAAAAATATCAGCAGCCTCAGCAAGGGCTCACACCAGAAAACCAAAGCAAAAGGCTTCCGTTTCAGGATTTTCAGGTGGGTATTCCTTAATTTTTTAAATTTTTTCTCAGTACTCAGATTTTTCTCGACTCAATTAATACACAGTCAATTGTTGTGGTATCATATACTGAGAATATGAATGACATGGGAAAAAGTTTGAGAATTTTATTTCAGATAATTGGCGCTTTGAATGAATGATTTCTAATTAAAAAAACTGATATAAATCAATGGCACATTAGATTTGGATAGAGTAGATGTGAAAGTGATTGAAACTATGTTTCTGCTTATCTTCTTATTTGTATTCTGTGTAAAGTTTACCTGATGCCCACTAAATCAATATTCACTTGATTGACATATAAACATGAATTTTCTAGCTGTTCCGAGAACTATTTCTTAGAAAGAATTTTCTAACTTCTTGATCCTGCTTATCAGATTCCCTGTCTGTTTCCATCTAATTGTGTTAGGACTGTTATTTACTTGTAAGTCAATGTTTTAGTATTTAATTTGATTTTGATGGAAAAACGATTATTTCCAAAATAAAATTCTGAGTAGCTTTCAATTTCGATTTAAAGTTTTGAGTGATCGTGTTGGTGCATTAAGATACTGTGTGCTGGGTAAAATAAGTGATTTTGTTGAAAATTGAAATATTTGGTTAAAATTGTCTGCATTTGATATGCATCTATAAAAAGGTTTGATGCAATAAATTTATTCAAAGTTCATGGTTTAATATGTGCTTAACTATTGAATCAACCTCTAACTTCCTCCAATTAAAATACCTATACCCCCAACTCATTTCTGTTGGAACTAAACATTTCAGGGGTGTTCAAGAAAATTCTATTGGTTTCCTTCATCGGGCTTTTGGCATGGGCTTATCAGGCAACTCAGCCTCCTCCTCCCAAATCATGTGGCTCACCAGATGGACCTCCCATTACAGCATCCAGAATACAACTTAATGATGGGAGACACTTGGCTTACAAAGAATATGGTGTCCCAAAGGATAAAGCGAAGTATAAAATAATCTTCGTCCATGGTTTTGATTGTTGCAGACATGATGTTTCTGTTATAACCTCAAACCTCTCCCCGGTAGCAGCTTTTTCTTGTGTTGTTACGTGGATTTCTGAGGATCAATGTTTTTATGTTGAGTATAACGTAATGTGGACTTAAACCTTATTTTGAAATTTGTTCCAGGATCTTGTTGAAAGTCTAGGAATCCATATTGTTTCTTTCGACAGAGCTGGTTATGGAGAAAGTGATCCTAACCCGAAACAAACAGTTAAGAGTACCGCTTTTGACATTGAGGAGCTTGCTGATAAGTTGGGATTGGGATCCAAATTCTATCTTGTTGGATTTTCTATGGGTGGACAGGTGGTATGGACCTGCCTTAAGTATATCCCTCACAGGTATGATATATCTCAATTATAACTGTTGGGGTTTCACAGAAGCATAGAACATGTTTGACTAAGGTTAAAAATAAGTCAATATTACTTCTCCTTTTTTTTTCCCCCAAACATTTTGGGCCATATTACTTTTCTTACTTTGAAAAAAAGGTTCCTTATTTTGAAAGAAACTCTTACCTTGTTGTGAAAATAAGTAGTGATTCCCAACTTTGACTTGTAAAAAGAAGTATTTATACGGAACTTAATTATAAGTAAACTTTTTAAGCTAAGCCAACATGCTAACAGAGTAGTGAAACCATTTTATATGCATCATTACTCCACATGGTTATACTTCTCTTCAAATGCAAGCCTTAATTTTGTTCTTCTCATGCAATTTTGACTGTCATCCTGTACAGATTGGCGGGAGCAGCGCTTTTAACACCAGTCGTCAATTATTGGTGGTGTGGTTTACCTTCAAACTTGACCAAAGAAGCTTATGATCAGCAGCCTCTGCAGGATCAATGGGCGGTCCGTGTTTCTCACTACATGCCATGGCTTATCCACTGGTGGAACACTCAAAAATTATTTCCAGGTTCAAGTCTTATATATCACAACCCAGCAGTTATCTCCAACCAGGACAGAGAACTTATGCCTAGGATTCAATCTATACGGAAGGAGTATCAGGTAATTATGATGTATATACTTTGATGCATATTGTTTGGCTAAATAACAATGAACATCATGGTAATTCCCCAATCATTATTACATCTAAGAAATGAATCTGAATGAAAAAAAAAAATCATAATGGTATTCTGCCTTAAAGTATCTCTTTCCAAATTAAGCCCCCGTTTGGTTCCCATTTTTTCACCATAAAAATGAAAAATATGACCGTTATTCATCACATCCAACCACCATATTTGACTTTACATCTCTTGTGTGGGCCCATAACGACTATATTTTTCATTCTCATTTTACAAAAAATATGTATCAAACAGGGCCTAAAAGTTGATTTTGAAATTATTATGTTTGTTCAGTGAATACATGTCCAAATGTATTTTTGAAATTCCTGTAAACCGTTTTATGATACTTGTGTTTTATAGCTTTAGCCGTTAGTTTTTGTCTGCTACTTTGTGAAAAAAAATTCGAAGTATGGGTATCATTTATACTTGTATTTCTTACAAAATGTAAACCGTTTTATGATACTTGTGTTTTATAGCTTTAGCCGTTAGTTTTTGTCTGATATTTTGTGAAAAAAATTAGAAGTATGGGTATCATATATACTTTTATTTCTTACAAAAATGTCTGTGGATAAAAATTACTAAGAGATGCCATCAGTAGCTGTTTATGGTTGACTAAATTGGAAAAAAAAAAAAAAGGGAAAACAAGGAAGCAAAGAATCTAAGAAGAAGAGATTAATAAATTACCACTGTTAACATCAACCCGGAATTATTATTCAGTACGTGTTCCAGAACATTTCCAACTCACTAACATTTGTTCCACGTAAGGTTTCTAATCAGTAATAAACTTTCTTCTTTTGATTATATAATTGTTTTGAGCTTTAACAGCAGGTGAATATTGAAAATTGTCGAACTAGAGAAATTTATCCATTTTATATATAAATCACAAGTATTACTTCTATTTAACAGTTGAATGCATGTTAAATAGTAGAATAGTCATCATCATACATCTTTCCTAGGCCCGCATTATCAAATATTATTGTTCACTATTGTGGAAATTCAATCGTGCTGGATGAGTTAATCTTTGGGTTTAATTGGACTTACTATTACGCAAAAATATGATTGTATTGCATAATTAAATATGCATTTTAGGACAAAATACTTGAATTGCAGGATACATAAGAATATCACTCTATCAGCTACACGACATGATACGTCTCTACTCCAACATTAAACACCCCTATTTTTGGCTCATATTTATAAACTGTTTAAACACTCAAAGACATCCATACATTTCGAGGGAATCAACAAGTACTAACCACTTATCCACAACTCATTTCTATTTATTTATAATTTAAAGTGTGTATAAACACTTCCCAAACATGTTGAGTTGTATAAAATGAATATTGTAAGATACTTTATTAGCTATGGATTTTGATTCCTTGTCCCTTTGCATCATGCATAGATATCACGTAATCCATCTTTGAAGAAATTATGCCCCCTTTTGGCCCCCATTATTCCCCATTAAATTATAATCATTTTTTTTCTCTTCTTATGGACCACACATTCTTCAATAAAATAATATTACATGTAAACCCATAAACTTTTCTTTCTTTCTTAACCACACATTCTTCAAAAAATTACTATTCCTCTCATTATAATATGAGATAACGGTGGCCAAACAGGCACTATAATTATTGCTATTGCCTGTGTTTTACTTTTCTCTTCATTCTTTTTCATTGAAAATAGTATAATGCAGTTTGATGTGAAGTAGTTATTGGCTACTATTTTCTGATCTGCTGCAGCATTTTAGGTAAAATGATAGGGGCAGAAACCTAAAATGGCGTTCGTACGAGGGAATGGGCTGAGAATTAATTGAAAATTTGGATTACTTGAGTCTGTTCCCAGTTCCTTGTTTTGTATAATAGATTCCCACAAACAACTTTCCCGTTGGACTTCCCATTGTCAAAAACACAGGATTTCCCACTCCGCTACTTCCCACACAGCCCTCCAAAAAAAGGACTAGGCCAGCCATTCCCCGATACCCAAAGAGCCCCCAAACAAATCAAAAAATGACAGACTACCGTGCTTTTCTGCTGTTGTTTTGCTTACTGCCTTTGCTCTTTACACGGGTAACAATCCTCTGTCATGAACTCACTCAGTTGTGTTTCTTCTCCAGATTCTTCGATCTAATTTTCAAACAAAGAATGAGCAAGAGATGTTTGGTCTACAACATACGAAATGTCATTGGAATTATAATAAATGCCAGAAACCTTCTTGTCAAAATGCAAGGTCTTGTCAACCAAATGACACTGACATGTTTTCCCATTGAATATTTTTGCACGTGGATTGAACCTATAGCTACATCTCGATCCTCGACTGGCCATTCCATTTTCTCCATAATACCAAAATGAACAAAATTGTATTGATAATGCAATTTAACATGCATTCAATTCAAGTTCACGTGAAGCACTATCTTTAATCACTGCAAGTGCAACTATGATGCCTCAAATTTATTTCTAGGGGCAATACATATTTTTTTAACCATCCCCTTAGCTGGTTGTGTATGCATTTTCTAGTGAATTCAACAAGTTTTACTCCCTCAATTTTGCATGTCTTTATGAGATATCTATACAAGGAGGCTGTGCTTCATATATCCCGTATGGATTTTGCTACTTGTACATAAAAAAAATGTATATAAACGGTTACCGAAAATGATGTGGGGGTAAAATATTAGATGAAAAAGCTGATTATATTTTAAACTGACAAATGGTAGAGTGTCATATGACATTATATAATTCTTTATGTAAATTTTGATGTACATGTAGCAAGATCCATCCTGTATTTTGTACTTTGCCTTATATGTTCTGCATGTAATCGAAAAGCAACTTGTATAACACTCATTTCATAATACTCTAGTTGTTTTCTTTTGCAACTTTTCTTGTCCAATTTTAAGTCTGGCTATTTTCTTTTCCAAAACTAACATTTTCCACGATTTTTTTACATTTTTGCCATGGCCAGGCACAGGTGAGACAGCAAGGAGATTTTGTATCCCTTCACCGTGATTTGATGATTGGATTTGGGACCTGGGAATTTGATCCTACGGGTCTGGAGAACCCATTTTTAGAAGGTGAAGGTTCGGTTCACCTATGGCAGGGAGACGACGATCAACTTGTCCCCGTGACACCACAACGTTACATTGCCCAGAAGCTGCCATGGATTCAGTACCATGAGCTACCAGGCGCTGGACACATGTTTCCATTTGCTGATGGAATGGCAGACTTGATCATCAAAACACTTTTAGCTGGATAGCCGCACCTTTCAGAGTTATGTCGGGTTTACATTTCAGCATTTTGGAGCATCAGCTCATTTATTATCTGCACATTTTGAAAGATTCACTAATCCTTTTTGGTATGATTCCATAATAATTTTATCCAAACAAACACTTATTTATCGTCTGTTGGGGATGCAAATTATTTTGAGAGAATTTCTGTCTCAGGCCAATGTTGTAAGGATATGAAGGCAGACTTGAAGTACCTCTTCAAGAAGAGATTTTATACGAGTGCACAAAGAAATATAAGATACCCTCAATGCTTCTCAATTATGGACGTGAGAGACCAATGCTCTTCATTTGGTGCAAATTTTCATATTTTCCTTTTGCCTCTCATTTTATACTCAATTTTTTTTAATTTCTATTATATCCTTTTATTATTTAGTAATTTAAATTTATTTAAATTAGATTATTATTTTTATTAACACTTGTAATAAGTTGTAAACAAGTAATAAATGATAACTATTGAATAATATAAAATTACTCATGAAAATTCAAAAAAAAAAAATTAGAAATTAGGTAGAAATTATTATTTTTTATATTGTGATATTAAATATAATATTTTTTAATTGTGGTATTAAGTGTAATGATTTTCAAAATTTATTAATAAATATAATATTTTAATTAATTAAATGTAATTTATTTTAGTAATTTTAGTGGTAATATAATTTGTAATTAAATAATTTTTGGAATAACACATTACAAATAAGGAAACCATTTGGTGGATTGAGTTGGAGATGACTAAGCCTATGTTTTGAGCCTCATTTTACTCTATATGTGGATTATTCTACATGTACATCAAGATTTACATCATGGTATACATAATGTCCAAGTGACATCTCATCATTGGTTAATAGAAAAAACTATTTTTCACCCGTCAATGATAAAATGCCATATGACCATTATGTACACCATCTTGGTGTACCTGTAGCATAACCCTTTTTATGTTACAATGAGTTTTGTAATAGTACTTTTTTGAAAACTGTATGATTAAAAAGTAAGAAAATATTTTGGATTTATGTACAAAATCTTTTGTTAAACAAACATGTAGTTAAAAGTAAGTTTTTGAATAATGGGGCTCAAATAAGAGCTAAATGAGTTGGTGTGAAAATTGCACAATTTTAGTGTGAAACATGTACCATTCTAGTTTAATGGATTCGAGATGGTTAAGTTACATGAATCAAAAATTAAAGTTGAAAAGTGATTACATTTGATGTTGGGTAGCACCCAATCCAAATAAAGTGGTCGATCTAGGGATTATATGGATGTAGAAATCGATCGAGAGTGTTTAACAACTTTATGAGCTAGTCACGGGCAAGGGCGAATCTAAGGATCGAGTTCAGCTAGGACGGACCGTGAACATTGAAAGTTTACTATCAATGGCTAGCGTCCGTGATTGGAGAATTGTTTATTAATATTTACTTAGATAACATTCAAAAAATCGTACGAACTAGAACTAGAAAATTTAGATACACCACTAGAAGTCTAGAATTAGATATGAACTTTTATTTCGGATGAAAAAATCGTTCTATAATCTACAAAATATCTTAAATTATTTTTTAATTAAACAGACAATATATATTAACAAAATACCAATATTCAATTTACAATTAAAGTTAATTAAACAAATATTATTATATTAATAAAGTTGAAATTATTTATGTGCTTATATCAATTTTATTTGCTTGTACGATTCCACTTTTTCTCAATTGATTTTTTATGAACAAAAAGTGGAATCTTTTATAAATTAAATAAGTTTTATTGAAAGACTCCTTATTGACATTAAGATCAATTTTTCTTAAAATTCATCAACCATTAATTGAATCAAACTCTCAAATCAATTTATTAGAGAGACGAAAAGAAAAAAAAAAGAAAAAAAGAGGGACAAAGCACTGGTGAATGTTTTTACTTGCATTAAAATCGGTAAAATGAAAGATATAATATTTTGTTACATTGATTGCTACAATTCAATAAGTGCCTTGACGGTAAAGTAGTGAATATGTTTAAAAATGGTACTAGGTTCGAATCACCTTCCTTATATATTTGTTTTGGTAAAAATTGTTGAAACACATAAATCATAAACCATGTTGCAATTCAGAGTTTCGAATCGAGGACCTTTAATTCAAAAGTGTAAGGGTCATCTCAGCTACCTCAAACGTTTGTCATTAAGGAGATTTATAATGTATATATTTTATCTATTTCTAGCAAAAAAAAATTCTCCCATGCGGATCCAGCACGCGCAGCCGCAGAGGCTCGCCAGTTGCTGGATCCGCCCCTGGTCATGGGGTACACTACACAAGGTGATAGAATGTAGAGCTTTTCCAGTGGATCTAAGAAACGATGCGAAGGAGTGGTATGTTTCATTGCCCCCATGGTCTATGACTTAATTCATCAATTGGTAAACAAGTTTGCCACCTATTTCTCAAACAGTGCCCGAAAGAAAGAAGAAAAATGGAGATCGGGCTTATGTAGGTGATCCAAGGCAAGATAAACCTTTGAGAGAGTATGCTACACAATTCAATAGGGCAACCTTAGTTATAAAGGATATCCTAGTCATACTATACAGTCAGATTCAATGACAGATTTTATTTTTTTCCAGATAACACTTGGCAGATTTTCATTGAAAATTGGGAAAAAGACACATAAAAACACTCAACCACAAGCTGCCAAATCATCCTGTTTTTAATCCCTATTTGTTCAACATTTTTGAAGGATATCCAGATGTCTTCAGTTGTCACGAACCTAGTCAATGATCTCTGGATCGACAAGTTTGAAACCTTCTTGTCCAAAAGGTCGCCTAAATCGATGATCAAGCTATTGAGGCGGGAAGAGTACATAGGTTATGAGGAGGTAATTGGGGAATATCAGAGAACTTTGTGAAGGGAGGGACATTGTGATCGTGAAGAGAAAAAACACAAGGATCATCCTCGCAATTGATCAAAAAAAAAAAATACCAATCTCACGATTACAAGTATTAGCCTAAGGATGGAATGATCTACGCAATCTCATATACAATATTAGCTATGACCTTGTTGCAAGTGCTTAAGGAACTGCGAAATTCTAAAGAACTGAGAAAAATCATTTTTTGATTTCCACTTCGACCAAGGAGTGAAGGACACTTCGGCATGAGGTCGAGAGGCTAATAGCCCTAGGATGAAAGGTTGGAGTTTTTGAAATTTGAAGTAACCATCATTATGGTGATCATATATCTTCTTGTGTCACATTATGGCATGTGGCATGGAATGCACTCATCGACTAGCTGATTAGGTCAATCACGCGCCAATCTCGCAAAGTAATTGACGCAGAAAGGAAGTTCAAAAGATTTACTAGCGTAAATCCTCAAAGCACAAAAATGGAATTAACAAGAGAAAATTGAACTCAAATTGAAAACTCCTTTATTTCAAAACGAAAATTGTTTAAATAGGCTCAAAAAATCATAATTTAAACGAAAAGACCAAAATAGACATAAAATGCAAAAATAGAAAAAAAAAAGGCTAAAAATTTCAAACGCCCGACGACCCGTTTTAAATTGCGTTTTTTAACTTGAAAATAACGTCAATCGGGGTAAACCCCCCTTTTAGTAGCCATATTATAATAGAAATTCTGACGCGCGAGCTGAAAGTTATGTCCGTTTCTTCGAAACCCCTCTTTTAGTAGCCAGTCGGTCCAATTTTTCTTCAAAATCTAAGGTCATTTGTCCTACATCAGTAATGATAGGTGGTCTTGTAAGAGGCGTCATGTATGACTGACACACGATCATGACTTGTTGCTTTGATATATGCATACAGGTGACGATGCAAGAGTAATCTTGACACGAATGAGGTGATGATTGAAGGAAAATCAACAGGTGACACGAGAGAAATACCCGATTGAGGTCCATGACCCATGATTGTGTACTCACGAGCAATAATACAAATAGTTCACAGGTGCTGAGTAGCTCACCATCCAAATAAGGTCGTCGATCGAGTGATCATATGGATGTAGAGATCAGTCAAGGATGTCGACAACTTTTTGAGCTACTGCCAGTTGCCACCTTGCCACATCCCCCAACCACGCCTTTTGTACTCTATAAATAGATTCATATCCCTCCAAATTATTCATTCAAACACTAAATCAAACCGCCCTTACACACAAAAACTCTCTTCTTCAGAACAATTTTGAATCTTCATCTTTGCCACCCGCAAAGCTTGCACCACCACGTCCCACCACCAACTCCACCACCTAAAATTGTTTAGCAAATCATCTTTATATCAACAATTATTTTCTGAAGTAAGAAACTGAAACATCTTTAGATTTAGCTAGTGATCTCATAATGTACCATGTCAATCCAAGAAATTTATATAAATAAAAATTGAATAAGAAACTAACACAACAATAAATTCTACTCTTAAGACTACCTGGTCAATCCCTATCAGGTTCTATCTATCTAGTCCAGTTGGAACAGGCATAATGGCCATCAAACAGCAAAGAAATGTAACGTGCCAAACTGCTACACAACTCGACTCAGCACAAGTGTATAAGATCAAACCTCGTCGCAACTGGTTCAACCCAATTGACAACATTATTATCTAGTTGACATGAGTTTTAAATGAGAAATTCTCTTAATATTTGTACATACTCAATTATTGTGAACTTGGTAATAAGGTATACCCCAGGCCCCTACAATAAATTTTTTGGCAAAATAATTAACAATTCAGTTAAATTTATAATGTGACCATGATGGAAAATATGTCCAACGCCACCACAAATTTATCGAAGCTAATAAATTAGATTCCTACCTTGTCCAATGCCCTCATTCCCAGACCTAGAAGGGCAAAAAAGTCAAGAAAAAAGTCTCACTTGAACCAGATAAGAAAAAAGATATACAGTAAATCTATTAGCATACGATATTTTTTTTTCTTTTAATAAATAAAAAACTTTTTTAACTTTCACTTATTTTTGTAAAGACTTGGGATCCATATTAAAATATCAACCTTATTAAGATGAGTAGCCCAAGATTTTATAAATTGACTTATGTTTACATCTTTAATCGATGTGAGATTATATCCCTTAACATGTTCCCGCAAGATGGTGGCTCGTTTGGACAGACAAATCTTGAAATCCATATACTCATATTTTTGAGTCTTACAAGAATCAAATCGCTCCTTGGAATTTAATAGGCTCTGCTACCATGTAAAGATTTGGGGTCCATCTTAAAAGGTCAATCTTTTTAAGGGGAGTAACCCAAAGTATTATAAATTGACCTATATTTACATTTTTAATCGATGTGGCATTATATTCTTTAACAATTTTTACATCTTGTTCTTAATTTTTTTCGTCACATTCTCAATCTTTAATTATTTGATGATAGTAACAAGGACATTAAAACATTTATTTACACTCATATTTCTAAATAAATTAAAAACAACAAACATATAAGTTCGATAAAATACTTGCCCCTCATCTACCCAAATATTTGAAAAAAAAAAATTATAAGAGACAACTTGTTAATTAATTGAAAATTAAGGATAAAAATGCGTTAGAAGAAAGATAGAGACGAAAGTGTGAAAACGAACAAATATTGAAGACTTTCATTACAACTAAAGGGTTAATTTCAGAAATAGTCAATGAAGTTACATGAAAATTACAAAATGGTCACTGAAGTTCAAAACTTTCATGAACGGTCACTCAATTTCAGGTACTTTCAGAAATTGTCACTGAAATTTAAGAATTTCACCAACGGTCACTGAAGTTTAGGGGATGCTTCACTAACGGTCACTAAAGTTACAAAAAGTTTCAGGAACGGTCACTGAAGGGTTATGCATTTTTTCAGTTTTTTGGGTGATTTTTTCGGCCACTTCCGACCACCAAAATCTTCGAATTTTGATACCGTAGAAAAGCCTACAATCTCCTCTTTAATTACCACCCAAAATTCTCCTCCAAATTCCAAACGATTCGACCGAAAAATCGCCGCAAAAATAGCCCAAAAAATTGGAAAAATCTGCCCAGATTTTTCAAAATTTTTGGCCGACTTTGCGGCGACTTTCCGACAACTTCCGACCACCAAATTTGCCGGATTTTGATACCGTTGGAAAGCCCACAATGTCCTCTTCAATTACCACCCAAAATCTCCCCCAAACTCCAAAAGATTCGACCGGAAAATCGCCGCAAAGTCAGCATGAAAAATATGGATAGATTTTCGGCCTTTTTGGGTAGCTGACTTTGCGACGATTTTCTGGTCGAATCTTTTGGATTTTGGGTGAGATTTTGGGTGTGGTAATTGAAGAGGACATTGTGGGCTTTCCAACGGTATCAAAATTTGACGATTTTGGTGGTCGGAAGTGGCCGAAAAAGTCGCCCAAAAAACTGAAAAAATGCATGACCCTTCAGTGACCGTTTCTGAAACTTTTTGTAACTTCAGTGACCGTTAGTGAAACATCCCCTAAATTTCAGTGACCGTTGGTGAAAGCCTTAAACTTCAGTGACCATTTCTGAAAGTACCTGAAACTTGAGTGACCATTCATGAAAGTTTTGAATTTCAGTGACCATTTCTAAAATTAACGCTACAACTAAATGTGGTAGTTTACAACTATTGTACTATTAGTATAATTTAGAGATGTTAATCATGCGAGCCAGCTCATGCTCACATAAGGGGCTAGTTGAACTCAAGCTGACTCGTTTTCAATGATCTCGGTAGGGCTCGTCCATTGGTGGGCCAAGTCGAGTAGGCTTGCTAATTTTTTAGAAGTTTGTATTTAGGAACACCACATAACACCTACATATAAAAATTACTTTTCAAAACTAACATTTTTGTCAAATTATTTCAAAAATTAGGTGATAAATAAATTTATTAAATATTAAATTATAATATAATATACGTTAATTATTTTCACTTTATGCCATCTCATGCACCCCATCCAATTACACCCATTGCACCACATTTCCTCCACCTCTCCATCGGCTATGACGATCGCTCCGGCTCCGCGACGACGATTGCTCCCGCGATGGACTGTCTCGACAGCAGCTCCGGTGATAGTTCCAGCGAGTTTTTTTTTTTATTTCCCTGGGCTCTTTAAGGTGGGAAATTGTCAAAAAACTTCTGGTGCCAGACTATAGAATGCCCAAAAGTCAAAATATTGTTATTCTTTTCTTCCTCAAACCAAAAGGCAAAACATAAATGCTTCAATTTTCTTTCTATAAATTGGAAAGTTATGTTCTTTTTCCTTGATGACAATTAGAGTTAGTGCATTGAAGTTCATTTGTGTGGTGGTGGTGAGGTGGTAGTAATGTTTTGGATATTGTATTAGTTGTTATTATTTTATGACCATATCTATATTATCTGTGACTAAATTTGTATACAATGTTACTGTTTGTGACTAAGTGAGTCTAATTTATGACTGTATATGACCAAATCATAATTAATTGATCACGTACAATGACTTAGTTACAACCAGTCACAATTAAGATGAATTTGGTCAAAAATGAATTTGATCATAGACAGACACAATTAAGATGAATTTGGTCATAGACAGTTACGATGAAAATAAACTTGGTCATTTGTATGGTGGTTGTGAGCTGATAACAATGTTTTGGGTACTATATAAGTTGTTATTGTTTATGACCATATTTATGTTATATATGACTAACTATGATCAAATTTGTATCCAATGTGCCTATTTATTATCAAGTCAGTCTAATTTGGGACTGTATGTGATCAAATCACAGTTAATTTGGTCACATACAATGACTTGGTTACAACCAGTCACAATTAAGATGAACTTAGTCACAGACATTCACAATTAAGATGAATTTGCTCACGGACAGTCACAATTAAAATGAATTTCGTCATAGACAATCACAATTAAGATGAATTTGGTCATTGACAGTCACAAAAATAAACTTAGTCATAACCAGTCACAATTAACACAGACTTGGTCATGGAAAGTTATAATTAACATACAAATAGTTATCACCACGACTAGTACAACCATTCCATCGCCAACATCGCACCACCACCGTTTAATCCATATACTGCATTTTCAAAACACTTTCCACTTCTCATTGCCGTTATTCATCCACACTGCCACCCGTTCACCACCATCACTAATGCCGTACCACCACTACCACTACCACCAACAACAAACACCATCACGCCTCAACACTACTAAATTTTTTGGTCACATATTATTTTTTAATCACGGATTATCGAATTTTATAATCACAATTTAATAGTTAGTTACAACAAATCAAATAGTTGGTCATATTCACCCGACCTTCGATCCCCGATACTTGGTCACAAACACTATCCCACCACTGTTAGATCTCCAACCACAAACCACGACCTCCACCACCACTAGATGCCATCACGACCTCCACCACCAAACACATCACCACTGCCAAGTTGCCAACACGAGCACCTTGACTGGCATTCACAAAAAATTGAACACCTACAAAGCAAAGAGTTATGGTAAATTATATTGGTACAATTACCGCAAAAGACATATTTACATTGGATAACAGCTCATAAAAATCATATTACCCTAAATCAACATTTTACAGAAATCCGTTTTCTTTCTTCTGGATCTTTAATAATGAAATATTGCTATTCTTATTTGAAGAAACCCAGTTACTAAAATTAAAAGGGGAAAAAAGAAAAAGAAAATGCCAGAATCCATTAAACTGAGATTTCTTTATAATGATAATCAGCATGTGAAAAAGGGTAAATTCCATAATCAAAAGAATATAACAGACACATAAATAAAGGCAAATAACTGAAAAAAGAGTAGATAATCATAATGGAACGAGTACATGAGTGTTTGTGCACACTCACAGGTGTCGGATGACGTCATCGGTAAAGTAATTGCTGGTGCCGGATGAAATATCCTGATGGGGATCTGCAATAGGAATTTACAACCAACGGTAAACCAGTGAGATGTACAAGTAGAGAATGCTGGAACTAACTAAGCCTCTACCCTCCCACGACACGACTCTAGAATCTAACACCACCAAACAAAAAAAACTTCCAACAATGGAAAATGAAAGAAAGGACAAGTAAATGAGCAAATCCTAACAGGTTAGTAATTCTCTCTCCATTTCCCTGCCAACATCGAACATTTCAATCCTCACTCCCCATATCGCCACCAAAAACCATCGGATATGCTTACGTGGTGGCGACGGCCGCGATCTCCTCATTTGAAGTGAAATGGGATAGGTCTCTGACGTCGGCGTAGCAGAGGGAAAGGAATAGAGGGAGAAGTTAGATGAAGAATGATGAGAGAGAATAAAATGAAGGATAAAGTTATTCGTACCCGGTGGTTCACTTGTTGGTTTACTCGACCCCACAAGTGCTCTCACATGAGGTCGGGACCTACTTTCGACAAGGTATGCCCCACACGCCCCAAATGTGAGAGAGATCGGTGGGCCCGAATAAACAAGCGGGTAAACCACCGGGTACGAATAGCATGACCCTAAAATGAAATGGTTAGAATTTGGAATTGGAATTGAGTGTAGAGTGAAAATGAAATGGGGGTGGAGTGGGTGGGTGGTACGTAGACTAGGTTTTATTAATTTTTTATTAATTATAATTATTAAAATTTAATTACGACCTGATTTTTGAAATTAAAATTAACCCTCATTGTTTTTGAAAATTAGTCCCTAAAGGTAGATTTCTAAGTAATTTTCCCTTTGCATTTTCACTTTTTGATTACAAGCCAGCTCACACATGAGCTCGAAACAACTCATGCGACTCGCACAAGATTTTGACAACTTGACTCGTTTGTAAAGAGAGCAATATCGACGAGCATTTCATCCCACTTAACTCTATAAAAAAAAAGAGAGATGTGTGTACAGAAATTTCACAGAATACTCACAATGCAGATGGTGGGTGATTTTTTGACATTTTTTTATTACACTATAGGATCCACCCATGTGAGTGTTTGTAAATTTTCAATAAGGAATTTCTCTGTACATATGGCATTTTTGATTAAAAAAATAATAATAATAATAAATAAGCACACCTGTGCGAGCCCGGCCCGGCCCGGTCGAATAGATCCCCCACTTCTTTATCTGCATGAAAATGTAGCAAAGGACAGGTGTTAACCTTCGAAGAGCCGAGGGCTACAGTAGAACTGTAGAAGCCATAGCAAAGACACGTGCCCATGACGTGTGAACTCCATGCAAATATTTTTTATTTTTAACATTATTCTTCAACACCCTTCGTTTGTAAGTATGGGCAGCAGCTAAATTTTTTCTTAAACTTGGTGTCATTTTGACTGTATGCATGTCTGAAGGGCCCACAACCATTAACTCCCAACCCGCCCTCTAAGAGCCAAGAACATCGTCTGCTGAGTGCTGCCCCAAATACATTTGCAAGATTGGTGTTTTAAGAGTTTAGGAATAGGACCCATCTTCTTCTTCTTCACAATTTTCTATATCATTATATAGCTATACATACATGTAAAGCTGCATGTCATGTTTTAGGGTTTACTCTTCATTTCATATATAATATATATACATATCACTTATCAGTTGTCTCTATCTTTTGCTTTTCCTTCTCTATCTAATCTGGAGCTTGCTTTGAGGATTTCTTACCTGCTCTGGTGAACCATAATAAGGTGTATAACCCTTACATACTTTTTTATTATTCAGTACTGGATATTATAATAAACAAGAATGTACTTACCAAACATAAATTCTGTTCTATATGTATTTTGTAGTGTATTTCTTGAAACAGTGATGGATTTCTGGGTGTACCTAGGAAATTGTATATGATGAACATGTTTACTCAGCCTATTTTCAACTTATATCCAGTCTTTTATTTTTTCCATATTGCAATTATATGATTTTATGTATCCAGGATATCAGTTCCTGAGAAAAACACAATTAAAATGGTGGATTGGGTAAAGGATCACTCACAATACCCAACTTTTTAAAAGATTAATGTTTAAAATCGTGATGGAATAAGTTCCAGGTTTAATTATGAGATTGAGACTATTGAAATTTTGACGGATTTGTACGAATCAAAAGCCATAGTTTGTTCGATGATTTGGAAATCGTCATTGATCTAGTTGATAACATGTTAAATATGTCTTCCTGGAGTTTGATTCTGTTGTTTTACCTCTATTTATATGCATGAATCATAGATTGGAATAGCTAAGATACTCTGTCATAGGCAATATTATCCATGGTTTAGTGAATTTATTTTAACGTGTAATTGCATATACTGATACTCTGCAGCGGAATCTTGATCGCGGAGATATATAGAAGACTTTTGATTACGAAAAACTCAAAATGGTAGCCACAGATTCCGACATCATGTCCCAAGGAGAGGTGGAGTCGCTATTACAATCAAGCGAACAGCAGTCGAACAACCAGCCTTTTCCATCACTAGGCAGACAATTGTCTATATACTCTCTCACTATCGATGAGTTTCAACACACTCTGAGTGAAAGTGGCAAGAACTTTGGTTCCATGAATATGGACGAATTTCTCAACAGCATATGGATTGCCGAAGAGAATCAAGCGCAAGTAAATTCCCAGTCGGACACTGGAAGCAGTGTCCATGCGGCACAATCTTTCCTACATGAAAGTAATATTCCGACAGATAAGGGCATAGCTAAGCAACACAGCATATCGAGACAAGGCTCTCTCACTATTCCAGAGCCTTTGTGCAGGAGAACAGTGGATGAAGTATGGTCTGACATTCACAAGACTCAACAGCAGAAAAATAGTGAGCATTATGCTCAGAATCCCGATTCTGCTCAGCCACAACCCACGTTTGGAGAGATGACATTAGAAGATTTCTTAGTTAAAGCGGGGGTTGTACGCGGACAGGATCAACCCCCGGCACCACCTCAGCAGCAGCCATATGGGATTTACCCAAATAGCAACAAACATACAGTGGGACTGGGACCTACTTTTGCTACTAGACCTGTAAGGAGTGCAGGTGGTGCTCCTGTCGCCAACGTTGCAACTTATCAGACGCTTCCACAGAGTAGCATCGGGGAGATGAAACAAGGTCCTGGTTATGCACAGCAACCATCGGCAGTCTATGGAGGGAGAATGAGAAATGGCAGTGGAGCAGGATACATGCAAGGGCAGGGTCTCGGGATGGGTTCACCTGTAAGTCCGGTTTCATCAGATGGATTATGTACAAATCAGGTGGACAGTGGTAGTCAGTATGGATTGGATATGGGTGGTGCAAAAGGAGGGCGGAGGAGGGTCATAGACGGTCCTGTCGAGAAGGTGGTGGAGAGGCGACAGCAAAGGATGATAAAAAATCGTGAGTCTGCTGCACGATCTAGAGCAAGAAAGCAGGTCTGCTTTCTAACTCATCAGTGTATGGAAGTATTAGATACATTCGATAAGGTTTCTGTAATTGGCATTCATGCTTATGTTGTTTTGGCAGGCTTACACAGTTGAACTGGAAGCCGAATTGGACCAGTTGAAAGAAGAGAACACACACCTAAAGATGGCTCTGGTAACTAAAATTTTTCAAACGAGTAGGCTAATCTTTATATTATATAGTTGATTCATTTTAATCGATCTTGGATTAGTTTCATTGACACAATGCAGTTACTTTTGGATCCTGGTTAATCACTTAATTCCTTTATACTCTGAACAGGCCGAGCTAGAGAGGCAAAGAAAACAGCAGGTAAATGATCTTAATGTTCTTTTTTGTGTATTGTTACTTAGCTGCTATGACCTAAATAAATTCATCCCCCTTCTAATTCTTCGAGCCTCTAGATGAGGCAATTCAAACATTCTCTCCGGTGAGAACCAGGACTTTGCCAATGCTGTCAACATGTGCAAACTTGAGTCCGAGTCCTGAGTTTTGACAATGATTACTGATTAACGTTTATGGGCTTCTGTAACTTTGTACACAGCATTTTGAGGAAGCGATAATGAAAGCGCAAGTCCAAACCAAGGTCCACAAAGCTAATGAGAAGTTAAGGGCGTTTAGAAGAACTATGAGTTGCCATTATTGAAGCAAATCCGTTTTGTCTGCATCAGAAACTAAATGCTTGATGGAAGCAGAGACGTAGGGTTGGATGAACCGTATAAAGCCATTTTCTTGTTCTCTGAAGACCAAAAATGAAAGCAAAACCAGTCTGCGGAGCCTTAGATACTTTGCATTACTTTTTCATAAATAGTTGTAGTTTTGAATAATCTAGTCGTAATATAGCTAGCCTTCTAGTTATAGTTGAAATACCATTTGGTTTCCAGTAATGTTGTGTTTTTCTGTGTGTTTTTTGTACATTTCTATTTCTGTTTCAGCAACAAGAAATTAAAGTTGAAGTTTGTAGTTTCAAGATCACTTGGAGGATGAGACCTTTTGCTTGCAAACACGACTTCTCTAGGCTTTTCGGAGGAACCTGTGAAAAAATTTACGATAATGTTCCAGTATCGATACCTGGAATGGTCATACGAAGAGATAAATGGCTCTGATGAAAGAGGCATGGTTATTGTAACTCCTCACAGCTTCAAGATATTTAATTCTTCTTGAAGTCTGATTCTTGGTGCTATACTAATGAGACCTTTCTGCTCTGTATGGATTAATAATTCACCATCCGAAGAAATCTGGAAGATCGGAACCAAAAGAAAAGACTCGTGCTAAATTCCATTTCCAAATCTCGTCCTTCAACGTCCATAAATCCATTGATTTTCTGATGAACACCCAGGGATGAATAAAGAGCCTAATCCCAGTAAACTCCATTAAGCAGTGCCTTTCAGAATCACATGTTGGATATTTGATGATGTAAATTCTTGTCTCCAACTCAAAATGATAGAAACGATTAGTTGTTCCAGCCCGAAGAAAGTTCCCAATATATAGCTCCGTTCACGCATAGAGGGTACCTATCAGCACATTTACTGCAAGGAAAATCACCTATTCTTCTCCAATGACCAGCACTGACGTCCTCGCCATCTCCAAAAGTAAAAACTTCACATCCCATACGTTTCCAATCACCACAGAAGCATTGATCAAACAAATGCTCAATTTTGTATTCACTTAAACTAGGAAGGAATACAAACCCAATATTTTTAAATGATTTAGTATTAGGACGATATGGGACACGAACAACTTCATGGAAGCTCCGTGACAAACATAAAGAGAGTAGATGCAGCACAAGATACTGAGCCAATCACAAGAAATGGATGTATGAACAAATCCATCAATTACTTCCTGAATTTCTGTAAAGTTCTCCAGAGGTCAGTTCAATAGTTGCTTTACTTTTACTCACTTCTCCATTTTCATTTGAAACATATCTTTAGATCAGTAAAAGGGGGTTCTGCTTTGACCATTTGATGCGTTGTGCAGCGAATTCCTTATCGTGAGTTAGTAAGTTGTGCCATTCTTTTGAAACACACCTGAACTGGCACAGAATCTTGGCAGGAAGTCTGGAGAGTATTTCAATGTTTAGATCATGAGAGAAATCAGTTGTTCCTTCGATTTTTCACCATATTGTTGCAATTCCTGTCCCCCTTGACGTGGTGCTTTCTGGTCATTCTCCTGAATGCTAAAGATATCCATTGGACCCATCGCCATACTGTCAAGGCTTCTTGTTCTATATAGTTAAGAAACAAGGGTATTATTACTCTTGCTGAAACTTCCTATATGTTCAGCTTTCAGTAAAATAGAAAAGTATGCTGTAGGCAAGACAATGGTATGTAAGAAACAAAATGTGATCAAGGAAACTTACACTTTGTAATTGTAATATAGAAAGTGAAAAAATTATGATAATTTCACTCCAAAAAATAAACAAATAAAATTGGCTTAGTTAGCACATTACATAGATAACAAATAGATAGCTAAGCTAATTGTCCTGTTAGACTTTGAAGTCTTGGGCATGCAATGGCCAATTTTTGATCTCTGATTGCTCTTTGACGTAAAAATTGCATCATCTGTTTATTCATAATAATTGAATTTCTTTAGCTGCCTCCAACATATTCCTACATTTCATTCAGTGGAATCAAATTTATATATTCTCTTTTTCCTTTTGGTGTGATGTCAGGGTCGGGTCTGCGGGCACACATACTTTCATCAACTTTAGTAACTTCACAATTACACAACCAAATTAATAGCTCAAATTTGAGAAAGACAAAATGCAATATCATTCCATGATATGTGAAAGAAAGTACTATAATGACATGAAGTCTTAATTTCACTGTTTGTCTGCATGCACATGCTACCTGCTGTGAGAATCAGATAAAGTGAATAAATGATTATCCAGTTAACTATAAGTTGTTTCCATGGCAGACGAAGTTAATAAAAGAAGGATTGGCTTGGTATTTCACAAGATTTAATGGTTCATATTATTTATTTTTTATTTTTGGGTTCAAACAATCAACTACAAGTCTTCTTTTTCCAGCAACCGTAGCAGCAAAGTGCAGATAAGTGAATGCTTACCATTAAGTGCTTGTTCGGTAAGTAGTACTAGACAATACTGTAAATATGGTGAACAAGATTTATCGTGGTGTCTAATCCTCCGTACCAAACATATGCCGACAAGGGTATTATCTGTATTTTTTTAGCAGGATAATAGGCATTTCCATGGTAATGATATGAATCACATGGTATGCTTCCACCAAGCCCCTGTTTGACAACCATTATTTCAAAACTCTTTTTTCTACATACTTATTTTCAACCACACATTCACACAATAAAATAGTTCATGTAAACCCAAATTTTTTTTTTAACTTTTTAATCACATTCTTCAAAAAATCACTATTCAAAACTCCATTTGACCCAAATAATGGTTGTCGAACAGGGGATAAATTGTTTGTTCGCTTTCAGAAGTGGTGTCTTAAAAATATCACTGCATAGGTATAACAACAATTCCATAACAAACCATCTTAAAATTATTAGCCATGACATCCAATCCAATTCCTAATCCAATTTATGGTAACAGGCCTCACATGATGCAGGTGGTACAGATTGAGATACTGCAAGAGGCTCAACTCTGTTGTAGCAGTTCCAATGTGCCACCTGATCCCAGTCATCCTACAGTGACAACAAAACACCAATCGTCAGTGAGTATTGCCATGCATGTAATGTTGGCATAAAGGGAACTTAGCTAGGTTGTCACTAGAAACAAACAAAATTTAGCCTTCGTTTAGCAAATTTATAAATAAGAATAGTAGTAGGTCCAACGAAATGCGTGATTAATAATGAATAGTAGTTACATATGTGATTGAAATTAATATTTGACTTTAACCGAATTTATAAACCAATTTATAAATTGTATCCAAACGGAGGCTAGACTTCCAAAATTTAATAGTTAGGAAAGCATACTTGGTTGAACACCATGGTGGTAGGGGTGCCTAAAAATGAAACCAGCAGGAAAATCGGGGTTGCAAGTTGCAATAAGGATTTCACAGGCAAAGGCAGCCTTGGATCATCTCCGTCTATCATGTCTTTTGACAGGCAATATTAAAATTCTGTTTTGTCACTTCTCTGTTTCTCTACTCCTCTCTGGAAATAGAAGTTCAATAGGAAAAATAACAAGATCAGCGAGAGTGTACCTAACAATCTTATTTGTCAACATTAATGATGAGAATGGCATTAATTACTAAAATCACTGTCAACAAAATATGTGACTGGGGAGCGGGACAGAGAGACATACAGACCATGGACATATCGAAGAGATAACAATAGTTTGCAGGTCACCAGTTGAGATTATCAAAGTAGCATCATAATAAATGGGAAGTTGAAATCTGAGAGCTTAACTAAACCAACGAATTAATGAATTTCGGAAATTTTGGTATTATTACATCACTGATGGGAATTGCATGGATATTTTCAGTTGGATGTATACTTCTATCATCAACTTACAGCCTGTTTGATTCCCATTTTTAAGAAAATGCATTTTTCTCTCTCTTCTTTTCAACCACACATTATTCATTAAAATAATATTTCACGTAAATCAAAAACTTTTCCTTATTTTTCAACCACACATTCTCCATCAATCTACTATTCTAAAATGCATTTTTCCTTAAAAATGGGAATCAAACGGGCTCTTAATATGACTGAATCCTAATGTAAATTCCCAGAAATAATGATGCAGTTCTAAGTAGCTATTAAGTTATTAACTCGTTATGATCAGACTCATTTACATTTTTAGCTGCCTTGTAATATGGTCAGCATAACAGGATGAGGTGACTCTTGATATTACATCTATCCTTTCACTCGAATTTATATTTGGCCATTGGGTTTTTGGCATTACAATGTGCAAAGGATTGATCCAAATGTAGTTGATAGTTACAGTGATTTTAATTTTTAATGTATGTTTTTCGATGTCAAAATATTAGTTAAAAATTTTGTGACTAGGAGTTGCAATCCATAGACAAGATCCACACTCACACATACCTTCACTAATTCATACTGATATCCTTATTCCCATCTCAAGCAAAGACGAGAGATTAAAAACCAAGAGTTCTAGCAAGCACAATCAAGAACGTATTTGAAATTTTTCTCTTAAATTTAGCTCAGGAAACAAGTAGAATTTATTCATCACATCAGTAGAAAGTCCCTTGCAATCCAAAAAAAAAAAAAAAAAAAAAGAATTCTGTATACATATACCATCTTTCCACACACACAGACAGTTGGAATAGGAAAGACAAGTAGAAGAAGAACCAGGACTAAAAGCAGTTAGCTGGACTCCTAATATCATTCCTTTTCCCAATTTTCAACTCTTTCATCCATGACTTTCCTTCATGGCTAATGGTGCTTTTCAACATTTCCAATACACTTTCTCCACTCATCACCAATCTTTTTCCCATGAAGAGGCTTTCCATCTTATACAGTTACAGTATAACTTTGTACTCAAGGTGCAAGTAGTGTTTAACAAGGCAAAGGTGTAAGGCAAGGCGCTCCACATCTCATAGAGCAGGGCATAAAGCATGAAACATATGCACCATAATTTTTTTACCTTAAATATTTCATGAAATAGATCAATTACAAAAAAAAAAAAAAAAAAAAAAAAAAAAAAAAAAAAAAAACTATGGAAACTTATTGGGGAGAAATTGTATTGAAGATTAGTGTAAGTTTATAAGACATCTGAATATAAACCAAACTGCAAAAATGCCACAGAGAAGTAATACACAAAGACTAGTTCAATTTAGTTTCTAAGAATAAACAGAATGGTGCAGCAGCAGAATATAGGTCTCGTAAAAAGGCGAGAAAAGTTTAAGATTCTTAATAGAATAATTGAAGATATCGAATTCAGAGATTACAAAGCATACCTAGCCCTCTTTCTTATATAGGCAAAGAAGAGGTAAACGGAAAGAGAAAACATCCTATTTTTTATTGAACTAGATCCTGTAATAAAACACTACTCAGTCTACTCCTAATTGAACTAGAAATTCTATCAAGGAAATAATAAAACTAACAAATTCCTAATAAATAGCAAAGCAAAAAATGCTACTTGCATTAGGAATACAATGTACAGCGTCAAACGTCATATAGTTAACCAGTAGTTATTCGAAGTTCTCCTGTCGTAGCATCTAAATCAGGTTTCTATTTTCCAAACCACCTCTACGTTCATCTTTTTTTCTAGACAGAAATCAGATAACATGTATGCCTTTACCTATGTCAGTACGTTCAGTTTTAAAATTTTAAATTAAACAGATTGCACTATGGTAATATCATTAAAGATTTGGCATATTTAACAAATATGTTCCCATGATAAGTTATGTTAGATGAAGGACTTGCTATTTCCTTCATCCATCCTCTTTTGTTTTTTTTTTCCTTTCTTCCCTTGTGGACCTGATTCACTTAAATGGTAACTGTTAGTCTGGTAGCATTATTAATCGGGTAGTAAAATACTAATACCATCATCATAATCCGTTGATAAGTGAAACAGAGTGAGTTTGTTTAGTTGGTAAAATATTAATACTAATACTATCATCATAATCTGTGGGTGATAAGTGAAATCCTTGTTTAATTAGTAAAATATTAATACTATCATCCTCATCTGCGGGTGATAAGTGAACAGAGTGAGCTTGTTTAGTGGTTTTTATGTAATTTAAAAGCAAACTAAAGTAGGATTGGGCCTTGAGTATAAACATTAGTTTTATGGGTATAAACCCCAATTCCTCGGGCATAGCCATGTAAAAGGCATGCCTCAATCCCCTGGGTGACAACCCATAGGAAAAAGCTTCACACTGTGGGACATAAGCTTTCCCCAAACACCCTGAGGCAATTTTGTTGTGCCTCACCCCAGGTTGCACCTAAAAGCACCAATCAAAATTTTTTTGAGTACAGTATTTCAACTACATGTAGGCAAGCATCAGTCAAATGCAACATCTCTAAATTACGTTTGTTTGCTGATTGCTAAATATAATGTATTAAAAATTTCGAAGAGGGTATACCAAATATGTTCAATATTTTAGGATAACATGATAAGTGCGTTTTGCACACTTATTTAGGCCACAAAACATGAATAATTATAAATGAGTATGTTGAAATATGGCTTAATTCTATATAATTTGTGTTGACAGGACAACATTAATGGATATAACGAGAAGTATGTAAAAACAAGCGAAAAATGACTAAACGGAAGAAAATGAAAGTTCAAGGACTAAAGTGCAAATATTCAAAAGTTGTGTCGACACCAAACGATGAAGATTTGAGAGTACTAAGAGTCAATTGGTTGAAAGAAGAAGTCAAAGGGATGAAATACCGTCAAAATACGATCACATAATTTTCTAATCAAAAAGTTATGTGCCGATTTTTAGTCTCATATTGAGACCCATTTTTGACATGATAAACGATCAAAATGGAAGTTGATATCTGAAGCAAAGTTATAGCCTTTTAAATTATCTTTCTAGCACACTTTGAATCACTTCAATTGGACAACAGTAAAGAAAGATATGATCAAAATACTAAAAGCTGTCCAGTGAAAAAAAGTATAACTATGCGGCCGCATAGGTCTAATTTCATGTGACCGCATAGTACATTCCAGGGCCAAAATTGATGGTTGAACATCCTTCTATGCGACCGCTTTTAAATGTACTATGCGACAGCATAGTACAAACTTGTGGCGAAAATTCTGATTTCCCTTTTTAAGTTAAACACCTATGAAAACTCGATCTTGAATTTCTTTATAACCCTAAACTCGACTAGAAACGGGGGCTACGCAATTTTGAAGCAGAAAAGAGGATTTTGGGAGCAAGAGGCAACAACACGAAGATTCAAACCAATATTCAAGAATTCATTCCAAAAATCAATTGGATGATGTCTTCTCCTATTGAAATATTTTGTTCTCTTTCTTTTCCATGCTAGGCTAAGTTTATTTGTACTAGGAGATCGATGAACCATGTAATATGATATTTTAATCCTTAGTTTTATTTATTTGACATTATAAACAAGTTTTTTTTGGATATTGAATGATTTAAATGCAATTTGATTTCTCTACAATTATATGCGCAATGGTTGTATGAGTTTGGTGATTTATTTCATGCATTCGAAAGAAGGAAAATAGATTCGACAATGTTTAAATCATCATAGGGTCCGATAGGAGATAAAAATATACCGCTATACCTTGTGTGAATCTTTAAGTGTTCATAAAAATTCATACATTCTTTTATGTTAGTATTCATTATAGAAATATAGTCGAATCACATACTAGAATAGGTTTGACATTATTCGAAAGAGATTGTTGAACATAATAGGAACATTGATTCTTCATTTATTCAATCGTGTTGTCAAATTGTAAAACTAGGATTGAAATAGATTGTTGCATAGGGATTCGTGACCCTAGTGCATTTGTTACATATTAATTTCATCAATTTGCATTCAAACATCTTTTGCATTCAACTTAGTTAGGGTCCGTTTGATAGAAAGATGGAAAATGAATGGCAAATAAAATGTTTGGCAGGGAAGTGATTTGTCTAGAATTTATTTTAGAGGGAATTGTAATTAATGGTGTTTGATTGATATAATTTTTCACCTATCCATTTGACTTTGTTTTTCATGCAAATGGTTACTTTTTGGGATAAATTTTTTTTACAATCTGTATTAAAATTTGTTTAGATTGCTAAAAAGTAAAAAATAAAAATAAAAAAAATATTTTCATGAATTTTTGGTGTTCGTTTGGTTTCATTTTTCATGCAAATTGTCAATTAAATCGATAATTTTTTTTACCATTGTATTTAGAATATGTTTCCATTGCCAAAAAATTTATAAAAAAAAAAAAAAAACAACCAGCAAGGTAAATTCTTACTTTTGTGCTTCAAAGGGTTGTACCTAAAATATTGATGGCAAATATTTTTCATGGCAAATCTGGCTAATCAAACAGCCAAAAGTAGGAACTAAGAAAATATTTTCCTACTTCTATGGCAAATAACACCAATCAAACAGGGGCTTAACGTAATCATAATTTCACAAGTAATTTAGTTCAGTTATAATCTTTTTCACAAAAACATACATCTTCAATTGTTTCGGTTAAGATCGAGATAATTATTATTGAACTATTCAATCTCTGTGGGATCGACAATTCAGACTCTAAAAGTCCACTTTATTACTTGTAACGAACAGTACACTTGCGGTGGTTTTAAATCGAACGTATTTTCGTGAACATAATGTAACAGACTGAAGAATAGATCATGGTTCTTGAAGAAACGGTAAACAAATAAAATCAAGGATAACACCGAGCAAATGGATGAACATTCTCCAAGTACAAAGAACAGGAGGCCAAAGCAACGCTAATTACCTGAGCGGACAACTGAATATATGCAATTTTCTGCTCCCTGTAGTTGAAATGAAACATACTTTAATAATACCTTAAGATGGAAATTGAAAAAAGAACAGTAACAGACTACAAAGAAAACCTAATCACTGGCTTACATTTGGAGGAAACAACATGCAGCCAATCAAGGTTCTGACATTTCTTGAACAATATATTCAGTGTCATCAAAACTATCATAAGCAGATACATATTTTTTCAATAGTTCAACGGCACTAGATTAAAGATTTGAGCTTCATTGCACTTAATTTGCCACAAAACAATGACATTAAGCTCCATCCTTTACCAATATGATTGCTGGTACAAGGTCGATATAATCGAACAAAAGAAGCTGTCATCAATTGATGGTGATGCAATTAAATTACTTTTCAACCTGAAAAGACAGGTATCCTCTCTTTTCTTTGAAACCAAAAGACTGAATATTAAAATTATGCTTCATTACAGCACCTTCATACAGTATTCTTCAGCTTGGAAGGACTTGGAGTGATTAATATGATAAAAGTTTATATTTCATGTCAGGCAACAGAAAACTCAGTGTCTCAATATAAGAAGCACCTAACGTAAACCAATAAAAATGTAGAAGTGTAGCCTGAGAAAATCATACCAGAACAGGATCTTGGGTTAATAAATATTGATTGGTAATTCTTGAGCAAACTTGATAAATCCTAAATCTATTTGGTTCATAATAAAAAAATGCTGAAACACATTATAGTGAATGATCAGATAATAGCGAAACAACCTCCTGAATGGCTGAATCGAGATCGATAGAATAAAATTCTTTAAAGAAACCACCTCTTAGAAAATAGATAGATCTACAGAGTGAGAGAAAGGTGGGAAGGAGAATATCAAGAAATTAGATATGAGATGAGTTCCATGACACAGACAAATTGTTTGAATCAATAGATGGAAAACCCCTGAAGCCCTACAGACTTGAGGTCCTTTACATTTAATTAAGCCCTTCAAGCATAATAATTAGTTTAAACCATCTCAATCTTTTGGGATTCGTATCATTTGGTTCTGAACCTATAATTTTTGAATTCTTTTTTTGAAGGTAGCAAGCATTCTATATATTTTTAGATTTTCTAAGATCAAACACGGTATGCCCTATCTCTACTCAAATGAAATTCCTCCAGTTCATATTCCATACTATCATTTTGCCATCTGTTTGCATTTCATCATTTCATCTTCTTCAGTTAAAAACACGAATGATGAAAATGCTGAGCAATATATTGATGATAAATCTGTATTTATGTAAGCATATAAAAATCAAATGCACATCAAGATGCATCTAATGCACAAAGAGCAATCAGTCATATAATAATGTATATCATCCCAAACTCAGAAAGAAGGGAAATGTAGTCAGATACTCTCTATGTCCAACAAGAAGAAATTGAATAACAAATTCTCATAAACTCATTGATCATCTTTATGTTCTTTTATATTCACTCAAAGGCCTTATAGTTCTTCTTCCGTACATTTCAGATGTTCCACCAAGAAGACGGAGAATGATTTTCATTCATTTTCAAACGATGTACAGTCAGTTTTAAGATGGTGCGTGTGTAGGCATCTTCTCCCTCTTTGCACTTCCCGTTTGAGGGTCCCAGAAAGTGACCCCACGAAAGAGAAAAGAATTAGATTCACATTACCAAAACCATTTTTCTTGAATTGATTCTGGAGATTTGAAGACACCAATCATCAGCAAATTGTCCCATCTTAAAGTCTACCGGGTACTCTTATAATCCAGAGTGTAAAGACAGTGTCCCCTTTCACTCATAGTTATTCACTTATTAGTTAAAGATTAAAGATTTAAATTATCTCTCCTAAATAACTTGGACCCAACAAGGAATCTAAAACTGGAAATAGGTATCAAACCTCATTTATGTCACTAGCAATTCTTGGATTCTGATCACTTCCCAGAGTAAGTAATTGATTCCAGGGCTCAGCCAGACTCTATTTTGTTGTGAGACAACAAAGAAATATATACAACTAGAGAGAAGGAATCTGAGATTTAAATGGAAGTAATAGACAACACAAGCAACGACTAAGACCTTTAAAGAAGTGTACGGTCAAATGTAATATTCTACTTTCCTCTCAACCATATCCATTCAACAGATTGGAAGGTAACTAATAATCGTATTAAACAAATTAAAAAAAAAAAAATAGAAGGGGAGTGGTAAAAGAGAGCTAAATAGAAGAGACAATTGAAAATATAAGAAACAACAATAAAAGGGATTGAAAATCCTCCTCCCGGGAAACAAGAACAACATAAGGCAAACTTGTATCATCGAGAAAAAGAATAAGATAATCACCGTATGCAAGCATGAGATGAACTCGTACACAAAAAATATGATCGATATACAACTGACCAAAATTTATCTGCGGAAGATAAGGCCAAAGAAAGATGAAGAACATCCACTGAAGGTCATGTACCTGCTTATGCAGTACAATATCTATTCATATTCAAATTGAACCTCTACATGTAGATACTTCCTCATGAGTCTTACAATACATGATGTGAAGTTGGCTAGCATATTGCATTCTTCATGGGTTTTGGTCTCTGAAACAACCCCATGGATGACCAACTTCCTAAGATGTGGACACCTTTCTAGAAGTCCGGACACCCAATGTGAGAACAGTTCACTAATTACTGTCCACCCAAGTTCCAACACTACCACATTCTCCAAAACAAATGAACCTTGCAATCCATACTGTATTGCAGCCTCTCGTAGATCATAACTCAGGGATAGATGCCTTAATAAAGGAAAGCATGAAGAAATAGTCTCTATATCAACCACCTCGTCCTCATCATCAAACACAACACCCCAAAGCCTAAGCTTTCTCAACTTTGATGATCTTGAGATCATATGATGGAACTTTGCCCACATGATCGTAAAATTGCTCACATCCACAACCTCGAGATTTTCAGCACTCTCACCAATATCAAGATGGATGACACTAACATCATCGATCTTCAGGAACCTCAACATCCCCTTGCCAACAAGCTCAAAAACCTCAAGCGTACAATCTTTCAAGTGCAACTTCTCCAGGCTATCAGCTTCCAATATGAACTTATCCAAGCTTATTGCTTCAACATAAATATCCTTCAATGAGTTACTGCTCAAGTCCATTGATGCTTGTGGATCCATAACAATGTCTAGACTGACAAGGGTCAAGACTTCAATTTTTGGACAGGCGGTGAGAAGAAGACTCAGATCCAAGGCTGATACACTGACATAGCTCAGAGAGAGAGATCGCAAACAGGGAAATTTCTGATAACTAGGTTCAACCCCTGTAATAGTATTGTGAGACAAAGCCAAGACTTCAAGCTTCTGCCTACCACATTTTTCAAGAATGTTAATGTTAGGGGTCGTCCTTACATTATAATGCAGCTGACGCAATGTTTCCCTTGTGTACATGAGCCAAGCAATAACTGGGGCAGCAGAGAATTCATCCACATCATCGAGAATTATTGTGAGGCACTGCAGTCCATTGATTTGAAATATCGTTTGAGTAATGAGTATCTCAAGTCTGCTCGTGGAGAACTCATGATACAGAGACCAATCATTAGAATTAAAGGTGAGGGTATGGAGATGATTCCTCCATGCTTCTTGCCATTTTCGGCATGTTGCAGATGCAATTACAATATCTCGGGCAGCCCCAAGCCGTGATAGTATGTTCCCAATGACCTCTACCGGAAGATACTCCATAACTTAATAAATAAAACAGCTGAGAAAGAAATGGTTCTGAAAATCCTATAGCCCTTCAAGTTCAATCGAATCACTGAAAAATTGCAATTCCAAAGCAGAATAATCCAAATCCAAACAATGATTATTCAGTGATTTCAAGTCTACCATCTGATTCATTTCCAAGGAACCGATACGATCTTGGAGACTGATCAAACCCCAAATAGCAAATTACCAAACATTCACAACCAAGATTAATATTCTTAAAATCCCAAACCATAAGCCCAGATCCAGAAATTCAGCCAAAAAAAAAAACATTCGGATTCTACGATTCCCAGGGAACAGAATAAACAATATCACAAGCCCAGTATAAAACAGCTCACCCTTGAAATATAATGAACTTTCGAGGAAAGCATAATCTTTTATCAGCCGTTTATCAAATTGACTTCACCAAGGCTCTCCAAATATATTCCTGAATTAAAAATAAAAAATCAAGAAAAATACATAAATATAAACATTACAGTATACAATATCATAACTCATACAAAATCAAGAAATACTAAACGACGATTGCAAAAGTAAAGAATAAAGAATATAAACAAGGATATCTTACCTAAACAATCAGATGATAACTAATGCAACCCAGAACCAAAATACGATCTATAAAGAAAATCAAATCGTGTATAAATTAGATCAATAATTAGAGAGAGACAAAGTGTACAGTTATTGATAGAAGCGATGATGGACGCAACGAGAGAAAGGGTACAAAGGATAGAATCTGATTCGTTGGAAGGGTTGAGCTTTTGTGTCTGTGAGTAGGAGAGAGAGAAGAATACACGTAGTGAGGGTGTATGAAGGTGCGTGCAAAAAGTGACGAGACCCACGTAAATTACTCGTATTTTATGACTGTATAGTGCATTACAGCTTCAGCCAACCAATCATATGGCTAATGACATCCCCTCGATTGAAAGGAATCATAAAATTACCCAATCTAAGGAAATTTACAGTGATGAACAGAGCCCTAGGGAACTTTCTCGAGATGGAGACCAGAGGCCACAGCAATGATAGAAAATGAGAAACTAGTCATTAGTCAAATTTTCATTAATCAAATTTGTCCTTGTGTTTTGAAAATAGAACAATTTCTTCATTTTCGATATTTTACTCAACTACCATTGACATTTTAGAAGGGAATGTAAGAAACAACTTGGTTAATGTAACTATCGAAATCTCCTACTTTAGATTGTCATCGTGACTTGTTATGAATATATAAAACTAATTAGCACAAAACGTTCCTACCTTTGGAAGATATTGTGGATATCGTTCCTACTTTTCAGTTCTTGACATTTATGTCTCTACCTTCAATATTTCGTGCGCCGAACATCATTTTCACTATTTTTTGACGATTTTACCCTCCATTTAATTGAAACAAAAAGGAAAGAAAAACAATCGAACAAATTGAAACTATAGACCCAAACTTTTTAAAAAGTGCAAATAACTCACCAAACTTCACATTCTTCTCACAACTCACCCCTATCCCACTGCCGTCAGCTGGCCATTTTCAGGCCACTGTGGCCACCAAAATGTTGAAGGTAGGGACATAAATGTCAAGAAATGAAAAGTATGGACGGTATCCACAATACACTCCAAAGGTAGGAACGTTTTGTACTAATTAACCAATATCTAAATAAAATGTAAAAGCCATGAATGTGTATTTTTTATTTTATTTTTACTTTTTTCTACTTATGTAAACTTTAAAACATTAAATGGACAAAACACTAAGAGTTGAAGACTACATAGTCACGAAAAATACATTTGAGAACTAAGTTCTAGAATGCTTGAAAGTTGGGAAACCACGCATCAATTTTTTCATTAAGATAAAGATATTTTCTAATTAGAGATGTGTCATCGTCTCACCTCGTATTGACCCCCACCCAAATGGAGTGAGGAATTCCCTCCTGGCCTCCCCGTTAGTAATTAGTCGGGGACGGGAACATGATCTCCGCATTGATTTCCTTGAAATCATTTCGAATATTTTTATTTTATTGTATTTTTAAATTGTATTTAAAAACATATTAAATAATTACTTAAACGGGGTGATAAATGAATATATTTTATAAAAAATTTTTATCTCGCATTAGTGTTGTTCAACAACCATTTAAGTGACAAAACTTTTTCTACTTTTTAATAACACATTCTTCAAAAAATCACTATTACAAAAATTATTTTCTCCAAAATAATAATAATAAGACTCAAACATGGCCTAAATAGTGAACAAGCTCGTTAAATATCATATGAACGTTTTTTTTTATAAATGTTTTGTTATACATGAAAATAAGTCAAAACTAAACTACTTGTTTATCATGTTATTTATAAATTATAAAGGCACATATTAGAAAGTGCGTGAATTCGTTATCTTTCTGCAGGGATAGGAGTTGGATCTACTCGTAAGAGCTTCTCTTTTGGCTGATTGTGGGGGAGAAGGACGTCAATCCCTGAAACCATGGTTCATACGAAATAATAAAAAAAAGGCAAATCACACCACCTCTATAAATAGGTAACACTTATTTCTTCTATATTTTGTACATTAGTTTCATCAAACAATATGTTACTACTGAAACATGGAAGACTTGAAATTTTATATCAAAGTTCTATGTATAGATCGAGTTGTGATGACTATACTTCCACTCTAATATTAATTAGGTAACTAAATTTTAGGTTGTTACAATTTAATAACCATACTCAATTGTTTCAATCAAGTAGTTATACTTTAAATTTATTTCTATTGAGAAAATTTCATCATTAATTGATCTCGTCCGTCAAAGTCGTGGAATTGGATGGATTGATTTTTATTGAAATCAAATGAAATTTTAATTATTCGATCAAAATTAAAGTATAGTTAATTGATTAACATTTGAGTGGAAGTATACAGTTCTTTATAATAGAATTTACTAGTTGAAATGCATGAACATGTAAAAAAGCATATGGAATGTATAAAAAGGTACGATAATGCTCGAAATATAACTAAGAAACTACATTGATCACACAAAAATATATGAAATATACCAATTTGTACCAAATTTATACCAAAACCTATAAAAATATATGAAATGTAAGAAAATGGACAATAATGTACAAAATCTACAAAAAAAAAGGAAAAGAAATTGTACTCAATGTATGAAAATGCATAAAAAGAGCACAAAATTTTAAAAAATATACTACATTTGCAAAATGAATGAACATGTATTAAAAAAAACAATTATGCTACATGTACATAATACAATACCAAATGCAATACACTCCCCTCACATGGAGAAGGGTCCACACATAATAAAATATTCGTGGGCCTCTCTCCATGTGAGAGTGGTGTAAGCTATTGTGTGCACCATGAGGTGTACAAATAGCTTTATTCTAAAAAAAATGGACAAAAATTGTACAAAAAAAATGTACAATGCACGAGCTACTAACTGGGCCGGCTGTCGCTTTACAGGCCGATCAGCAGGCTTGTTTTCTGATCCTAGTGCCTGGCAATAATTTGTTGAAGTAGACTGGCTTGAACCATGTGATTTTTTTTTTTTTTTAATTTCTATATAAATTGATGCTGAATACTGAATTTCGCATTCTGTCTTCTGGATTACAAACAAATTACGGATAACATCACTCACTTTGTCTCTACTTGTTACTCAAAAATATATTAGATTCTACCACCAGCAAGAGAAATAGAAAATGAAGAAAACATATTGAGCCTTTTCTACCTGCACGAAATCGAAAACCTCTTTTAAATCTATCTTTGTATAGTCACTGCAGTATGCAAATCAGGGCCGGCTCTAAACCAAAGCCAACTAAGTAATGAGCTAGGGTCTCATAATATACAGGTCCTCAAAAAGAAAGAAAGCTATGCAAGCCCAATTTAATTACTTATTAGTAATTACTAAAACAAATAGATTAATTTCTTATTTTATTAAACTATAATTTCTTAGGTCGATTATAATTTAGATGTGTTAGATCCACCAACAGCCACTCAACTTTATATTTAGTGTCACCACGATCACTCAATTTGATTTTGTTTCACCATGATCACTCAATTTTATTCTTAGTATTACCATGTTTACCCAATTTCTTTTCACCATTTCACTAATTTTAAAATAGGTAAAATGATAACTTTGTATATATTAAAAAATAAAAGTTTTTTTTAAAATTTTTAAATAAAGTTTTATTATATTTTTTTTAAAATAAGTTATTATATTTTAAATTTATTTTATATATATATAATACAAAGTCACCATTTTATCCCTTTTAAAATTAGTGAAATTTGTGAAAAAAAATTGAATGATCATGGTGAAACATTATATAAAATTGGGTGGATATGGTGAAATAAAATCAAATTGGGTGGTCATAATGACATTAAGTATAAAGTTGAATGATCATGATAAAACAAAATCAAATTAAGTGATCATGGTGACACAAAGTATAAAGTTGGGTGGTCATTGATGAATTTAACTTAATTTAGATAGATTAATTTAAAATAACTTTTCTCAAGTATAATATACATAATTAATTACGAATTGCCAAACGAGGCAAATATTGTTATGATACTATGGTCTAATTTGGAAACTAAGATTACCAATCAAGTAGTTTACTTTAATGGGTTATAATCGAACTTGGTCTATCCAATTTTATTTTTCTTGAGTCCATAATTTGTCACTTAATACAATTTTCGAAATGAGCCCAATATTATTGATAGGGTAATTTTCGTTCTTCCAATAAATATACATTTTGGCTCAAATACATGGTTGACCTTAAAACTTATTTTCACTTTAGTTCCTCAAATGGATAAATTTATAAATAGTCACTCAACTTTATACTTGATGTTATCATGACCACTCAATTTGATTTTATTTCACCATGACCACCAAATTATATACTTAGTGTCACTATGATCTCCCAATTTGATTTTATTTTTATCATAACCACCCAATTTCATATAACATTTCACAATGGCCACCCAATTTCATAAAACGTTTCACAATTGCCACCTAATTTTGTAGAACGTTTCACTATGCTCACCCAACTTTTTTTCCCACCATTTTCATTAATTTTAAAAGGGGTAAAATGATAATTTTGTATTATATATATAAAATAATTTTAAAAATAAATAAAAAATAAAAAATTATTTTAAAATAAAATAAATATTATTTCAAAAACGTTACTTAAAAAATTAAATAAAATAAAAACTTATCTTAAAAAATTTACTTAGAAAATAAAATAAAAACTTATTTAGAAAAAAACGTTTTTAAAAAAAATAAAAACTTTTTTTAAAAAAAAGTTACTCAAAAAATAATATAAAATTAAATTTTTTTTTTTTTAAAAAAAAGTTTCTTTAAAAAAATAAAAACTTATTTTAAAAATATTAAAAAAAAAAAATTTTAAGAAAAAATAATTTATATATATAATATAAAGTTATTGTTTTACCCTTTTTAAAATTAGTGAAAATAGTGAAAAGAAATCAGATGGCGATGGTGGAATGTTATATGAAATTAGATGGTCATGGTAAAACATTATATGAAATTGGATTGACATAGGGAAATAAAATAAAATTGGATTGTCATAGTGAAATAAAATTAAATTGGGTGATCATGATGACACTGTGTATAAAGTTGGGTGGTTATTGGTGGATTTAACCTGTTTCCCAAAATCTCAAAATTATTAAAAGATTCTCAAATCAAAATCATTAAAATCTGGTGATCTTTCTCATCACTAAATAGTCTTAACTCGTCACCTTATCGCCTACAAATATATTTTTGTCACTATTTACAATCTAGTCTCTAAATTTTACAATTTTACATTTAGGGCCCCATCTCGAGTTAAATCTTTGAAAATCATCCTTCTCCTTACGAGTCATCCTTAGAATATTCTCATGACTTCAAATTATGGTTATAAAAACTTTCTTATGATTTTTACTTTAGTTTTCAAACTTTCTAAAATTAGCTAAATTGCACTTTACTCGTGTTGTTCCAACTTAAAATTCTTGGAGATTATAATTTACACTTTGATAATATTTTATCAATCAACTAGATAATTTTGCTAAGCTACCCTAATTTCTTGGGTTGTCAAAGATGGTTTATTTTGCTATTTATCTTTCGAATTGTGCAAAGTCTTATTTATAATATAAATATGTTATTTATTTATTTATGGTTGTTAAAAAATGTTAGGGGTCTTAAAATAATTAGTCGTCTAGGCCTCATAATTCTCAGGTTCGACCCTGTTGCAAATGTCCAGGTTATTCTTCTTGTGATTCTACCAGAGTTAGGATAGTTAGAGTGCAAGTGCAACTAAGAGCATGAGAGATTGTCATGTTTGAACAATCACAATGAGGCCAAGATCAAGGTTATTGGTGTTGAAGGCAGTGGGCCGTTAATCATATGATAGAAAGCACAATCAAGGACTTATTGGTACTTGAAGTTCCATATTTAATTGTCAACCTTGTGAAGAGGAGGTACCGAAGTTTTTATACGTTATATATTTATTTCATTTTTATTAAATGTGGGATATATCTTTAACGGAGTCTAATATCAATGCCATGAAGAGGGCATGGTGCTAGTAGAACCTAGAGTTTAGGATGAATGCTGCTAAAGAAAGCAAAGAAGCTATAAAAAAGGATGCATTTTATAGAGCAGACATGGTCTTTGTGACCGTAAGCTCAGTTTATCATTTGCCAAATATTTTTTCTCGCACAAACTTCTTGCACTGTTTGATTTTGGAATAATTTTTATGTTCGATCTATTTCTCTTTTCTATAGATTTTTGGTTTTTGAACTATCAACAACATATGATCTTTGAGAATCTTCCTTCGTGTTAGGTTTTTGACACCCAATAAATCGCGGCTATAATGTTAACGCGGGAATATATTTCATAGGCCTCGGCCGATGAGTGAATTAAGTACCAATAACCAAGTCCAAAGGCTCTACCCGGTCCAATTATATCGCCTCTTGTATGATTTGAATTGTAGCCCATTTAGCTTTGTTATTGGTCCAATTAAAAGCACAACCTCACCTTATTTATATTGTTTAAACCCTAGCCATTTTAGTGGCTGATTTGTGTGTGAAAATTAGGGGAAAACGTGGCCATAGAAGAGAGAAAAAAGTGGTTGCCTATGTGGCTACAAATCATCACCGTTATCTTGTACTTTGTAGGTGAGATTGAGAAACAATCGAGGTGAATATATTGGTTGTAGATATGAGCCATTTGGATTGGTTGTTTGGTAGAAAAATGTAATGTGATACTGAGCCCTAAAAACACCATTTTGACAACCCTTGGAGCAAGCTTTCACGACAATTGGTACTAGACTTCAAGGTGGTGGATTAGGCTCGAAAAATAGACCAAAAATCGTCCAGAAATTTGGCTGAAACGAAGCAAGAACCAGATCGAAAAACTGTCTAGAATATTGCCCAAAAATAGCCTATGTTTTCATAATTTTCGACAAATCCAGAAAGTGTTTGGTGAAACACTGATTACTAGAGTGATGTGCAGACGAAGGCGATCACAGAGGTCAAGCATATGGTCGTCAGCGTTGGCTTGTGTGAAGGCGCATGAGACCTACACACAGAGAGTTAAGTGGTGTGTAGGCTCGAATCTTGAGGAGGTTTCTTCTAACAGATTGTTCCTAACATTATTTCTGACATTTCGATATTGTTAGTTTTCTATTTCAGGTTATATAGCGAAGTCTGGATGGTTCTGTTCTTCCCATGTTTGGGATTCGATCGTGGTTGATTGATTCCTATGATTGATGGAGACTTTAGGACGAACAGTGGTGGTCCTAAAGTGATAAATTCACATCTCTCACAATTTACAAACTCAGATTGGTCTGCTCTGGTAAATTAGCTTATCTTAATTTAAATTTCAGTATTAGCGCGCGCGTCATCGTGTTGGGTGACATTATGAATAGGGTTACCGTAAAGGGGTCACCATTGCTTATACTAGAAATTTTGAAACTATTTGCTCTATTTGAAGTGTTGAAATTGGTCGCAAGTTGGTAATTGATTTTGTGCTCTAATTGTCATCTAATTACTGTGTGAGACTGCATTGCGTGAAAAAATTGAATTTTTGTTAATATACCTTCGTGTTGCATTGATTATTTTGTTAGAACACTTGGACTTGACCCGTTTGAACATTCTCTTAATCTAAGATCGCAAATCTTACGAAACTCTAGGAATTTAGAACGGTGTATATTGCAGCCTTAGGATTACTTTGTAGACCTATTGTGCACTCTGGTTGTTCTATTTTTCAAAATGTCTTCACATTTCGAAGTTAAAATTTTCAAAGAGAAATGAGATTTTTTAATTTGACAACAAAAGATGATGGGGATTTTGGTTCAACAAAACGTTTCAAAAGTCATAGATGACAAATTTCCTGCAAATTTGATAGAAGCATAAAAAGATGAATATTATGAACTTGCATACACTTCAATTATTTTACAGTTATCTAACACCATTTTTAGAAAAGTTGAAAATTTTGATTCTACAAAAGAACTTTGACAAAAGTTGGATGATTTATATTTTCTTAAGTCCACTCCTAATAAGTTGTATTTGCTTGAACGATTTTTTAGTTTTAAAATGGATTCTTCAAAGGATCTTAATGACAATTTGGATGTTTTTAACAAATTTGTTCAATATATTGTTAATTGTGATGAGAATGTGTTTGAAACTTATAATGTCATTATTTTGCTTAATTCAATGTTTGATTCATATAGAGAAGTTAAGAATTCAATTAAGTATGGTAGAGACACCTTCATACCCGAGATTGTCATAGATTCCCTTAAGAGTAAGGAAATGGAGATTAAAGCTGAAAAATAAGATAAATGGAGTGGTGAGTTACATATGATGAAGAATAGAATGAAATTTAAGCAAATGAATTCACTAGAGCTTAAGACAGTAGCGACTAGAGTGATAATGGTGGTAAGAAGAAGGACAAAAGATGGGACAAGTCTAGTAGTAGAAGGTATTACAGTTGTGGTAAAATTAGACACTTTATTAGAGACTGTCATAAGAAGAAGGATGAGGAGAATGGTAAGCTGAGAGGTGAGGCGAATGTAGCTATAGGTCGAGTGATGATCCTAGTTGGGTTTATTGAGAGTAAATCTAGTTATTGCATTGCATCTGTGAATAATCCTTTTTGCATGTGTGTGATTGCTTAATTCTGTTGCGTGATTATATGTTGTATTTCAATGTGTTTGATATGTACATTTGCATGAATTTGAAGTAATCTGATTATTTGGTGTAATTGTTTGCATGCATAGTGGGTTGAGATGCATTAGCGGTGCGTTGTGTGTCTATTGGTGAGGTGAAGTATAGATGCATAGGGGTACATTGTGGTTTGGTACTTATGATGTGGAGTGTGACATTTGAATCACAAGTAGAGATGTGATTAAATGTTGGAATCACTTATCTGTGAAGAGATCCTGATCAGATAGAGACACTTCTATACCTTCTGTTAGGTAGAGAACCATTATCCACGTAGGTTGGGTGAAGTGATGTGGTGTTAAAGGATTATCTCGAGAACTTAGGATCTGTTGTGACTTATCAAATAGACATGAGTTGAGTGATCAGTATAATGAGCATGGAAGGCGATGAGAGGAGATATGTGTTCTCAAGGTGAGAGCAACACGGAATATGATATGATAAGTATGATGAGATCTTTTCGTGGGGTTATTTATGCATTTGTTACATATGTTTTGGCTGCGTGTTTGATTAACTTGGTGTTAATCTGTTGTTCTATGTGAACATGTTTTTAAAAAAATCTGTGTTATCCTATATTATATCTTCATTGCATGTTTATTTGACTGTGAATATTTGCTTCTACTTGGGTGTTATTGACCTTAGCCCTAGTGAGTATATGGAGCAAGTATGATATTTGTTTCACGTTCGAAACACGAGGCAATGTCCGTGATACCAATTTTATTAGTTACCTTGATTATGCGAGTACTAACTGTGTGTTTAAATTGCTTGCAGACTTATTGGGAATTAAGGTGGAGATTTTTTAGGTTTTTGATACCCAATAAATCTTGGGTTATGATGTTAACGTGAGAATATATTTCATAGGCTTCGGCCAATGAGTGAAATAAGTATCAATAACCAAGTCCAAAGACTCTACTCAGTCCAATTACATTACCTCTTGGATGACTTTAAATCTTGTCCCATTTAGCTTTGTTATTGATCCAATTAAAAGCCTAACCTAACCCTATTTATATGGTTTAAACCCTAGCCGTTTTAGTGGATGATTTGTGTGTGAAAGTAAGGGGAAAACGTGGTCATAAAAGAGAGAAAAAGTGGCTGCCTTTGTAATACAAAAATATGCTACTTCATTGTCAAAAAAATTGGTGAATTAAATTTGTGTTTTGGCCTTCATCTCGTGTCTTCTTCCATTGTTTTTCTCTTTCCTTTGTGGCTACAAATCATCACCATTATCTTGTCATTTGTGGTTGAGATTGAAAAGCAACCGATGTGAATATATTGGTTGTGGATATGAGTCGTTTGGATTGGTTGTTTGGTAAAAAAAAAGGTAACGTGATACTGAGCCCGAAAAATATCGTTTTAACGACTCTTTGAGCAAGCTTTCGCGACACTTCGATTATTGATACTTTTGGACATGGTAAACTCAGCTTCAACGTCCATCCAAAATTTTATTATCTGATTGAATACGAGAGTCAAAATTTGAAATACTTGGTCTTGATCATGTTTCTCAAAGTGAATTGTCGAAGATGTAGCAAGTGAAGTCATTAAGATAGCCTTTCAAATTGCTAGCTTATATTGGACGTTCAATCAGGAACCTAAATGTTGGTTTTTTTGTTACTCTTGATATTTTTATTAGCTTCAGCTTTTAATAGTAGTTATGTTAAAAAGTCTGTAATTTATCATTATAATTGTTTATAAACATTTTAGCCTCCATTTTGCAAACATCATTTTCAACTACACATTTTAATGGATTCACAAGTGCTATCTATTTATTAGGGGCGGAGGAAAGGGGGTCGAAGGCCCAATTTCTTTTTAAGGAAAAAAAAAAATTTAAAATGATTTTTTTTTTCAATGTATTACTCCCATAAAAAATGAAATAAAATTGTCCATCGTGGCTCTGCTTTTGCCCCATCACTCATTTTTATTCATTTATAAATTAAACCATTTAAAAATTCTTTCCAAACCGAGGCTTAAATTATAGATTATAGAATGAGTGGTAGATAAGTAGCTAATACTTGTAGATCTCATGGAATATATTGATAAAAAAGTGGTTCGACTCATTATAAATAGTTTATTAAAAATTAGCCAAACAAAGGCTAAGTGTTCATTCTTGTCAAATGTGTGAACACGATTTAAGTCTGCTGCTTGAATAACATTAATGTGTTACTTTCCTGTAGTTGTAAACTTGACATTATTCATATTCAGGATATAGTTAGAGTAATTAGCACAAAATGCTCTTTTTTTTAATTTTATTGTGCAAATTGTTATTATCTTTGATTTTTTGGCACTTTCACCCCTATTTTCACATTTCATAGCGAAAAATGTTATTTTCATTCAATTTCTTAAATTTTAAAAATGTGAAATGACAAATATACCCTCATATTTAAATAAAATTAAATTAAAAGAAAAATAAAAAACAAGTTGCAATTATACTCCCAAACTTTTTTAAAAACTGTAAATGTGTGTAAATAAATTATTAGAAGGGTAATTAGCATAAAACATCCATAATTTTCAATATTATTATACAAAATTTTCATACCTTTCATTTTTTCAATATTTTCATCTTTATTTTCACATTTTATTGCAGAAATCATTATTTTCTTCAATTTTTTCAATTAAAAGCTGTAAAATAATGAATATACACTCTTATTTAAATAAAATAATAATAATAAAGAACTATACTTTCAAAATTTTCAAAAAAGAACAAATAAATTTCAAATAAAAATAAAAAATTTTTAAAAAAAAATCATTTTCTTTTTTAATTATTTATTTTGAATTTATTCGTACTTTTTTTTGAAAATTTTGAAAGTTTAGTTGCAATTTTTTCTTTATTTTTGTTTTACTTAAATATTATGGTATATTTATCATTTTATAGCTTTCATTGAAAAAATTGATGAAAATTTTTATTTTCGCAATGTAATGTGAAAATGCCGAACAGTGAAAGGTATGAACGTTATGCACAATAATATTGAAAGGTATGGACATTTTGTGCTAATTATCTTTTTAATAATTATTTTTGACTCATTTGCAGTCTTTTTAAAAAGTTTGAGCCCTTGTTTGGGAGTGATTTTCAAAATGAATAGTAAATCAATTCTTATTTTCAATCACACATTTTTCAATAAAATAATATTTTTCATCACATCAATAATTTTTCCTTCTTTTTCAACCATACATTTCCCATCATATGACTATTCAAAAATCAATTCTTTCCTCAAAAATCACTCCCAAACAAGCTCGTATAATTGCAATTTGTTCTTTAATTTTTATTTTATTTAAATAGGTGAATATATTTGTCATTTTACATATTTTTATTGAAAAATTGGATGAAATGACGTTTTCCTCACTGAAATGTGAAAATAGGGGTGAAAATGCCAAAAAAAAAATTAAAGGTAATAACGTTTTGCACAATAACATTGAAAAGTAAGGACGTTTTATTGCAAATATTAAGTTACCATAATATTAACTTACCATACCATATGTATAGGATCTCTATGTTAGGTAGGATTCCTATTGCTTTGTACACAAGTTAGGGTTAGTATATAATCTTTGTAATTCTCTTCTTTGTATAATTATTCATTCAATATACATAAAAACACAGAGGTATTATTCTCCTCTCCATATCTCTCTTTCTCTTCACATATTTTATACAAATTTTATATGGTATCAAAGCATAGATTCTAAGCAACAATGTCTGGACAAAACAGTGGTAAAGACAACATAGAGGCGATGACAACCCAATCGGATCCCATGGCTCTACAGCAATCCGATCATCCCGGTTTAATACTCGTTTCTAAACCACTTGATGGAAACAACTATGGACAATGGAGTAGGGCTATGAGAATCTCTCTAATCGCCAAGAATAAACTTGGTTTCATCGATGGCAAAACCAAAGAACCAGAAGGAGATGATGAGAAACATCAGATGTGGGAACGAAGCAACCGTATGGTGCTTTCTTGGATACTGAATTCGGTACATCAGGACATCGCCGAAAGCGTCATGTACTCCGAATCGGCTACAGAGGTGTGGAACGACCTGCGAGACCGGTTCTCTCAAGGTAATGATGCACGTATATATCAGATTCGCCAAGAGATTTCTGAACATCGACAAGGCAGCCAATCGGTATCGGCTTATTACACTAAGTTGAAGGCATTATGGGATGAACTGGGTTCTTATCGAGACCCAATTAAATGCACTTGTGGGAATGCTAAAATTCTGGCTGAAAGAGATGAGAAGGAGAAGGTGATGCAATTTCTAATGGGGGTGAACGATTCCTTCTCGACGGTTCGTGGAAATATTTTAATGATGAATCCTTTCCCAGATACTAGAAGGGTTCATGCTATTTTAATGCAACATGAAAGGCAAATTGAGGTTACAACGGATCGTGAAGGGCAGCACTCAATCAATTGGCAAAAATCAGGAAATTGGAGATCAAACCAGAAGAATAATAATTTTTCGAAAAATTCCCTCAGTAATGTTCGGTCGACCGGGCGGTCGACCGAAATTCGCCTCAGACAGGATCGGTCGATCGAAAATCCCTACCGGTCGACCGGTGCAGCGGGATCTCAGAAACACTGCAGCCACTGTGAGATGATGGGGCACAATGTCGATACCTGCTACTTCATCCATGGCTTCCCTCCAGGGCATAAACTTTATGGAAAAGATGTAAGGCCCCGAAACAAACGGTTCACAAACGCCTCCATCACCTCTAATTTTGATTCCAAGGAAGGAAAGATACTTACCACCAAAGAATATGAGCAAATCATGTCGCTCCTGAACAACAAGACCGGTAATGATAAACTTTATGTTAACACCTCAGGTATCAATCACTCTACTACCTCTTTAAGTAATTCGTGGATTATTGATAGCGGAGCCACTGATCATGTGACGAAAGATGGAGTCGTTGAAAATAAATTTATGCCTAAACAAAATGCTGTGCACTTACCAAATGGGGGGCTGGCTTCTATTAAATCTATTGGTGCAGTTAAATTGAAGAACGATATGATTGTTGATAATGTGCTTTATGTTCCCAACTTCAAAGTTAACCTGTTGTCTATCAGCAAGCTCACTAGAGAGTTAGGTTGCTATGTGACATTTTTTCCTGATTTTTGTGTCATGCAGGATTTGACTACGAAGAAGATGATTGGCTTGGAAAGGCAGAGTAACGGCCTATATTATCTTTCCCAAAGACCACAAATACACCATACTACTAGTGGACCAACCAACCTATGGCACAGACGACTTGGGCATCCTTCAGTCTCACCTCTTCAATTCTTAGCACAAAATACTTTAGAAATTAGTTTTGATTCCCACAATGTTTGTGATGTTTGTCCTCTAGCAAAACAATCTAGATTACTTTTTAAAGTCAGTCAAATTTCTAGCAATAAATCATTTGATTTAATCCATTGTGATATCTGGGGACCTCATAAAATTTACTCTTATTCTGGCGCTAAATATTTTCTTACAATTGTTGATGATTATTCTCGTTATGTTTGGGTACATCTTATGCGCCATAAATCTGAAACTCAAGGCATAATTAAGAATTTCTTCGCTTGGGTTAAAACTCAACACAACTTGACCATCAAAGCCTTAAGGTCTGACAATGGCCAAGAATTCCTATCCTTGCAAACATTCCTAGATGAAAATGGCACTACTTTCCATAGGTCTTGTCCTTATACTCCCCAACAAAATGGAGTCGTGGAGAAAAAACACCGTCACCTCCTCAATGTAGCCCGTGCCCTTAGATTTCAAGCCAATCTTCCGTTAAAATTCTGGGGGGAACACATCAAAACTGCTTGTTACCTTATCAATCGGATTCCTTCACCATTGTTGTCACATAAAACACCATATGAAAGACTGCACAAGAAGCCCCCTCCTTATTCCCATTTACGTGTCTATGGTTGTCTGTGCTATGCCACTAACCTTAAACCCAACCACAAATTTGATCCTCGTGCCAGCCGGTGTGTGTTCCTTGGCTACCCCTCAGGACAAAAGGGATATCTCTTATATGATCTCAACGATCGAAAATTAGTGGTGTCCCGAGACGTCGTGTTTCATGAAGATACTTTCCCATATGCTTCCCAACAGCATGAGGACACCAACTCCATCCCGTTGCCCCAATTCATGCCTTTTGACATTGAAACACAAAATTTATCACATCCCGATACTTTGTCTTCCGGTCAACCGAACCTACCTGCAGCCAGTTCATCAGAAACCCCTGCACCTAGTCTTGCTCACTCTCCCACAGATCAACAAATCCAGCAGCTAATACCACCAAATGACCACCTTCGACGTTCTACAAGATCAACTCAGCCACCCATTCGCCTCCAGGATTACCTTGTCAACCATGCTCTGCCTACTCAAACCGGGTCTCTTCCGGCCAAATCCAGCACTCGACACCCCATATCACGGTATGTGTCATATGACAACATTTCTTCTCTTCATTATGCTTATATACACAATATTTCACATTCTGTTGAGCCTGCATCATATGAGGCAGCCTGTCAGGACCCCAAATGGGTGGCTGCTATGACAGATGAAATTCATGCCTTGGAAGAAAATCGCACTTGGTCACTTGTCCCACTTCCTCCAGGACATCACCCTATTGGTTGTAAGTGGGTGTTCAAGATCAAATTTAACTCTGATGGTACAGTTGAACGGTACAAGGCCCGGTTGGTGGTAAAGGAATTTACACAATGAGAGGGGATTGATTATACTGACACCTTCGCTCCAGTTGCCAAGTTGACTACCGTACGATGCTTACTTGTTGTTGCCTCCATTCGGAATTGGACGCTCCATCAGATGGATGTGCATAATGCCTTCCTCCATGGCCACCTTGATGAGGAGGTCTATATGACTCCCCCACCTGGGCTTCGTCGACAGGGGGAGACACTTGTATGTCGACTTCATAAATCCTTATATGGTTTGAAACAGGCATCTCGCTCTTGGTTTCAAAAATTTGTTTCTGCTGTCATTCAGTTTGGGTTTAAACAGGCAAACGCAGACCACTCACTCTTTACAAAGGTTAGTGGAGATTCATTTACAGCCATTTTATTATATGTGGATGATATGATTGTCACAGGAAATGATAAAGAAGCAGTTTCTACTACGAAAGCATTTCTTGCATCTCAATTCAAGATAAAGGACCTTGGCACATTAAAGTACTTTCTCGGAGTAGAAATCGCTCGCTCAAGATCAGGAATTTCGATAAATCAGAGGAAGTATACTCTTGACATTCTTCAAGAAGCCGGGTTACTTGGAGCAAAACCAGCATCATTCCCCATGGAACAGTCATTAAAATTGAATTTAACAGATGGACAGTTGTTGAAAGATTCCACATGCTATCGACGGTTGGTTGGGAAGCTCATTTATCTCACCATTACTAGACCGGAGATCTCATATACGGTCAACACACTCAGTCAGTTCATGCAGGCACCTAGACAACCCCATCTTGATGCTGTTCACCGATTGCTTCGATACTTGAAAGGGGCACCAGGACGAGGATTATATTTCCCATCAGAAGGGAAGTTACAGCTAACAGGATTTTGTGATGCAGATTGGGCAGGAGACATTACTACACGACGGTCAGTTACGGGATATTGTGTATTTTTGGGAAATGCGCTCATATCATGGAGGAGTAAGAAACAAACGACCGTGTCCAAATCCTCAGCAGAAGTAGAGTATAGAGCGATGGCTTCCATTACTTGTGAGCTTACATGGTTAAGACAGTTGCTCACAGACTTATGTGTAGATCATCCACAAGCAGCGATTTTGTATTGTGATAATCAAGCAGCGTTGCATATCGCTGCGAATCCAGTATACCATGAAAGAACGAAGCACATTGAAATAGATTGTCATATTGTTCGTGAACGAATTGCCAAGGGAGAGATCAAGACCGCCTATGTTCCAAGCAACGATCAAGTTGCAGATTTATTTACTAAGGCATTAGGCAAGGAGGCTTTCCTGCACTTCACTCGCAAGTTGGGCACTTTTGACATACATGCTCCAACTTGAGGGGGAGTATTGCAAATATTAAGTTACCATAATATTAACTTACCATATGTATAGGATCTCTATGTTAGGTAGGATTCCTATTGCTTTGTACACAAGTTAGGGTTAGTATATAATCTTTGTAATTCTCTTCTTTGTATAATTATTCATTCAATATACATAAAAACACAGAGGTATTATTCTCCTCTCCATATCTCTCTTTCTCTTCACATATTTTATACAAATTTTATATGTGTTAATTACTCATATAGCTACACTGGAAATGCTCAAAGATGCATCTGATTTAGTTTAACTTCTAGTTGTGTAATGGTGTGAACTTTGATTTGATTCGAAGGGGATTGATGTTATCCTTCATGTTTCCTGTTTTATATGCTTCTCCGCATTTATATTCCTATAACAAGACTTTGGTTTTGTTCATCACTATATTGCTTAGTGTATTCTTATTTCTTCATTGTGAATATTTTCGCGCTTCAAATAAATTGTTGAAGGTTTAACCGAAAGACTGAGGTGGTTTGCAAGCGTACCTGTACACATATATGTAGATGAATATGTACAGGCATATGGAACATGCTACCGTCAAATTTCTTGTCAATCTATATGAGAATAAACGATCCCTTTACATGAGCAGGTTATGTGATTGATTTTTCTGTTAATAACAGTTTATAAGTTTGCATTATTTGGAGATTCCACATAGTGAATGTAGATTTTGCTCACTTCCGAGATATTACGGCAAATGCAGGTTCTTTTTCACTGAGTTGAAGCAAATTATAATGATTGCTGGGAGAATAAGGTGTAATTGATTTGATGTTGAGACATACAGGTGTACAACGTTGTTATAAAAGATGCTCCTATTCAAGTTCTTGAGGAAGCAACAACACCCTCACTATCCCCAAGCTTGAAACAACCATCAAATTTTCTCCATCACACAGCCTGTCGCTTCAAAGTAGGTTTCCTTCAATCTGATCACACCTATTTCGGGTGCTCTATCTTGTCTACAGGGGCGGACCCATTAAGGGCCGAGCAAGGTCGGCCGCTCTCAATGAATTTCCAAAAATCTTCGATTTGACTTTTTTAAATTTAAGTTTTCAGAATTTTTTGGTTTTTCACAATTTATTTTAGCACGTTTTCTATCTCTTTCCCATTGAACCATAATTTTGAGTTCGTCCTTGCTTGGCTATGCAGGATTTTGGCTTTGCATCAAATGAAGTGTAGGCTTTGAGATCCTGAATATTTTTTAAACAAAATTGTGGACTGATGGAGTCATATACTTGGTTATGCAGCATACTAGTTCTTGATTAAATGTGTTACTTCTAACAGCAAATATGTCTTGAGTTTCGAACTTGTCATCATTCATTTATGAAGATTATCATGTAACATTTATTTAATAAAAATTACGAGTCTACTCTAAACATGATGAGAATACATTGAAGTGTAAATCTAACATAATTTTTTTAGTGGACATAATCTTGCATTTTTTTTTCATGGAATTACATAAAAGGAAGCAGCCAAATTTTAAGCCTAAGGCCTGTTTGACTGGTCAAGTTTTTCGTGGAAGGTGAAAAACGTTTTCCTTATATTTACTATTCACCTGTTTGATTGCACTAATTTTTTAGGGAAAACGTTTTCCAAGATACAAATGATTAATGCACAAAAGTTAGAAAACGTTTTTTCACCATATTGGTGGGAAAACGTTTTCCAGCTTTTTGACAATTTTTTTTTTTATTAGCAATTGGAACACATTCCAAAGTCAATGATAAAAAAAAATTATCCATTTAATTGACAATTTGTGTAAAAAACAAAGTCAAACGAAAAATTTGTCAGGTGAAAAATTATATCAATCAAACTTCATTAATTACAATTCCCTGTAAAACAAATTCTAGGCAATTCAATTTCCTGTCATTCATTTTCTTTCCACCTATTTTTCATCATTGCTATCAAACGGACCCAAGAGTAATCTCTTATGGAAAGTTAATGGACAAGATTAGAGCGTGGAACTTTACAAAGATATGACTTTCACGCAACTTGCACGTTGGGCCTTAGTAGGAGACATGCCCATGTGGGATGAAAGGTAGAAATCTTTGTTCACAATATTTGCAACGTGTGACCGTGGTTGCGGTCAACGAAATTTCATATTTTACTCGTTAAATTTCGTTTTGTTTGTAATTGTGATTGAACTTGAAGATTTTTTGATTTAAGCATTTCATTCATAGTCATTAACTTGACTAACGGAAAAAGCAAAATGACATTAATCTTATCAATTAGGACGTCAAATAGACTTTCTTATTAATTTTTTTCGTTAGCTCTCTTAGTAAAACATAAAAGATCTCAACTCCCCCCCCCCCCCAACACTCCACCCTACCCCCCAACAAGAAGGCTCAATCTCCATTGAATGATAAAACAAGGTGCATGTAACCACGACTTGATGAAAACGCCAAAAAGATCCTCCCCATATCAAATTCTATGTCCTAATTGGCCCAATATCTTAAAATCCCAAAATGAACATCAACCTCACAATATTCTCTCCAAAAATCCTTCCAAGGAATCCTCTCCTCCACAAAACCCTTAAGGGCCCTCTCTTTTTCTCTCTTTTCTTTGCCAAAGACTTATAATAAAACCACACAATTTGGAATCCAATAATATCAAGAAAAGACACGCACACTTGTCTCTTACCATACAAAACAATACACTCTCTCTGTATCAGTACGTGTAAACTAACATTCCATTCATTTACTTTGCTTCCCTCCCACAAAATCAACAAACCTTCATATAATATTCAACCACCATAGAAAAATATTGGGAATAGAGTGTTTGTGTATGTGTTTCTGTGTGTCTGTGTTTTTCATTCATGAAAAAAGAATCCATGAAAATGAGTACTCCCCACAACTCCAATGAGTCTGAACTAGAATCCAAGAAAGTTCATATCCCAGAGAAGCCATTTTCAATTGACGAAACAAAGAGCAAATCTGAAGGAGAAAACCAATCCAATGAAACAGAAACAACACCTCCACAAGATTCTTCGAGAAATATGTCGATAAAGTTGGAGGATAAATGTCCTGAGCCAGTGGTAGATGACAGTGGACGTGAGCGACTAAAGAGACATCGTGTAGAGGTTGCTGGTCAGGTTTGGATCCCGGATATGTGGGGACAGGAAGACTTGCTCAAGGATTGGATTGATTGCTCTGCGTTTGATTCCTCATTGATGAATAACAATATCATGTCTGCAAGAGCTTCTTTGGTTGAAGAAGGAAGAAGAACAAACTCAAGCAGATTGAGAATAGAGAATAGTTGTTAAGCAATTATTTTTGATGTGTTTCGACCATAATTTGCGTATCTATATCATTAAAATAACAATTCTTAAGAGAATAATTAGCAAATTCTTTAACGGATTTGCTACATCTATTTGATACATATTGTTGCATAACATAGTTGATTTTTTACTATTTTTATTGGCTGCCTGACCACAAAAATTGATACCAAGTTATCCATATAATAGATGGTGATTTATATTTTTTTTCTTCTTTTCTCCACTTTCTTGTCCGCAGTTGGCGAGTAAGGTACATATTTAGTCCCTGTTTGGTAAAAATTAAATTTCAGATTTTAATTTAAATCAAACTCAACAATTAATTTTAATCACATGTTTCATAGAATTCACAACTTTTCAACCATCTATTTTATCAACTTTTATTAAAATCTAGTAAAAATCTGATTTTGATTACGACCAATCAAGGGCTCAGTACTTTGAATAGACAATATTGAACAAGATAGAAGATATAAATACCCCGTGAAACAGAATGAACTTGATGCATTGTAACACAATGCTAAGGTTCATTGCATTATTAGCAAAGGTACATCCATATATACAGAAGTAGAGTGAAGTGTGCGGCTATATCCGAACTCGATATCTTATTGAGAAATTGTGCATATATATTATACAGATTTCCTTAAACGGCTGAAAATTACAAGGATGTGTATTTTTACTACACAGCAAAATAATTCACAAAAATGTCGGCATATTGCTGAGTGTAAAGCTATAAAGGTAGCTTCTCATTTCCAGAAGAGGAAGTTAGTTGCCATATCTTGACTGTTCCATCATCACTTGCGGAGGCAAGAAGCGGGTTTTCCTGTCAGATAACAAATTCAGCAGACATGAAGCACGCAAACATCAAAATTTCACAATGCTGAATAACTCATTCGACAGGCATCAAGGGAGGTAACTGGTGAATGCCAAGAAAAGTTAAAAATAAATTGAAGCAACTTCAGTGTTCCATTAATTAGTACAGGTCAATCAATTCAGAAGTAACCAACAATGCATGGTGTAATTTCTTAACAAGTCTAATGTCACGATCTGAATGTTCTGACTATATATAGATGCTGATGAAAGATTATACGAGGATAGCTAGCAGTGCATATCAGAAGGACAGCACCTATATGGCAGCTTTTCCAGGGCTACTTGGGCTGCTGTGACAAACCTTTATCTTCTAGTCCCATTGTTTGGAGAGAATGAAATAAACAATGGCAAAAGTAATTTTTTGGGTTTAGAAGATGAAATTTCTGGCTATCAATGGGTTCGCAAGTCCAAAAATACCCTGATAAAGATTATTTGAAGATGTGATCTTTCTCGATATCTCATCCCACCCACCCCACTGCCCAAGAGATATATATTAATCAGTTATACAGACTGATTTCAAAATTCGTATGCATGTAATATGTATCTCTATCTGTCAATATATTTACCGCGGAACACCACTGCACAGCATTTACATCCATGTCATGAGCTTTCTCTTTCTTCAGAAGCAATTTGTAAGAAGGTTCATCAACCTGCAAACAGATACAAGAATTAATTATGAAACCAGGAAAAAACGTAATGACAACCGTATAGATATTCAGGAGAACTAAGATAATGAAACTGGTTTTCAATGACGTATGTACATATATAAAAATTTCATTCATTTCCTTTGGTTTCTGGTTCTTGCATCGAGTTTTTCAGATAATCTTAATCCCTTTCTTCCACCAAGGTTACATGCACAAACTTCTACTTTAGTATTGTGTTTGTGGTATTTGGATGTTGATTTTACTCACTCTATGCATACCCCCATTTGGATTTTAATTAATGAGGATTTCATTTATCAGGAAAAAAGGTGAAAGTGCAAATATGGTGATTCAAGAGATATTTGGGAAACAAAAGTACAAGAAGTTTTCAGATTGACTAGCAAGTACATTATGTGGCAACAAACAGAGAAAATCCAGAGTAAACCCAAATATTCAATTATGTGATAATAATGAATAATGCACAGTGAAATTACATATAACTCAACATAATAAGTTGTTCCAGGAGCTTACCCTGAATATTTTAATATTTTAACTAATGAAGCAACATAAAGCATACAAAAAACTTTTGGAGCTTTCTCAACATACACAAAACTCAAATATACACATGATACCAGTGTGCATAGACAAGAAAAGATGACAAATTATGTAACATCAAACAAATCTAATATTGCACAGAATCAAGGACTAATGATTGTTACATGAAGCTAGAGAGCGAAGAGATTATCTATTCATCGGTTGCCAACCATAGATCCATGAAAGAAAGAAGATATTAAGAAAACAACAATTAGGAGAAAGGTGAGTTTATACCAATCCATCTTCACTCTCAACAAATAAACGGATAGCATCATCAGCTGCTCCACTGGCAATTATCCCTTCCCTGTAATGTCCATGTGATTCAAATTAGCATATTACAAGCCCAGAATAATTTTTATGGATAAACATTGGCCAGAAAAGTTAAAAACCATCAAGCTGTGTGAATACATATTAAAAAACAGATTGTAAAAGAATAGGAGGAGAACAAGGAGAACTCATCTTGCTACCTTGAACAATGGACAGAAAAAATTGTGCGATCATGATAACCAGAGAGAGTACAAAGATGTGTCCTGACAAAAGCAAAAGAATATGTATTATCGATTTGCATATTGATGATTTTCAATTCAAACCAGACAACACAATTTTCATAAAAATATCCCAAAAACAATGCGTTTAACCCTTCACATTTATACATTCCTTGCTTGATTTTGCATTCGTGATAAAAGCGACCAAATCTAATAGTGAATTGAAACAAATGCATTTAATTATGGAGGAGAAAAATATGCTTTGAACTATCATTAGAAAAACTTGTGAAAAAGAAAATAAGCAACTACCATAAAGTATCTGTTATGGCCTGTTTGACGGTAAGTAATTTCCTTGGAAAAGGGAAAATAATTTCCATTTTCACCAAATATTGATGTTTGATATGGACTTTTTTCTTGGCAATTTGAATTCATTGGCAGTCACTCACACGCGGATTTTCTTGGTTTTGGAGGAAAAGGTTTTCCCACCAAAGTCGTGGGAAAACCAATTCCAGGTACCCTTTTATTTTTTTATTTTTTGGTAATTGGAATTTATTCTAGATCCAATAGTAGAAAAATTTATCTCTTTAAATCACAATTTGCATGAAAAACAAAGTCAAACAAATGATATTCAGTATGATAATTTATTTACTTTTTGGCAATTGGAACAAATTTTGGATCCAATAGTAAAAAAATTTATCACTTTACTTGACAATTTGCATGAAAAACAAAGCCAAAAAATGATATTTGGTATGTTAAATTTTTTTAAAATTTTTTTTTTGGGCAATTGTAACAAATTTTAGACCCATTGGTGAAAAAAGTTATCACTTAATGGACAATTTCTATCAAAAACAAAGTCAAAAGAATACCAAAAGATTCAAAATTTCAAAAAAATTTCAGGTGAAAAATTATACCAATCAAACACAATTAATCAACAATTCCCGATAAAACAAATTCTAGGCAATTCAATTCCCCGTAATTCATTTTCTTTCCACCCAAATTTCACATTTGCAATCAAACGGACCATTAGGTTCCTAAATTTGCTGGTAAAGTTCTTGTGGATCGGACGCTGCTTCTGATATGATTCGGGGAAGTTGCTGGTTAATAGATTGCTTGGGAAAACAAATGTTGTAAATGATTAAGAACAATTGAAGATGAATACTTGGGAAGTATTAATCTGTATTTGTATTTCTTATTGTACTGAAATGGAAAACAGAAATTGAAAGACGCTCCAGGGCATTCAAGAGGCCTGGCTCTCCTCACTATTCTCACTACTTGCTTCAATGCCTCCCTAAATCCCCTCCCCCTCCATTTATAGACAACTCCTAACTGATTCACTACCCTTTCCCCCCAATGATAACAAACTACTAACTGAAAGTAATAACAGATTGCTTCTTATTTCTTATTAGGGCCTATCAGTATCACAACTCAAATAAAATCCTATATATAAACCAACATCAGTTCCATGAGTAGCAAGTATTGTATCCAATCAAGCAACTGAATAAATATAAATTATGTTACAATCAGATCAGAATGCTAGTCAAAAACATAAAAAGCGCCAACATTGTGGAGTTTAATAATTAATTACATTTTCCTTGCATAGTGAAAATAAATTAATAGTTGTTGAACCACCTCATCTAAAAGGTTAAGCTTTTAGATATGGGGCAAATTTAATTTAAGTTTCGCCTTCAAAAGCGCCTCCTTGCATGCAATCTGGACTGATGGAGTCATTCTTTTAACAAAATTTTAACATGTGCATAAATTTTATAAACTTGTAGTAGCGATACTTTATCCCAGAACCTTTATCAGCTCCAATGCTAGTTGTAGAGCCCAGATCCCGAAATTGGTTTGTAGAGAAAATATAAAAAAGATAAAACAAAGGGAATTTACTTGGTTCGGCACTTGGAATGAGGTAATGTTTAAGGTTTTGAGCCTATGTGGTATAACTTTGAAAAGGGCTATGGATGGAGTAGATGGGAAGGAAAGTATCCATATAGTTGACCATTTATAAGCATGAGATAAGGGTTAATTAAGTTCAGTAGTTCAACATAATATAAGATCCTTCCAATTTACCCAATACGTTCTCCAAAGCTTCTACATTTTTATTTCCATTTTTTTTATTAATGATCAAATCTAGTACTGAACTGTGAAAGATGCATTTAAATTTTCAGAATGAAGATATGCTGTGAACATCACAATATACTATCATTAGAGAAACTTGTGATGAAGGAAAAAGTAAGCATTGTATCCAATTAAGCAATTCAATAATGCATATTATAGTTCCCTTGCATAGTGAAAAAATTAATATCAGACATACACAAGACATGCCGCAACCATCTAACTGTGCTACCCTTAATGTATCCTCTACTGGTGTCACCTCTACTTATTGACTAAAATTTTCATTTCTCACTTTATCCATTTTATTCTGGCTACATAACCATCTTGGACAACAAAAATAGTTTTTTTGGTTATTCCCTACATTTCAACTTTGCCTCAAGTCAACATTCTAACGAAACTTCAGTTATAGGGAAAATAATAAAAATAATAATAAAGAGAGAGAGAGAGAGAGAGAGAGAGACTTTCATTTTTTCCCTTCTACTGAGAAGCATTCATTTATCAGCTCATGCTTTCATTTCTAAAAAGCCTTCAGATGGTATGCGCAAGCAGTAGGACAATTTGGTGGTTTTTTTGTCTAATTTAATTCATCATTGTCATATAAACATTAAGGATGAACTGCAAACCAAACATTCCATTGTCATTTGATCTATGCTCAATCAAAGCTCAGCCACCCTGATACTTTAGTTTCATTATGAGTTGATCCTTTTCAGTTTCCTATCTCTGTCTCCCCTTTAAATTTCCTCAACTGTTAGTCATTTGACAAGTTCTAAACAATAATGCATGCAACGCTTACATATAGGTGGATAGAATAGAGAGATTGTGAGCATTTCATCTTTCAAGACTCTGAAGTTTTGTTGTCAAGAATCTAGCTGCCAAAAGGTAAATCTTTGAAAGAAAACAAAAATATACATCTAATAATACGAAAAGATGGAGAATCAAATGAATAGGCTGATAAGCAGCTCACCAAGGTGCATTTCCATCTGCCGACTGCATCCTCATACTGTCAGCACCCCATATCTTAACGGTAAGATCATCACTGCAAAATCAATTTGACTACATTACAAGTGTCTCTACAACAAACGTTCTTTGTCATGATTGAAACAGACTTCTAAGACACTGCTTTAACAATACCAATTATATATTAAATGTGAGCAAGCATAAAGGAGTGCTCTGCATACCTACAGGAAACCATTTTGTCTCCATTGGCATTAAAAGATAAAGCCCAGACTGTCGATGTGTGTCCACTGAAAACACAGGCAACCATTTTAAGAGACTTCAAAAATAATGAAGAATCTCGATCAATTATTGATGCACAATCATACATTTAAAGCAACGTAACAAATTTACAGGCTAGTGAAGCACAGAACATATGACCATGAAATATCAACAAGTACCTGTTGGATTCACCTAAAGTTTGAACACAATGCCAATCATCACTGTCCCCATCCTCTGCCCAGACCTACAAGAGTTAGATGTGTCTTACTTAGCAATACCTGATATGTTGAACTAAACGGCAGCATATTAATGATATTGTAAGTGGCCAGACAAACTTGAATATCTTAAACACCATGACAATATTCTTTTTCATCTTTTTATATATACCTTAATAGTGTCGTCGTAACTGCATGAGAACAAAATATCCATATAGGGATGCCACTGGACCATTTTAACATCTTGAGTATGTCCCTGCAACACTGAAACGCAGTCAAACTCATTATGGGGTAATACTTCCCATATCCACACTGATTTGTCTCGTCCACAAGTTGCAAGAAGTGAGCCAGATGCATTCCAAGAAACACTTTTAACTTCATTTTCATGACCCTGATGGAAATATAATGTTTAATCATATATTAGGGCAATGTGGAGTTTAGAATGTCCAACAACGAAGGAATAAATATTACAAACTGGATAACTCAACCACATATAAATCCACGAGATGATATCAAGATATAAAATCAAATGCAATACCTCTAAGGTCGAAATGCATTCAAAATCACCACCAACATTTTCCCAGATAGCAGTGGTGCCATCAAAACTTGACGTCGCCAACAATTTGCCCGAGGGCGACCAGGCACACGATCTAACAGTCCTAGTATGCGTCTCCTCCAAGACTGCCTGCAAAGCAGCTTTGTTAGGGATAAAAAAAACCTTCATTTGCAATTTATGTTGATCATAGAATAATATTGTATTTTTATACTCATGTCGACACGTATCGATCTCAACAGGTAAACATAAGCTTGAATGAAGAGAAAAATGAAACCTTTTGCTGGAAAGAGCCTGTGGCGAGATTTTGTTCCCAAATACAGACAGTTTTGTCTCCGCTACAGGAAGCCAGTACGGCAGGAACACCGTTGCCTCCAGTTTCCGGTTTCCAAGCTACGCTCCAAACCCTATCAGTGTGGCCTTCGAGTCGCTGAATTTCTCCCAGCTCGAACTTCTCATCGGCGAAGTTCATCGTTCAAAAAGTAGTAATATATAGGTGAGGATTTTACGGGTGGCTAGACCCTCGAAAATACACGCGCCGTCGCCACTGTTGTTGGGATAAAATGCCGTGGACTCGTGCTAGTCAGTGTTGCTAGACGAGCAAAATCGGGGAGATAGTGTCGTATTGCATTAGGTGGGGTTAAATATCAATAAAGCCCCGGTAGTCTGGGTATTCTCACTTTGACCCCATTATCAATGAAATATTGTCAATATTCCTGTTGGCGATGAAATTTGACTCGTCACCAAGGCTTCAGACTCATCATATCCCCTATCCCCTATATATTAAAAGAGTGAAGAAAAAATTACTATAAAAACTCTTAGTTAAAAATGGCGTCATTTTTATCGTGTGATTTTTTATGGTTTTTTGCTATATATTACTTAAAAAAAAAAAAAAAATTGTTATTTAATTTTTTTTTTTGGCTCTATACACTTAAAAAAAATAACTAGATATTTTTGTAAAAAAAAAAAAAAAAAAAGTGAGTGTCAAAAAAAAAAACAAAAAATTAAAACGAAATTTGCCTCGCACTGTGCGAGACATGCACTACCCTTTTCATTTTTTTTGTTTTTTTTTTAAAAACTTATGTTTTCGCCTTTATTTACGTCTTAATTCGGGATATCAAACGAAATCGAAATATTACATTCTTAATATCATTTTGAAGAACTCACGACCTAATATTTCACGACGTTGATGGTGTGTGAAACGGTCAATCTTAGCGAAAGTTACGTTACGTCAAAGTATACTGTTCCAAACTAATATTTCGTAAATTTCGATAACAAACTAAGTTTACAAATTCTTCGATTATTCTACGCTAGCCGAATCCATAAATCTTTTATACCATCTCGAAACTCATTTCGAGAACTATATCGCAGATATATCGAATGATGTAAATGAATATCGAAAATAGTTAAACGGACGTCAAACGCGTGTGTTAAAAAAGACGTATAACTCGTTTTTTGAATATATTACTTATATTTTTGTCTTCATTGTCAGGCTCATTACGGAACATCAAACGAAGTCGAAATATTACATTCTTAATATTATTTTGAAGTACTCATGGTCTATTATTTCACGACGTTGATGGTGTGCGAAACGGTCAATCGTAGCAAATATTACGACGCGTCAAAGTAGGACTAATATTTCGAGAATTTCCCCTATATATTAAAAGAGTGAAGTTTTGATAACAAGCTAACTTTAAAAATTCCTAAATTATTGTACGCTGGTCGAATCGATAAATCTTCTATATCATTTAGACTTCATTTGATATTAAGAATATAATATTTCGACTTCGTTTGAATTTTTAAAGTTAGATTGTTATCAAAATTCTCGAAATATTATTTTGAAATATTAGTTTCAAACAACGTACTTTGAAGCGCAGTAATATTTGTTACGATTCACCGTTTCGCACACCATCAATGTCGTGAAATAATAGGCCATGAGTACTTGAAAATGATATTAAGAATGTAATATTTCGATTTCGTTTGATATTCCGTAATGAGCCATAAACATTCAAAAAAATTTTCCCTTTATCCTGTTTAATCATTTTCATTTGAATATAGTTATAAGATAAAGTAAACCTCTACCCAGTTATAATATATATTAAAAGAGTGAAGAAAAAATTACTGTACAAACTCTTAGTTAAAAACGGCGCCGTTTTTATCGTGTGATTTTTTGTGATTTTTTGCTATATATTACTTAAAAAAAAAAAAATTGTTATTTAATTTTTTTTTTTTTTGCTCTATACACTTAAAAAAAATAACTAGATATTTTTGTTAAAAAAAAAAATGTGAGTGTTAAAAAAAACAAAAAAAAAAAAAATTAAAAAAAAATTTGCCTCACACTGTGCGAGACATGCGCAAGTGCATGTCTCGCACTGTGCAAGACATGCACTACCTTTTTCTTTTTTTTTTTCCTATATATTAAAAGAGTGAAGAAAAATTACTGTAGAAACTCTTAGTTAAAAACGGCGTCGTTTTTATCGTGTGATTTTTTGTTTTTTTGTGGTTTTTTGCTATATATTACTTAAAAAAAAAAAATTGTTATTTAATTTTTTTTTTTTGCTCTATACACTTAAAAAAAATAACTAGATATTTTTGTAAAAAAAAAAAAACAAAAAATTAAAAAAAAATTTGCCTCGCACAATGCGAGTGCATGTCTCGCACTGTGAGAGACATGCACTACCTTTTTCATTTTTTTTTTTCAAAAACTTATGTTTTCGCCTTTATTTACGTCTTAATTCGGGATATCAAACGAAATCGAAATATTACATTCTTAATATAATTTTGAAGAACTCACGGCCTAATATTTCACGACGTTGATGGTGTGTGAAACGACCAATTTTAGCGAAAGTTACGTTCGTCAAAGTATGCTGTTCCAAACTAATATTTCGAAAATTTCGATAACAAACTAAGTTTACAAATTCTTTTACTATTATACGCTAGCCGAATCCATAAATCTTTTATATCCTCTCGAAACTCATTTCGAGAACTATATCGCAGATATATCGAATGATGTAAATGAATATCGAAAATAGTTAAACGGACGTCAAACGCATGTGTTAAAAAAGACGTATAACTCGTTTTTTGAATATATTACTTATATTTTTGTCTTCATTGTCAGGCTCATTACGGAACATTAAACGAAGTCGAAATATTACATTCTTAATATTATTTTGAAGTACTCACGGTCTATTATTTCACGACGTTGATGATGTGCGAAATGGTCAATCGTAGCAAATATTACGGCGCGTCAAAGTAGAACTAATATTTCAAGAATTTCCCCTATATATTAAAAGAGTGAAGTTTTGATAACAAGCTAACTTTAAAAATTCCTAAATTATTGTACGCTGGTCAAATCGATAAATCTTCTATATCATTTAGACTTCATTTGATATTAAGAATATAATATTTCGACTTCGTTTGAATTTTTAAAGTTAGATTGTTATCAAAATTCTCGAAATATTATTTTGAAATATTAGTTTCAAATGACGTACTTTGAAGCGCCGTAATATTTGTTACGATTCACCGTTTCGCACACCATCAATGTTGTGAAATAATAGGCCATGAGTACTTGAAAATGATATGAAGAATGTAATATTTCGACTTCGTTTGATATTCCGTAATGAGCCATAAACATTCAAAAAATTTTCCCCTTTATCCTGTTTAATCATTTTCATTTGAATATAGTTATAAGATAAAGTGAACCTCTACCTAGTTATAATATTTCAAAACCGTTGGCTTCATATTCATTGAAATTTTCATTTTTTTTTTTTTATATTTTGTATATTCAATTCTACAACATATTTGTCTATTGATTATACAGTTGTAATATGTAGTTGTTTTTCTTATTATATACATAAAGTACAAATATGTAGCTATTTACATTGACAAGTTATTATTTTTTCACTCATTCTATAAATAGCACATTATTTTCCTACTGCTTTAACATAAATGAATCCAAAAATGTATTTATATGTTGAAAACAATTTTTCTATCTTATCTCATACCTTAAAATAAAACATAATTTCACGCATTTAACATGCTAATACTTCCTACAAAATAATCTAACCCGTACATCGTACGGGCAACAACTAGTATAATTATATATCTAACTTTATACTTTTATAGTCGCGACCTTGTACTAGAAAGTGGTCCCTTAATTTAATTATCGTGAGAATATCAGGTTGTTCCTTCAATCTTTTTACCTAAAAAAAGTCTGCACTGAATTGTTAAAGTATTTTTGCCTTATTTGAGAAGATCTTATGGAACCAATACTGCTTTGCCGTGATCAAAGAGAGGGAGTGAGGATTAGAACTCTTTTCATTTGTCAAGTGTCAAGTTCATCAAGTGGCCAACCTACAAAACTGGTTCTCTTATGTGTTATCTCAAGGTGAGCCTGAGGTTCATCGCGATGTCTAATGTTCCACCTCCTACTCACACGTGATGCTTCAGTCCATGTGAGGCTTCCATTTGGCACTTTTGTGGCATCCATATTGTGAGAAAGTATAACAAAATTGTTGAAGATTCGTGTTTGATTTACGTGTAAATAAATTCTAAATACATGTTCAAAACTATGCCTATAGTTTTCAAAGCAAATATGCTTTTCAAGATTTCAAAAGAGCCAAATGTTTGGGAATTAACTAACTAAGCCAAGTGTCCACAATTTAAAACAGTAACTTGTCTTTAAAACTTAGTTGATACAAGTTGATAATTTTGATAAAGAATAAATAAAATGTTGTTATTCCTAAATTGACCAATGGCAGGTATTATGAAAATGGGAAGGTAAAAATTATTTTCAGAGGAATAGACTTGGAGTTTACTGTGACCTAATAAAAATTCTTTACATTGTTGTTGCTCTTGAAGAGCAAAGACAGTAATTTCATCTCATGAAGCAATTCTGTTTTGTTCCCTGATCTCTGCATCAGTAATAGAAAGTATTTATGTACAACAAAAAAACTACAATGGACAGTCCCACCCTGCCTGTAATACATTTATCAATGTAAAAAATGTATAACTGAAGCTCTGGTTTTAGTTAGTCAGAGTTTTCAATCTCTTTGAGTCTCCGATCCCATTCTCGGGCCTCGTAATCTTGCTCGTATAGATCTTTATCGGTACTGTAAACAATTCGATCCTGACCGATGAATGTTCTTTGAGCCATGTCTCGAGCGCTCAAAAGCTGATAGTATGAGATAGAAATACATATTTGAAGATAAGCAGAGGTACTATTAGGAAAACGAAAATGAAGACAGTACATTCTGAACTTCAAGCCTGAATAACACAATGCCGAAAAGATATAAACGAAAATTGAAGAACAAAGTACAAAATAGAGAAGTTGTTTGACATTGGAATTTAACCAGTGCAAGTAAAGATTTTTATACTAGAAAACAAATAATCAGTGTTGCACTTAAAATATCTATTCTACACAGTCTCGGCTTGTTAAGCATTCAATGGATTACGACAAGTGTAAGCTGAGCATTCTGATTCTCTCTAGTCAAAGTAAAATTTTCAAGGGGAATTCTGATGGCTCATTCCAATTTGGTATTATATGAATCAGAAAGACACAGTTGAATGATCATAGTTATGACAAATCCTTTAATGTGTTTACCTTCCGCCTCAAAGAGAGATCTGGTGATTCAAGCACACGTGATCGTTTTGATCTGGCTTGATTTCTTTTATCGATATCAGCATTTGTCTTTTGAACAAAAAACCATCGAACCAAAGGAATTGCAAAGAAAGAGCCGGCATAGATCTGCAAGGTTAACATCAGAAATGTGCAAATGAAAAGCTTTCCCTTCAATAGGACTTGCAGATTAAGTACCCACTTTTCATAAGTTATGGTTGCGCGATGACAAAACTAAGGATGCTTAAGCATAAGGAACTGTGAAAAAGTTACCATCATAGTACATACGGGTATCATGAAAATATCTTCTAGAACTTAGCTGCATGGGTAAATAACTGCTTCTAAAATAAATGAACCACTCGAAAACATGACAAGAAATGAAAATATGATTTATTAGAAGATCCGGAGAGATACAGTTGAAGACTATTCAAATGATATATGTGATCCAATCTGAAAGTTTAAGCTTTCAAGTTAAGTGGTTCAACTAGGGCCGGACCTGTGTTTTGCAGGGCCTGAGGCGAAATTTTGATTTTGGGCCCATAAATCATAGTAAATAATTTTTTTTTCGTGAAATATACCATACACATCAAAGTCCAAGTCTTGCAATGAAGTAATTATGCAATTCTTTCCTGAAATATAAAATATAGCAGAAAAGGTAAGTGATCAAAATTGTTTTCCACCATTTTTTTGTTACATTTTCTTAACTAACAATGACTTTGAATTAGTATTGAATTCTTTCATAGAAATTAAAAGCAAGCATTAAAAATGTAAGTAGATGTACAAAATAAAAATAGGCAAAAAAGTAATCAAAATGCAACTAACAGACATAAAGTTGCTCATTTACAGCAACAAGTAAGCAAATCGACTAACTAACCATCTTCAATAATAAACAACAACCATAAAAAAAATTCAATTTTTATTAATTAAATGTCATTAAGAGAACAGATCAAATTGAGCCCAAAAATACAAAACTTAGCATTGCCTCAGATTACTCTAACATAGAAAAGTCAGGTTTGAAGAGTTTCGCTAATTAAGCTTGGGAGAGTGCAATTTTGGCATTTGGTCGACGGGTCTAAAAGTATAAAACTAATTATTTATACTGAATAAGTAAAAAATAATTTATTAAAATATACTACAAATTTGAGTTAGCTGTATTAAATGGACTATTTTTTATTAAAAACAAACGCTACTGGACACTCTTTCTGTTGCTTTGAAAATGAGAACTTAAAAAGTGCTCTGCCATTATCATAAAGTCCGTGCAGTAATAAAAAAAAAAAAACCAAAAAATAGGATTTTGGGCCCCTAAAAAACGGGCTTGAGCCTCTCTTCAGGTCCGGCCATGGGTTCAACATAGTATCAAGTAAAAAAGAATTGTGCACCCATTTAATTGAATTGTGCACTTTTTTTCTTTTCTGAAAAGGGGATCAAATAAATTGAGCACGTGTTAAGACTTTGACGGAAAAAGTGAATCCTGCCTACAAGTGTGCGGGCATGTAGAAGACAATATTTAGATGATATTTATGTGGTTCTATCTAGTGACCCTATCTAACAGCTTAAGCTAGCTCAAATGGTTCACGAATACCTTCCCATGCGATACCTCTTCAAAACACTAAATGCAACCATAAATGGAAAAAATAGTAAAAAGGCATGCTTATGCTAAATGAAGAAATTAGCCAGGCAGTTTTCCCTCACACTGAAACACCTGGTTCTTCTTAGCTTTGCGGTTCAAGCAAAGAGTACATCAAAAATTCAAATTAAATGGCATAGCTTACAATTATATTCAGGTTTTAGGTAGAGCAACACGATTATGCATGAGAATTTTGATATCATACCTGAAGTAAGGGAACTATGTCGGATACAAATGATATGAACCCACTTGGACTTGTTTTCATGTTCCTTCAGTCAAGAGAGAGGTCAACAAAAAATAGTGAAAAAACTACTAAATAGTTAGAAACCAGTGCTAGTTTAAACGTACTTCAACATGGTACTGAGAATTACAACACCAAATAGATTAAGCCCACCCAGACCAATCACCATTGCCTTCTCTGAAGCACTAGTTTTGCTGCAGAACCAAGTTCTCACGTTACATAACCGAGATGCACAAAACTAACCAAATTAAAAATGAAAAAATAAAAAAGAATACCTGAATTGCCATTTCTTTTCCTTGAAAAACTTTTCAACTCCTCCCACCCAATCAGCCCATCTTTTTCCAACATATTCCTTCTGTCTACTCCTCTGTGGAGCAGCAGTGCGTTGTAGTGATGGAAAACGGTACAAAATATTGCCCTGCAAGAAAAGCAGTTTACTCAACAGGGAAAAAAAAGAGAGAGAAAATTAAATTTAGAAAATGGTAGCAGAAGTTAGGTACATTTGAAATTTTACGTGGAATATAAATAGAAGGAACCAATCCCACATAAATAAAGAAAGCTGTATTGTATAGCATAAAGCTTTTAAAACTAAAAAAATCAAACAAAATGACGAAATTCATTTTGAAAAGCAACCACCTAGAAGAGTGTTACTAAAAAAACATCTAAAGAAATTTGGGAGAAGCTCGGAAGAATTTGGTGTATCCGAGGAATCTGGCTCTTGTATTCACAACCCTACATAATATGAGAATAACTGTATAAGGTATGCAATCATATGTTATACCACTAGCTGAGTTCCAAAAACAGAAGGAGAAATGAATATTCTGCCACTTGTTTATTAAAGAAATTCCTTCTGCCATCACAAAGGAGATTTTCCTGTGACCAGCCTTTGGAAACTCTGCTAATTTCCAAAAATGAACCCACTTTAATGGTTAGGTTTCACTTTTTAGTTCTTGTTCTACTATATTCGTAAAAATCAAATCTTCAGTGAGTATAGAATATCCGGAGAGAGCTGATATTGATTTCTATTAGCAGAGAAGTACGGGAGCGTTTAAATGTCTATCACATTCACTGCAGTTCATGTTAAACACTAATGTCCCACAAATGCCTAAGACCTGTAATTTATAAATATTGGTACGACTTAGAAAGAACTGATATTATTTCCACATAAGAGAGAAATGATTTTTGCCATAGTGGGCAATGCATGGCAAACTTTGTTTATAAAGTGCAAAAAAATCGGACCTTGAGGCCTTTTCTGAGGAGAGCCTCAGAATCACCATTCAAAACAATGCATCATGTGTAAAGTTAGGCTTAGTTTTTAATTAATATAGCAAACCAACATAAAAACAAACACATGTCAGTTGAAAGCTTTGAGCTTATATTCAGACTTCTTCAGGTTCTATATAACTACAGATATTTGAAGAAACTGCATCATATAAATAAAAGTACGCACAAAGTGAAACTTCTTTTGTGTCCACCAAGAGAAAGAAACCAAACCTCGTCGTCTATTTCTGGCTGACCATCAAATCTTAGAAGCACAGGTAATATGTACGAGTCATCATCCTGGAAATATTCATAAAAAGCATGATTACTAGAAGGACTGATGTACATTTAATTGCTCAAAGGGCGAAAATAATCTAAGAATGATTCTGCATGCAAGCGTACACACAAATAAGCACAACCACACATCCACACACTATATATTCAGCTATTCAGAAAGTTAACCATGCTTTCGACCCGTAAAAGCAAATAAATAACAAGATTTCATTCAGCTGTATATGTTGAGTGTGATATACCGTGTTTTCAGTAGTCTCTATGTCAAGATATGGCGCAAGTTCTTCAGCTGTGACAACGCCGCCATTTGATGCTATATATTGTCCAATCTGCAGAAATGTTTTAGTGAAAAGATTACTGTAAAAGCCAGTTGTTTATTTTGACAGGCATCGAAAATAATAACTCGGAGTTGATTATACATAAGACTCAAATCAAAGAGGATATACTGAGGAAGAACTAACAGGATGACCTGCCAGAGAAATAAAATGCATCCAGCATTACATTTCAGACTAACAATTTTTCATCTTAGGGCTGAAAGTTCTATTGATATCCAACTTCCAAGAACACTGTTTGAGGTAGTAAACACCAGAGTTTTGCACTATGTATTGTCCAATGCTGCAGTTTTAATTGTTCAAAGGATTACCAAAGGGATATAACCCAATGTTGCACTACCTCAGCAATGTCTAGCTGGCTTTATTCAAACCTATACCTGCTGACACAGCTCGTTTCTCTCCATAACATAATGTCTGAATGGCTAAGACTCACACCCACGATTCACAACTTGGTCAGTGCTTAAATTTTTTATTATTACTAAGAATGGACAAAACATGGAGCATATAGGAAAAACACAACAAATTAAAGACTGAAAGTGACCGTCTCCACAATTTGCCCAATAAAAAAACCTAAAAGTTAGATGACAGGAGATCCAATATATCACTGAATTTGAAAGAACAAGTTCTGTTCCTAGCCCTAGTGTTATGTTCTTTTAACCCCTTTTCTTCTCATCGTAGTTTAGCAAACTCTCCAAGACTCTGACATTTATGTTCCAGACTCGACTCATCAAAAGATTAGTCAAGAACAGGTCAACGGGCGAGCTTGAATACATTTCTAAGTTCATAATCTTCAATCAATTGGCTTGAGCTCAACTCGTTTTACTAAAATCTACTAAATGCAGTGTAAATAAACCAAGCAGTTGGAGCAAGGTTGGATCTGGCTAGCTAAACACTCATTCAGGCTCAACTCAAAAATTTAAAGAAAAAAAGGCCTAGCCAGAACAGTTTTTAAGGCTCGTATACTACATCAAATCGAGCTTGAACACCTGAAAGCACGGCTCGTGAAGGTACATTTACACCGATGAGTCTAGTCCCCTCTTCTTATTGATATTCTCCTTGTCGCTGCCCTCATTGTTTTCCTTTGGATATCTGTCAGCTATTGATCACTAACAGTCACTTCTCTCACAAGTTGGACAATTGATAACAAAGTGGGAGAAATACCCAAAAAAAAAAAAAAAATTCTCTTAGACGGAAGATCTCATGATTAATCATCCAGTCAAAGTTATGACTGAGCTCAAGGATTAAGTTCTATATAGAGGGTGAAGGAGAGTAGAAGAGTTTGACAGCATACCCAACTACAAATTCGATCAAACTGATCCAACAATCGGAAATTCCATGTAAAACGTGAATAAAAATTGACAACTTATGGTGATAGCTTAAACTGAGGCCAAGTCCCTGAAGGTGTACAATCTTCATAAAATTTTAAATACTTACAATAGCTAAAGTTTCAATATCTACAATCTGAAAAGGTGTCAAAGGTTAGCCTCTTATTGAAGGAGGATTTGAGCTTTCAAGTAGCCAAAAATTAAGTACATCACACATGGCAAAGATATTGAAACTAGTATACTGATTTGATTTGAATGAGAAATTTGCAAATACTTTAGAGGATGAACAGAACGAAAGGATTGTGAACGCAAGGATATTTTGAATTTAAAACATCAAAAGTAACAGACCACTCAAATCAGAGCTCAATTATTACCAACTTCCACCTCTCTTCTTCGATACCTTGATTTGGGTCACCGTCCCCAAATACAAAGGAGAAGACCTGCAAAACAGGATGTAGTTAGTAGGAAGACAACCAGAAACACATAATGTGAAGTAAGAATTTGCGTCTTACAGATTCAATGAAATTCATCCCGCCACCATCTTCTCTTACTCGTCGCCTCCTGTAATAATATGGATCCCAATACCTGGAAAATGATTGCACCAGGCAAGGTAAGAAAGGACTTCTTGTACTTCTACACATCAGACAAAAGTACATGAATATGCCAGCTTGCTTCTAACAGAATCAGGTCACAAACACTTGTTTGACAGAAGCTCAAACTTGACCCAGTTACACATCATAAAGCACAGAACACTTCCATGAAAGCTCTCCAAAAACTAAACAAAATTCTAGCAGGCAGGCCATTATGCATGAATATAACATAACATCCACAACTCTCTTATTTAAAAAATCTGTTATGTGACAATACTTGACATCTTTTTTGCAAGCTGTCCACTTTAACTAATTAACAAAATATTTAAATTTTGACTTCTTACAGGATAAAATTAAAGTCAAGATTTGTATGGCTTGATGTGGATATCATCATATCACCAATTCAAGTAATTTAAAACAAATTAACTAGCAAAGATTTCAACCATGACACCCAGATCCTTACAAGTCCACTCAAAATTTATCTGCTTCCTCTGTTTTTATTTATTTTTTCATAACTCCAGAATTAGAATTACCAGAACAAATCAGTTGGACTCAAGTAAAACATGAAGCCTGTATCATAAGATCTTCCTCGTCTTCCACGATTGTCCTCTTCACTGTTGCACAACGAAGAAATAGAAATGAATTAATATTGGAAATCAATACATGACAGTGCATTGAATGCATATAATTTATTATAGACATGAAATGCTTATGCAAAGTTGAAAAGTTATACCGACTACTCGAGAGAATAGCAATTATCGCTGTATAAACAAGTACAATAGAAGCAATAAGTGCAGTCCCGAAGGAGACCCTCACTACATACTCAGTAGCCATCTGTCACAAAAAGAAGGGATCATTTTAATCAAGACATACAAGCTTGAATCAACATCCCATACTCTGCAAAGAAATGCCATTACCTTGGCCTTCTCAAACAAAGGTTCAATTTTTATCTTAAAAGACTTCGCTGCAAGCTTTGATCGATAATCCTTAGGAAAAACATACAAAACATCACCTTCATCCGAAACCTGTTAAATAGCATTACAGTACTGAAACGGCCAAAAAAGAATCTAAAACTCAAAATTTCATGGAGCATGCTGCACGTTATAATTATACGTTTTCTTACATTTGCATACAAAAATTCAAAATTACAAGATGAATTCGACTTCACATTGATGAAATAAATGCTTAATGGGCGCGAAAGAATGACCTCTAAGAACCCATTAGTGTCGGCAGCGAGAGCTTGCAGGGCCTTCTGAGCTTCATTCAACTTGAGCCCGGCCTTGCTTGCGACGTCACCAATTGTAACCCTCCCTCCAAACGAATCAATGGCATCCATGGCCCGCTTCCGCACCTCCGATGTCAATTTATCACTCTCGACCATTCCTCCGGGCTTAATTGCTGACGTAGTAACATCGATACCACTACTGCTACTAGCCCTAATAAAAAAAACTGAATTACGTCTATTATGGCACTGGTATTTTACACTTGTGGGGAGAAAAAGGGGAGGCAAATAGTGGAGTTGAGGGGGTTTGAATGCTTTATGGGAGAGGGTTAAAGAATGGGTTTTGGGGGTCACAGTTAAGAAATATGCGGATATTGATGCCATTTCTCGGTTCTGTAGAAGATCTCCAAATCTCTTTTTTTCCAATTTCAATTCATGTTTTAGCCATGAACAAAGAATATACTCACGAATCCGAAATTGTGAGTTTTGAAGGAAAAATAGCGATTTTTGGAATTAATTTAACGGATTGTTTCTTGCTGTGAACTGAAAAGTTTTGATTGGTGAAGAAGATGCTCGCTGAAGAACAGAAGAAAGAAATGAGGAAGCGGGAGGATGACGCTTGTGCAATGACATTATTACCCTTCATGACTCCGATATTTGACTGTCCTAGACCGGGCTAGATTTTTTGTATCCGATTTTCTTCTTTTGTCCCTCCCATGGTGTGTTCTGTGGGCGAGCTTGGGGGATTGAGAGGTTAAAATGGGGATTCTGAATAGATAGAAAAATATGTCATTGAACTTTCTCGTAGGTTTCAAGTCAGTCATTGAACTTCAATTTACTTTTAGCTAGTCTCTATACTTTAAATATATATTTTGGTTTTGATAAAAATCAAATTTTCAGTAAATTTTAATAAAAGTTGTGGATTCTCTGAAATGAATGATTAAAAATAAGTTTCAAAAATTGGGAGTGAAACATGCTAATAGTTTTCAATTAACCTTGACATTAGTCTCCCCGCATAAAATTAGGAGCTCGGCTTATGTAGTAGGTGGGAACATTTTGCAGGATTTGAATCGAATTTAGGAGACTCATGCCCCACCTTTAGTCTCACCCTTAACCATTTTCACTGAGAAGGAATTCCAAGATTGCCATGGACTAAATTTTCACAATTTTGCTGCAAGTACAGAAAATTTGACAGAATTCTTACAGAAAAACACTTGAACAATTTTTTATTGATTTTTGAGATAATAAAAACACAAAAAATGCATCATGTAGATGTTGCCAACACAACACATGTATCTTTTCTATCAATAATTCCCTATAACTATGGAATTATTCAAATTTCCATTAGATTTGTTAGTCAAGTTTTGTTTGCGATAAGATGGATCACGCTACACCTTTAATATATTGACATCCATAAAAGCACAAGAGAAAGAAAAACCATCATGATTATATCAAATTTCAAGAGCAGCCATAAGTTTAACTGCAACTCATGTAGAAGTGTAAAAAGAAAAATCATGATGATTAAAGGTCTCTAATCTATTATCATATTTATGTTTATAACTTTTTTCATCACACTCTTATCAATATCTGTTTTTAAATTAGCAAATTGTGTCCTCAATGATAATTTTCGTCCAAAAATTCTATTTGCATACGGTAAAACGAGGGGCAAATATTTAGTTATAATTTTATCTTTGTTATTTTACTCTCTCTTGATAGAATTTTTTGACAAAGTCCATCATAAGAGACAACGTGCGCACTGATTGAATATAAGAATCCGATGAAAAAAAGTTGAGAATTTGTTTTACAATAAATACAGATTATGGACCTTTTATGTAATTAAAATGTGAAGCGCTTAAAATAAAGACTATATGAATATATTTAGCTTAATCTATATCAAATGTTGTATGAATTGAGAATCATTTTATGGACATTTCTATCCTAGAGATATTAAGATTATTTCAATACCTTTTCTCAACTCCTGAGAAAAAAAGTTCAAGAAGCTTTCAAGTCTCTTGTAATCTTCACAATTAATAATTCACACAAAAAGTCAAAAAGTCTTTCAACTCTCTTGATCTTGATGGCCCTATTTTCTTTGATTATCTAGATAATTTCCTTTGCCCAAACCATTTTCTCTCTATTTTTCAAATCTCTTGATCTTGATAGTCTCATTTTGAGAAAGGTGAACTTCTTTCTTCAAGTTTTTAGTTTTTGCCAAGGCAAATTCCAACTTGGCAGACTCTTCGACACGCTTGTTGTTGAGAGCCTCTGCCTTGGCCTTGGTTTTATGATCCTCCTCCGTAGCTTTCACCAGTTTCTCAACGGACTCCCTGTTTTGCCTCTGAATATCCTTCAGCGGGGCTTGAGCTTCGATGCTCACGTTGAAGGCCTTTGCACTCTAATTAACAAGGAAAGTGTCAGGTCCACCGCATCACAAGAGGCCACTTAATTTTTCCACCACTCTAACCAAAACTTGTAGTAAGTAGTGATGGCTATTTGGATTTCTAAAGCTAGCATGGAAAGGACCTCCGGGGCCAGTTGTCATCATACCCCCATCAAAAAAGTCATTGTTTTGTAGGTAGTGATAGACTGATAGTACTCGCTGAAAAGGCCTAAGTTGCTACAATTATACATTTACTTCACTACCTCTTATTTTGCTATCTCTTCAGTACTAGGCCTCTTCAGGCTCTCTCTTCCCTCGTTAGCAATAACAATGGAGGCAACTATCAGCTTTAGAGGTTGAGGGGCAGACGACCAGCAAAACCCTCTGAACCCCTATGACCCGCTGAGAAGGGAATGATGTGCGTCTTCTTCTTCTTAGGGGTCTCCACCACCTTTCCTTTGTATTTTTTGGAGGGGCCTTTTCTTCAGGGTCCTTTTCAGCATTGTCCTTACTGATCTTCCCAACTATCTCTCTGATGTGCTTCGCAACACTAGAGCTTGGTTTGAACCCTTCTTCCAAGCAGTGGAAGTGGTCATTGTTTGCTGAAATCTTGCAAGCTTACAAGTTCATTGACAAGTAATAATGTGATGAGAAAAATATCATCCTACAGGGAATAAAAATCAATTATAGTATATCTGATATTATCATATTCAATCGTTTAAACGAAAGAGGTTGATTGTTTTTCTAAGTATGATAATTTTATTCAACGAAAATAGTTAAATAGGGTTTTTAAATTATATATGAGTGAATGTATATCCAACAACTAATCAATTTCTAATTCCAATTCTCGACTTGTGTTAGTAATCGTAATTTATGCATTGATAATTCGATTTTATTTACTATTCTTTTCCAAAATATAACGAACCTATGTTTAACACGACCCTACATTATTCCTAGTCCAAATTCATATGAAAAACATGCATTAACATTCAGAATGATCTCTCACGATCGCACATGCCATAAATATTGCTCATAATATCTATTGCAGTGTGGTCTCTATACGGTGTTCTACCTATCCTAAATTCTAAATTTTCCAACACTACGAATAAACAACTTATTGTCTTAATGGTGTACGAACATCCAAACTATGTAAATATTTATGTTTCCGATATCATAACACAAGAATTAAATTAAAAACAAGAAGTCTCAAATTAAAACTAAAAATCAAGAAGTCTTGTCATCCATCCGTTACAATAAAATTCTAGCCTAGCACGTTTCTATAAAAATCACAAAAAGAAATAAAGAACATTACCCGAGTTAAGAAATAAGAGAGAAACATTGAAATCCTCAATAATCCAATGTAATTTTGTCCCCAAGCGATGAATTTCTCGTTCCTTAATGTAAAATCTATCATTTTTCTCTCAAACTATGCTAGAATATTGTTCCCCTCATTCTGGGCGGCTCTAGGTCTTTTAAAATATCCCCCAAATTTCTTCTCATAAGAGTTTGAGTTGAACAATGAAAGCTGAAATCTTCCCTTCGAAGACCTTCTATGTGGCTGCATAGAAGGATTGGGGTGCGATCGCATAGAACAATTGAATTGTCCAAAATTTGTCCTTGGAATGCTAGATGCAACTGCATCTCGAGAAAGCCTATGCGGTCACATAGGCTTAGTTTAGGTTTACAAATTGTATTCTAGTCCCTGAATATTTTGCAATGCTCTTTAGTTCCTTTTTTCAAATCTTCTTGTTCCAACACCTTCATTTCTTGTTCAATTGATCCCCGACATGCCCACATCTTGATTTCAAAGTCCATCATCTCTATTAATTATTTGCATGTCGCCCCGAATCTTCATTTTCTTCTAATTTGGTCCTTTTTTGCTCATTCTCTCCAAATCCACTAAATTCATTAATGGATTCCTAAATCACACAATAAACGGTGAATTAAACCATAACTTCATATAAATTATCAACAAATTTTCATGTTTATCTACCTAAATACGTGTATAAAATACACTTATCAGCTCTTAAGTTGGAGGCCATGTTAGGGGTTGGATAAAACTTCTTCTCAAAGTTTTCTATAAGAGAAAATACTCAAGTTAGCAGCTTATTTTAGAAGGGCACAATATAAACCCAAGAAAGCTTCAATTATTACCTATTGAGGCCAATAAATTGAGCTCGACGACGAAGATGAGGGGTTCGATAAAAAGTGTGCAATCACGAAAAATTAGAGGACGTTGATATATGTCCTCAATAATTCCCTACACTTCCTATGAAAGTTCGAAGCAATCAACAGAACTTGCAACATGAAGTGGGCCACAAGTAGGTTCAACAAATTCAGAAAAAACTACGAAGGTAAAACACTCACGCGCTTCAGTATATTGGGTTGGCACAATGATCTGCGGGACCTTGTCATCATAGAAAGACTGTCACTTTACCCTTACCTAGAATCATTACTCCGTCCACCCCTTAATGGAAAAGGAAAGGCCCACTACAAAGGAGGAATAAGCCTCCCAAGGGGTTATATAGTATTAACCTTTGGAGTTTCCTTTGTCTAAGATCCTAGGCTAGAATAAGGTTTGGAAGACGTGAAGGGGCATATCCTCGCCTAAAGAGGTCTCCTTCCAAAGTATATAAGCCATTATCGTTTGATCCCAAGCATCTGAAAGGAGGGATAGGTGCTAACCTATACAACCTCAGAACTATCCTAAAAATGGATGAAGAGGAAAGTGCATCCCCCCTTAAGATGAACACATTTACAGCCACACAATCTCTCCTAAGATAGCAGACACTTTTCTCATAGGTGGGCACTAATAGTTCTACGGTGTCAGGGATGCTGTATTTCTTCCTAATGTCAGCAAAGTCAGCAGAATTTATGGAAGAATGTATCTTTGCAGCCCCTAATCAGCTTCTTAATCAATAGGCCCCTCATTTATGGCCCATATATTCTGACCTGACCTAATAGCTTAGGCTAGGTCGACAATAGAGATTATAGTTACACCCATTTCTAAAGCTAAGGTCTACCCCCTTGTTACCGTTATTAGATTGGGAAGAAGAATTCGTTTTCTAACGAATTATTATAAAGAAAAATAGAGGAAATGGTATGAACAGAGGAAATTGCCTAGAAAATCGAAGAAGGAGAATAAGATTATAGTTTGAACAAGTCGCCGAAGTTTTGAGGTTGTTGGAAAAGCTCTGGAGACTATAGAGTTTTCCAATGAATTTGCAATGTAAATGCAACAACGAACAAGGGTTTGATTTGTACAGGTAAAGCAAATCAACCCCATTCGTTGGATCTAATGTATTTGAAACGTCCCTTAGATCTTCAAATCCTAACTGTCTGCATCATCAGAAGCGTCGCCTCGAGACACGCTTGCAACAATCATCATTGCCTATTTAATATTACGACGGGTTCGTGTATGAGAAGTGAACCAGTCCAACTATCTTTCCTTGAAAACACGCAAGCCATCAAATTATCAGTACAATTTTCAAGGTGCGCCATATCAGCAAATTTCAAAATTCAAATATTGGCGCTTCAGAACTTCAACGTTTCAACATCAAATTTCATAATTCAACTATTAGTGCTTCAAAACAACAGCACCTCATCAGCAAATTTCAAAATTTCAAAGTATTGGCGCTTCAGAACTTCAGTGTCTTAATATCAAATTTCAAAATTCAACTTTTGGCTTTGGAACATCAGCGCCTCATCAGCAGATTTCAAAATTTTGAAGTATTTGTGCTTAAAAAATTTAGTGCATCTACAAATTTCATCAAAAAGCTTCAAATTCCTAACTAAGTATGCTTCCAACTAAATACGCTTCGAAATTTCAACTCTTCAGCAAAATTCCATCAAATTTAACAAGTTAAGTTAGAGATGGCAATGGGTCGAGCCGAGTCGGCTCGACTCGTTACCCTACGAGCTCGACTCGTTGCTCAACGAGCTTGTGGACAACGGCTCGGCTCGTCAAAAAAAAGTGTGCTCTGCTCGGCCCATGAGCTCATGGCTCGTGGGCTCTGACGAGCAGAGTTCACGAGCTCGGCTCGTGGGCTTTGACGAGCCGAGCTCACGAGCTCGGCTCGTGAGCTAGCCTCCAAATTTATTTATTATTATTTTTTTTTAATACACGTTTTTTCCTAAATTTTATTTAAAAAAAATAGATTTTCGGTAAAATTTTATTTTATAAGTATTTTTATTTTGTAAACAATTTATTTAGATTTTGATAAAATATATTTTTATAATATATTTTTTTATGAATTTATCTTATAAATAATACTTATAAGTTTTTTGTAATTACAATTTAATTTTTTTACTTATAAATAATTTTTAATTAATATATTTTCATTTTCAAGTTTGTTTTGAAGAAAATATATTAATTGAAAATTATTATTTTATAAATGATAAAATTAAAAAAAATATGAGAAATTGTCAAATGATTTTTCAAAATATTTTTCATTTTAAAAATAATAAAATATTAAAATATAAACCCTCCTCCTTTATCCGGGTTTGGGACCGGCTACTTCAATAGTTCAATTTCGAGTAGGCGGAGTTAAAAATTGTACACGAACAACTTGTTACGTATACAATTTTTTAAAAAAAATTATAAAGGTATTAAAATAAAAATTCGTCATAAATATGATTAAACTAAATATCACTTACTTGACTACATGCAATTTCGACATATTTATCTTGCAGTCGAAAATGAGCGTCTTGCCAGTCCTTCACGCATATTAATGCTTCTAAAATATCTTCTTTTAGTCGATTCTTAATTTCAGAGAGAACCCTAGACCCTGCACTAAAAGCAGATTCCGAAGCTACAGTGCTAACCGGAGGTGTTAATAGATCTTTTGCCATTGCAGAAACTATTGGCCATCGACGTTCATACTTTCGCCAGAAGTCAACTACTTCGTCTGAATTTTTCCTTAGAATTATGATTAAAGTAATCAAGTAATTCAGCAGGCATTGCATTGGGACTGTTACTCGATGTTTGAGTACATGCAGTGGAAGACAAACTACTATGACTGGATGAACCATATGCATATCCAGTTTGACCATATTTATATGAGTTCATGCCTTCAAATAAATTTAAAATTTCAGCGTCGTCATCTCCTAAATTAGTGGGAGGAGTACTTGTAGAGCCGAAGGGTACACGAGTAACATGTGTACCCATTCGTGAAGTATATGTTACATACATTTCAGATAAAGTTACTTCCAAATTCCTATAAGTAATATGTACGTTAAAAGTTAAAGATTTTGACATTCGTTCAATTATAAATTTAGTTACCGATAAATTATATTGGGGGTCCATGACGCATGCTAATGGAAATAACATGGGCAAGTCTTCCCAATATTTTCTAAACTTTAATTCCATGGCAATTATAACTGAATTAAAATCGGGGTCATCTTTATATCTATCAAAAGCCCTAGAAATTAGATAAAGACGTTGAAGGACCATACAACTAGTAGGATAATAAACACCAGATAAAATATTTGTAGAATCATAAAAACATTTCAAAAAAGCTTTAATTTTAATAACTAAAGCCCAATCGGATTCATTCAAAATATTTTCGTCGTCGTCCCTCATATGCCTATTGTTATAAAATTCAGTAATTAAATGTTCGAAACCTTCACATGATTTTAATAATAAATATGTGGAGTTCCATCTATGCGCTACGTCATTAGTAAAAGTTTTTGAATGCGACACCCCATTTTCGGCACAAAAATCCTCAAACGCTTGTTTTCTACTAGGTGTAATAGTGATATAAGTTAGTGCATTTTTAATTCGTTGAATTTCATCCTTAACATATTTTAAACCATCTTGTACTATTAAATTTAAAATATGGCATACACATCGAATATGAAATAAATAACCACCGAATTCGGGTTGAAATACTCTTTTCAATTTCTCGATAACAACCTTATTTACACTAGCGTTGTCGAACGTAAAAGAACGAATTTTACTCTCGCATTTATATTCTCTGATAATGTTCATAATAGCACTAAATATATTGGGAGCATTGTGCGGGTACTCAATAATTTTAAAAGCAATTATTCTTTTATGCATGATCCAAAGTGGGTCTATATAATGTGCAGTTGCAGCAATATAACCTCTTTTATTAATCTCTTCCCATAAATCCGAAGTTAAAGATATCAAACCCCCATATTTTTCTAAATCGGCAATCAATGTTTTCTTTGCAGTTTCAAAATATTCTATTGTATCAGAACGAACAGTATTTCGACTTACCCCAACGTACCTCGGTTGAAGACATTCTTGCACAAAGGTAACGAAATGTTGGTTGTCCGTTTGTGCTAATGGCAACTCAGATCTGGCAAGGTATTTCACCATTCCTGTTCGAGTTCTTTCCGTCGAATACATCCACGTACTAAGTGGCGTAGTAGTAGCACCATTGCCTGGACTACCAAATTGTAGTTGCGTTTGACCAGCAGGAAGAAGACCATGTTTGGCCGCACATGATTTGTAGTGACGGTTGAGGTGGGTAGTTCCAATGCCTTTTTGATGGGCCAAACGTTGTTGACAGTATTTACATACTGCTTTGGTTTCTTGAATTCCATCGATCACACGACCAGTTTGAATCAATTTAAAATGATCCTTACATTTTGCCTGCTTCTTCCCCTTTCTCTTCCCTCTTGCATCGGGAATTTCAAGAACAGGTTCATCATCCTATTCCAAATCAATTGTAGCATCGAGATCAACGTCATCCAAATCAATTGGATGACTACTTTCATGAATATTGTAATCTTCAATATTTTCTGGAATGGGTACTTCATCTAGACCGACGAACTCATTCCCAAATTGATTTTGGGGCACATGTGCTACATTCTCGACTCCGACATCGAACAAGTTTTCAATAAATGAGCGTGGATCCATTTGTGAATAATTGAAGTTGAATATTGAAGAAGAAGAAGAAGTGAAGTAGAATTGAGAAGTGAATGAAAGAATATTATGTAGTAGTGTAGAAAATATATTGTAAAATCAAGATTATAATTTAATGGTATGAATATAAAATGTAGAAGAGTATAGAAATAAGAATGAACAAATAATATTGATTATAATTGATTTGTAGAGAGTATAGTAGAGAATAAGAGATTGATAGTAAATTTGGTGAGAAAAAAATGTTGTAATTGATGGGTATTTATAGGAAAAAAATGAAATTTGAAAAAAAAAAAAAAAAAAAATTTTGACAAAAAAAAGTGTGACCAAACGGTCACTCTGCAATTTTTTTTTTTTTTTTTGGGTTTGGACGAGCCCACGAGCCTGCTCGGCTCGTGGCTCAAATTTGGACGAGCCACGAGCCCAAGCTCGTGAGCTCGCCCACGAGCGGCTCGACGAGCCGCTCGTCTATTCGGCTCGGCTCGTTCAAATTTTTTTTGTTCGGCTCGTTGCTCATACGAGCCCGAGCAGCTCGTGGCTCGTTTTAGACGAGCCGAGCCCACGAGCTCACGAGCGACTCGCTCAATTGCCATCACTAAGTTAAGTGCCTCATAACTTCAGCTATGAAATAACAATCATCAATTTGCAAAATAAGAGCTTTAACATCATGAAACTTCAGCTATCAACAAAACCTTTCACGAGGATTAGGTCGAAATTAATCTAAACTCTAACTATGATATAAATATTTAATATTTATACTCGAACTTGTGGACTATTGTGTTATTTGTCAAAAGACTAACCATGGAAAGAAAATGCTCACCCAATAAGAAATTTTTTTCATATAAAGTCCACGCATTATATAAATAATCATATATATACTTGGGAACTACTGTAATACTTCACCACCGAGGCTCAAGTTATTGTCTACATTGCACCCCATGTGGAACCCCATTAGGAACAATCCAGTCATCAAGACAAAAGATAAACAAAGCCCATAAAGAAACAGTGCTACAATCGAAGCACTATATAACAACTCAAAGTTGATCAAGGAGATAAAGCCCCAAATGGTCGAAGCCTCTTTCATTCAAGAGCCCATTGTCCGGAGCCCTAAGAGCTTTAGACCAGGAATGCTTCCCAAGAAGATCCTTTATGTAAATATCTTGTGAAAGCAATTGATGTGACAACCTACACATCTGACGCTTCCAATCATGTCAGCCTATTGACCTGAAGTGTAATTGTGGACTATAGGGCGGCTCCCATTTTCTTAAGGATAATCAAGTGGAACACAAACCAAGTAGGTGATGAGACATCCCAATGGGTAGGAAGGAGCCACGTGTGCTTCATCTAACTGTTACAACTTCAATTATAATACTATAAATACCTTCTCTTCTATCATTTAAAGGTAAATGCAATTTCAAATTCCAAGAGCAATATACAATTCTTTTCTCTATATTCTTTATATAATGTTGATTGTTCATCTCTATATGTTTGAAGGTTGTTCTCAAATTTATATTGTGTTCATTAGCCTTGGTGCTTGAACATATTGGTGGCTTGTGTCTTAAGGATCGATTTTCGTTACACATAGTTATGCATGGACGCAAGTGAGGCCGCTGGCTCACTTTTAGGTGTCAAGGTTTGAAGAAAATCACAGAAGAAGACTAATGTGGATAATTCAAGTTCATGCTTGAAGATTCTCCAATTATTAATTTTTCTTTTCTTTCCTGAAATTCTGATGACATTCTACACTTATATGTATTTTTGTAACTCAAGAATGTTAGTCTAAGTTCATATCCAGTAGGACGACGATAAAACATCATTTTGAAGCTTTAATCATAAATTTTTGTTTTTTTAATTTAAGTATTTGATTAATTTGAATGATTGTCATTATTTCCATGTCTTCAATTAGTTGGCCATCAATTAGGCCCGTGTTTTGTAGTGATTAAAATTCAAATTTTAATCTAAGTCAAAATCAACGATCAATTTTAATCACGTTGTTGAATATGTGACCCGATTTTCGATGTTGGATCGTGTTTTGGTTAAAAAAGAGTTAAAGAGAGATCAAGTTGATAATTGGAGTTTGGAGCAGCAACTATGCACTTGGGCGCCTAAATGGGACGAGTCTTAATCGCCAAGAAATGAATTTTAGACCTGAAACTCAGGGCATGAGAACTATTGAAAGCATTAGCCCGTTGCTCGCTTCGCACTCGCTTTTCGCTAGAGCGCCGTGCGACGTTTTCTTGGCTTTAGGCTGCCACTTGAGCGACAGTGTTATTCGAGAAATTTTTTCTTCTTATTTTTGGCTCTTTTCTATCCTTTTTCCAATCATAACATATTCTTTTGGGTCCTAGATAAAGTCCACGAATTATATGACTTAGTATGAGTAAGACGGTATTGTAAACAACAATATTTTGTATTCTTTTCTCCATATTAATAAATTTTCCATTCATCTACCAATTGTTCTTGTGTTGTGATTGTTACTTCACATTTTTTCATATACTTCATTATTTTCTAACAAGTTATGTTAGGACGCATAGCTACTTGGTTAGATTTGTTAATAAGTTAAAATTTAATTTGTTCGAGGTTTTTGTTCTTGTGATGGCAACCCTAAAATGTTGTATTCCGTTTTTAGGTTGCAGCACTAGATTCTCGTTATGACAGATGAAGATACGACCAGTGCTTGCTCGGATGGATGTGGATGATGTTTTGTTAGGACTTGACAAGATGCCTTTTAAATTGATCTATAGAGGAGAAACAACCTAAGGATTGAAAGGCCATATCACAAATTCATCTTCATCTTTCGAATCATATTTTTTAAGACATTTTGAAGGAGAAATTTGCAGTTGTGTTATGGTCGAAGTTGGAGAAATTGTGCATAACTATGAATGTAACTAGAAAATTAAACCTGAAGTAGCATTGGTATTCTCATCACATAATAGAAGTTATATCCCTAGAAAATCACATTTATGTCTTTAAAGAAATTGTCTCCAATTTGGAAACCCTGGAGGTTAAGTATGATGAAAAGGATTTGTGTTAGATTTTATTGTGTTCATTGCCCACTTCATATATGTCATTTAGAGACACAATATTATGTAGTTGTGTTACTCTCACTGTTAAAAAAGTTTATGACGCTTTTGTTGGATCTGAGGTTCAAAGAGAAGGCCTTGTTGTTCTCAGTGGTTATGAGAGTGACAGTTTGAAGTCTGGTAATAAAGTTTGTAACTACTGCAAGAAAAAGGGATAGATGAAAAAAAGATTGCTACAAGTTGTAGAATAGAGAAAAATTTGCTAAAATTAAGAAGGAAAAACAACCAGAAACTTCAAGCGAAGTCAATGTTGTCGAAAATTACTACATTGATGAAGAGGTTTTGGTTATTTCTGACAGCAACTCCAAACTTAACGAGGATTTGATTCTTGATACAGTTTGCACTTTTCATATATATCTCAATCACGATTTGTTTTCATATGAATAAGTTTCAAAAGGTGTCGTGATTATGGGAAACAACGAACCTCGTAAGATATTTGATATTGGAAGAGTCGGAATTAAGATGATTAGAACACTTGAGAGGTGAAACAAGTTCTAGTTTTGAAGAAAATTTTTATATCCTTGAATACTTAAAAAATGTACAAGTTCACTAATGTATGTGGAGTTCTGAAGGTTAGTAAAGGTGTCCATGTTATATTGCAAGGACAAAAAAGATCCCAGTTTTATGTCTTGCAAGGTTTTGTAGAGTCTTTGAATATCAATCAACAGAGATATAGTGCTTTGATAGATATTCAGTTTGGTACAATACCGTTAGAGTTTGGTTTGGGCCCATATTGAAGAATACATCTCAATCGAGTTTAAAGGTTATGGATAATGTCACTTTGCTGCCACCACCAATTGTATCATTGTGTTCAATTGCTGGAGACAAATCCAAAAGAAATATTAGGCCTTCACAAAGGTACGAGAAAAGCTGATTTAGTTGCGTTTGCTTAAAGTGTGATTGAAGATGTTAAGTCTAACAAGGAACCTTCTATAGAAATATTTTGTGGTGTTGATTCTGTTTCAGAGCGTGTTTCGGCCCTATTTGGTAACTTTTTTGAATTATTTGTGATTTTGTTGCTCGTGGTGATAATTCGGGGGCAAATTTTGGTAACTGATGTAATTCTACTAAGCAATGCTTAGATTCTGTTGATTGAATATGTCCCAGTAGGACTTTGTGGAAGATGAGGAAAAAAATTTGGTTGGAGAGTTTTGTTGAAAAGCCATTGGTTTATTCCTTACAGTTGAATTTGTCTCCAGGTGGAGAAATTTTGAAACTTTGTTCGTTGTAGTGGAATTTGTATTAAGGTAGGGATTTGTTGAATATGTGACCCAAATTTCGACTTTAGATCATGTTTTAGTTGAAAAAGAGTTAAAGAGGGATCAAAGTTAATAATTGGAATTTGGAGCAACAACTGGATTCCTAAGCGCCCAAATAGTGCGCCTAGGAGCCAAAAAAGGAATTTTGGACCCGAAACTCAATGCCTGAGTGCTAACCCATCCATTGCTTTACGCTAGGCTGCCATTGTTATTTGGGAAATATTTCCTCATTTTTTGCTCTTTTTTATCCTCTTTCCAACCATAACATATTCGTTTGGGTCATATATATAGTTCACAAATTGTATGGCTTTCATATGATTTTGTATGAGTTAGACAATATTGTAAACATAACATTTTGTATTTTTTTTCTCCATATTAATAAGTTCTTCATTCATCTGTCAATTGTTCTTGTGCTCTTCTTGTGTTGTGATTTTTATTTCATATTTTATCATATACCTCATTATTCTCAAACAAATAGTGTTATTGCGCATAACTACTTGATTATATTTGTTAACACACATATTTCATAGATTCCGCAACTTTTTAATCACACATTTCATCAATTTTTATCAAAATCTAAGAATTTTTTTGTTTTAATCCCCATCAAACAATGGCTAAATAAATTAGTTGCTTATTTGGCTTTCGGGGAGGTTAAAAATAAATTTAGTATGCAATAGTAATCATCATAAAGTCCGATAGAAGATATGCATATACCTCTATACTTCGTGTGATTGTTAATTGAATATTCTAGTTTTTCATGCATTTTTACATATTAATATTCTTTGTACAAATATGGTAGGGTCAGATGTAAAAATGGGATATTGAACAACTTAGAAACATTGATCATCAAATTCATTCAAATGTGTTATTAATTACAAGAATTGAGATTAAAGTGAAAAAAGTAGGTAGATTCCAAATCCTAGTGTGGTTATTAACTTGAGTTCTTTCACCAAAATTAACAAATCACTTTTATTTGATTATTTATTTATTTGGAATAAATAGGATAATTTAGTTGGGATCATTCAAATCTTTGAATATGTGTTTTTTGGATTAAAGTTGGGATTATATGAATTCAGATTAATATCTATTGTGCACTTGTAGGGATGACAATTTGACTCATTGGTTCGGACCGCCCATGGCTCAACTAGGAAAAAGCTCGAGCCGACATAGCTCGAGGCTCAGTAGGCACGAGCTGGCCCGTGTGGCTCTTCAGGCCGGCTCGTAAAAAAAGAGGAAAGAGGCAACTAGTGTGGCTCTTCGGGTCGAGCATCAATTTTTTGACTGAACTTTTACTCGGCTCGACTCGAGCTAATGAAAGCCCGACTTAATTTTACTTGAGTCGAGTCTCGAGTTTCGGCTCGACTTGTTGGCATCTTTATGCACTTGTGACATTTTATCACTAGTTTTTGGTGTCATTGATGAGTGATTGTGTTATATACAGTTTGATTTTTTATTTAATTCAATGATTCTTTTGTTCTCTCAGGCGATTGCTTCCACCTATACAAAATTCGAAAGGTCTCATTTTTTATTTTTTTTGCAACTTGATCTCGAAATCAAAAGAACTTTGCGACATTGAGAAGAGCAAAGAACAACAAAAGTGATTTTTGGATGTAATTTTATGAATGAGAGACTTAACTTTGTGTGTGTGTGTGTGTGTGTGTGTAGGAGAAAACATGAAAATGGACGAGAACAAATGAAAATAAGTGATAATTGCTCAAAAAAGATTAAAGTTGGACATATTTTGAAAGTTGGGACCAATGAGCCACGCTTGAAAGTTGAAGGACTTCAATTGCAATATCTAACTACTCAATCCGAACAAGAAAGAAGAAACAAGGATCAAATTGTAAAGTCAAAGTATAATTTTCAGCAATTGGGATGTCATAATTTGATTAAAGCGATGGTTCTTTATCATTTTGGGATTCTATTTTAGACCTAAATTGCACTCATTAAAAAGGGATGCTAGAGATACATACACATCAAAATACATTAAATCCTGAAGATTTGTATCTCAGTTTGAGATTTGAAGATTGAAGAACATAATTGGCCAGGAGATTTACAATCATTCAAGAAGAGTTTGAAGTCCCTTGTTGGAATTGGATGTCAAAAAAATACTTGTTTGGATTCTTTTTTTCCTTTATTGTATAAACTCAATGGTGTTGTTAATCCTTTTGTTATTAAATTCCAATTATATCGTTGGCTAAATAATTAGTTGTTAAGATGAACGATATAACTTATATTTAATATTTATTTAATTCAATTGATTCCTTACAATTTTGATTATGTGTTAATTACGTATTGTGTGTTTGATTGACAATTGCCCGATCATCAATTGTTTGACATAAGGACGATATTGAGATCAAGAAGAGATTTATTTGTCTAATTCATGCAATAAATGACATAGTTTTATAATAAAAAAATCGAAGATGATTATAGTCTATGCAATCATAATTGAATTTCTATGAAATAATGCTTTTACGTGTGTGTGGATATACATAAAAATATAGTAAATTTGGGAATGTAAATAGGGTTACTTTGCTTGAGAGAGACTACTAACTAAAATTGGTTCTTTTGATTATTGATACATATGAAAAATGGCTGAATAAATTTGGATTAAATGAATATTAATTGATTTAGGTGAAATCGAAATTCCTAACCACTTAATTCCAATTGTCCTCCACAACTTTGTAAATTATAGATATGTTTAGATTAGTTTAGTTAAAATCCTAACTTGATTTAATAAATTTTTACTGCATTAATTTAGATTGAAGTTAAATTTTGATTTAAAAAAAAAAAATTGATAGTAAGTATTTAATATATGTGGGATGATATTCGAACCCAATTATTTATGTTATTACTTTTCATGATCTGTACACTTTGCAGAATCAGAAGAATACGATTTCACTCTACGAAATGCGGATCCACTCAAATCTCCTGTATTACAAGAAAAATCAGATATTGATATGTGATTATTTCTATGTTTGAAGAGGCGGATACCTTTCCCCCAAAAATAAGATCATACTGATTCTCAATTCTGATGGTTAATGTGAAGAAGTACATAGTTTTTTTTTCCCCTTTTCTTCTTTTAATATTTATTTGTTTTAGTTTGTTTTAAGTTAAACTCTTGTCAATATTTGATTGGCAGAAAAGCCAATAAGGTAGCAAAATTGAGACCATGGATCTAAATTCATATGAACGAAACCAATGTAAGGTCCTAAAGGCTAATCCCACTTTCAAATAGCGTATAACTCTCAAATTAACTTGTTCGAGTTTTAAAGTTTCCCTATCATTTGGACCACGTCCACCTTAAACTTTGACAATGCTCGCAAATAACGAATTAAATGACAAATATTATTAAAACATAAAACACAATGAGAATATTGAACTTGATAATCATGGTTTCCAACATAATTACAAGAAAATGTCAATTCATAAAAATGACCAAAAGGCCACCAAAAATTATCTATAAATAGGGTAATTTGCAAAACTGAAAAAAATAAAAAAAAATAAAAAAAAAATCACAAAATAATTAAAATTCGTCCTTTGCTCTTAAAAGACCATCTCGAATCAAAGGCAAAATCAGGTGTCGACATTCTTGAAAATCTTAACACTCTCCAATTGAAGTGCATTTTTTGACCAATATAAACCCTTTACTTTTCACAAAAAGCTAAACCTAAAAACAAACTCAAAATTCAAAAACCCTCTTGCTGGGGGGAGAGGGGTGGGGGCGAGAAAACGTTGTTGTTGGCTTTATAAAAATAAATTTTATTTTGAGGTCAGCAGACATGATGACCCCATTTTTAGTACTTTCCAAATAGAAGTAAGAAAATAGTTGAATGAAAAAGATTAGCTCTCTCAATTCTTATCAATGGATTTCAAATCACCATTTGAAATTGTTTCCATTATGTAATCCAAGTCATTAATATGTTTGCTCGCGACGATTGTGAACTCTTGAGAGAATCGATGACTGCATCAAAGTACTCAAGTTATGTTTTTATTTTGGATAGTATAATTAATGTCATTGTACATTAGATATTTAGATGGTTATTTCGATCATACAGTTGAAGCATTTTTATTGTTTTGATTCTTTCATTTTTCATTAGGATCCGTTTGATTGCAAAGACGAAATTTGGGTGGAAAAAAAATGAATTACAAGAAATTGAATTGCCTAAAATTTGTTTTACTAGGAATTGGTGATTAATTGTGTTTGATTGACATAATTTTTCACCCGAATTTTTTTAAAATTTTGAATCTTTTGGTTTTCGTTTGCTTTTTTTTTTTTTTTTTTGCAAATTGTCCATTAAAATGATAATTTTTCAACCATTGGGTCTAGAATTTGTTCCAATTGCCAAAAAAATTACCATACCAAATATAATTTGTTTGACTTTATTTTTCATGCAAATTGTGAATTAAAGAGATAATTTTTTTTTTTTTTACCATTGGATCTAAAATAAATTTCAATTGCCAAAAAAAAAAAAAAAAAAAAAACCTGGAATTGCTTTTCCCACAAAAAACAATTCCCTTGTTTGGAAGAAAATAGGCGAGTGATGGGGGGTGAAAATTGTTTTGCCGGGAAAATTAGTGTCATCGAACAGATGATTTTGGGTGGAAATGGAAAGTGAATTTCATTTTCCATGGAATTCACCCCCCATCAAATAGGTCCTTAGGGAAAATTGTAGTCATGGTACCAAACATTTCATTTAATAGCAGACTTCACTCAAATATTTTATTTAGGGTCTGTTTGATTGCAAATGTGGAATTTAGATGGAAAGAAAATGAATTACAAAGAATTAAATTGTATAGAACTTGTTTTTACTGGGAATTCTCAATTAATTATTTTTTATTGATATAATTTTTCACCCCAAATTTTTTTGAAATTTTGAATTTTTTGATATATGTTTGGCTTTGTTTTTATGAAAATTATCTATTAAAGTGATAAATCTTTTTACCATTTGGGGGTAATTGGCGCAAAACGTTCATACATTTCAAGGTTTGTGTGGAAAATATCATTACCTTTCATTTTTTGGTGCAAAACGTCCATACCTTTCAATTTCTTGGTGCAAAACGTCCTTTTCACAATTTTTTAACATAAAATGACCAATATATGTCCCGTTATTTAAATAAAACAAAAGAAAAGGAAAGAAAAATAATGAACAAATTGTAACTGTAGGCCCAAACTTTTTAAAAAGTGCAAATAACCCACCAAACTTCACCTTCTTCACACACCTCACCCCCGCCGCACCGTCGCTAGCCGGCCATTTTTCTGTAAGGCATTATTAAATAAATTTCGGCCACCAAACAAATTCAATAAGGAATGCCTTCTGATTTGGTTGAAGAAGTGGGCCAAATATGAAATACAAAGCAATGATTCACCACTACCAAGTCACGTCATTTTCGTTTGCAAATTTCCACACGACCTCCTTTGCCAATGTTTTTGAAAGGGGATACCATAGCTGAAAGCAGCAGTAGATTTTTTATTCATTTTAACAATATTGAAAAACTAGAGACTACACAAATCCTTAATATATATATATATATATATATATATATATATATATATGTATATGTATAATATCGGGACTTTTCTGGATCTGAGAAATATATTTCTGGATCTGAGAAACTACACCTCTTTTTCCTTGCAAATTTCTGGATATGAGAAATATGTTTCGTCAATTATAAGCCAGCTTTTGAGCTCCAGAATAAGCCCATGTTCGTGACGTTTTCTTCCTGTTCGTTGTTGTCCCTTGAGCAGTCCGTGCGTAGCTGTTTCCTTCGTGACTTGTGGGTATTTTCTTCATGGTTTGGAGTGGATTCTTGGTCCAATTTGTGTGGAGTTGCTTTGTATTTCAGGGCTTGTGAAATCTGATTTGGGTAGAATGGTGGAGGATTCTTATGAAGCCTTTGGTTGTTGGTGGTTGTGGTTTTGGTGCGATGGGGTATTAGGAGGTTTCTCCTGCTATGTGGGCAGGCTTATACCTTGGTTGAGTTACAGACTTTGGCGATGGGGTAGGTTCGTGTGGGGGCTTTGAACCAATGGCTAGGTTTGTTTGGTGGCAGGAATTTGTTTAATAATGCCTTACAGAAAAATGGCCGGTAGGCGGCGATGCGGCGGGGTGAGGTTTCGGAAAAAGGTGAAGTTTGGTGGGTTATTTGCACTTTTTAAAAAGTTTGGACATATAGTTATAATTTGTTCATTATTTTTCTTTCCTTTTCTTTTGTTTTATTTAAATAACGGGGCATATTGGTCATTTTATGTTAAAAATTTGTGAAAATGACGTTTTGCACCAAGAAATTGTAAGGGAAGGACGTTTTGTACCAAAAAATGAAATGTAAGGATATTTTCCATACAAATCTTGAAAGGTAGGGACGTTTTGCGCCAATTACCCACCATTGGTTTTAGAATTTGTTCCAATTGTAAAAAAAAAATGTATATCGAATACCATTCGTTTGACTTTGTTTTTCATGCAAATTGTCAATTAAAATGATAAATTTTTTACCCAATATCTAGCATTTGTTTAAAAAAAAAAAAGTTACTTGAAATTGTTTTTCCCACCAAAATGGTGGGAAAAGCTTTTCAATGAAAACCAAGAAAAGAAGCCCATGTGACCAATAGGTGGAAAACAAATTCTATGAACAAAATTTGCTATCAAACACTTCCAATTGGGTGGAAATGGAAAATGAATTCCATTTTCCATGGAATTTGGCTTGTATCAAACAAGCCCTTATATTATTCACAGTACTAAACATTATTAAAATTTCACTTAGGGTCCGTTTGATAGGAAGATGAAAAATGGATGGCAAATAAAATGTTTGATGGGGAAGTGATTTGCTTGAAATTTATTTTGACGGGAATTGTCAATTAAAGGTATTTGATTGGTATAATTTTTCACCTGAAAAATATTGACATTTTCCATCTTTTGGTGTTTGATTAGGTTCATTTTCCATGGAAATTGTATGTTTTTCCAACTATTTGTGTTTGATAGGCATTTGTAAGAAAGAAAATTTTATGTTTTTTTTTTCTAAAATTGTGAGAGGATAATTCATTTTATAAAGCTACTACATACCATTATTGCATTATTGCTCAAAATCAGAGAAGTGAAACATACATGAATTTATTTATTTCGTTTTGTTTTTGTTTTTTGATTTTGATATTTTTTTTTTTTAAAATTCTGACATGATTGACCATGTTATGTTAAACAATGATAACATCTACTTGATACACTATCAAATAATAATAAAATCCAAAAGAATATGATGTTCTTAAAATTAACCATGTTATGTTAAAACTAAATAGTCCAAGACTTGTGGGGAGATATTGCAAAATGGAAGCGTCATTCACTAGTAACTCGGATGAATGAAACTATGTACCTGTAATGAGTCAACAGATCGAGCAGTAACAAACAAAATGAGCAATTCAAGATTACATAAGCAACACAACTTCACTGTACTTTATTCATAAACATAAACTACAAACAACCACTTGTAAAGAAAACATCAAAGTGAAACTACCAAATCTGAAATTTCAAATCCTTTCATTCATTCGATTTGTCAAGTTCACAACATGAGAAATTGATAAACTGCATCCTATAATTTCAACGAACCCGAACCTGATCATTTCCACAATTCACCACCAAAAATCGCTGAAAATAATACTAACCATTCATTACGCGCCATAACATACATACATCACAAAATATATCCACACCATGTGTTTGGTGGAATAATGTTTACCACATACGTAATTGCCAAAATACAAGGGGCACCACTCGCTCCAAAACAAAGCACACTAGTTCATACGTGTGTGCGTTACAAAAACATCCAAATCTGTCATTTTCAAATCTACGTATGTGGACTACTTTTATTCATACATAAGAGTTACTATAGATTGCACGCCATACGTTAAGGGAAATCTAAGGGAGTGGAGGCGATTCACGGCCAAGTAACTCAAACACCAAAGTACGCATGTATTTCATACTTGTCAAGTTCAGAAATACCTTCGCCAAACCATTATCGGATCGAAATGATTTCATTACTTGCATGACGTCGCCCATATCTAGGTTCATGTTCTCCTACTTCTCCACAATCAACTACCAGTTCACATGATTTAGTGTATCTATTGTGGCTGGCATATCCATAGCGTGTGCAATTTTTGTCGATGAGTAGGCAATCCTCAGTAATGTGATAGTACTCTCGTCCGTCGATTGTTTATGTCGACGTTTGTTTTTAGTAAAGATTTCTTCGGCCGAACGCTTACGAGAGTGCACTGGGCTGGCCCCCGTATCCATACTTTCTAGTTCTACCTCATTTACACTTTCATCAGCGACTACACAAAATAGATATCAAATGGTTAGAAGTATACATAAATCCAGGAATGTGAAACCATTGTACAAAATATATTGCATACCGTTCATTGGGGAGAAACTGTCAAATCCAGATACTGCTTGATCTCTAGTTGCAGCGTCATTGCCAAATATAGTCTCTATATCCTCGTATCGTGGACAAAGTTTTGTCTTCCACTTCCCAAATTCTGGCTTTCCCTACAATATAAACAATGTGAGTACCAAAAATGAAACGTCGAAAATACCAACATGATTCGTACCTTAATAAATTCATCCCAAGCAACGGGTTCAACTACGATGCGTCCAGTTTCGGGATCCAACCCAAAACCGCTCATACTCAACAGTTGGTGGACTTCAACATGCTCCTTTTTCAAAGTCTTCAATCCTGACCTTACGTTCTTTTCCGAAACCACAACCCCACATCCATATAGAACCCTTTTGATAGCCTTAGATACTTGAAATGAAGTAAACCCGTTGTCACTGCGTTTGTGCCCAGCCAGCACTTGTTCAACAAGTGAAGTGATCATCAAACCATCCATGTCATCATTCCAACGTACTTGACGGGATCTAGCAGTCAGATCTACCTGCAATCTGTCCAAGTTAATGTCATTTCCGTCAGTGGGGGTGGTAGGTTTGAGAACTCAACAATAGGTCGTTTTGCGTTTTGAGTTTTGTGCCATAATAGCTGTCACTTGAGATCAAGAAAATTGAAAATATCAGCATAACTGGTACGAACAACAATTACATTTAGTAAACAACAAGCGCTCGATATGAACTAGGCACAGAAGATTTCACAGTAAATCATACGTTCAAATTGTAGTACCATATTTCTACCAAATAAGTGAACTTCGAAAAAGTACATAACACAACGTAAAACGATACACTAACACAAGAAACAATATTTCCAACAACCATTACAGGAAAACACAAATACTGAAATACAAAGTAGATTTAATCAAAATCAATCCCCGCATCATGACTTGGATGGTAATTGGCCAACATGTCATCAGCCAGGGTATCCCTTTTAGATGACCATGCAGCTTCTGATGTAAAAGATATATGAGCAGTTTGTGTGTCATATTCGGGTGCATCAACATGTCCAAGGTTAACCTCATCATCGCTACATGATTCGTCATCACCACAAAGATCCTCTGCGTCATAAATCCTTAAGAAGTTGTGAACTGCACAACAAGCAAGAACAATCTTTGCTTGTGTCTGAATGTCGTCGTATGGTTGATGCCTCAGATATGCAAATCTCCTTTTCAGCAAACCAATAATCCTTTCCACAACATTACGTAGACTTGAATGTCGAAAGTTAAACAATTTTTTATTGCTTTCAATTCGATGTCCCTCAATGTCTCTACGATGGTACCGAGTTCGACGATAGGGTGATAGAAATCCCAGAACCAATGGAAATCCGGCATCGGCAAGATAGTATTTACCTATGCCAACACACATGGTTGTTAAACTGACGTTATTTACGGGAAGATAATTTCTGCAAAAAAAAATTTACATCTTACTAACATGAATTGTTAGCCTATGTCATTGTCGTAATGTTGCACTCCTTAATAAACGACCATCATAGGCGGATCCCTCCCAACCAGCAAGCACATATGTGAACTTCATATCAAATGTGCAAGCGACCAAAATATTCTGACTTATCATTTGCTTCCTATTGCGATACCTCGCTTGTTCTTTTACGGGGACATTTGCAGGAATGTGAGTACCGTCGATTGCCCCCACACAATCCTAATAAGATAACAAGCAAAATTGGTTACAAACTTGTTAGTGATCGTGAAGGGAAAAAAATTAAGTTATATATTAGCACATTACCTGAAAATATTGGAACCATGGCTTCACCTTATCCTTATCGTATGGTGAGTTATGGACAATGACAAATCTATTGTTAACCAGTCCATATGATAGATCTATTGTTAACCAGTCCATATGTTCGTAAACGATCACATAATCTTTCAAATGGAGCTATCTTCATCCGCAATAGATCATGACATATTCTATTACTTATATGAAACATCCGTGTAAGTGCCATTTCTCTTTCATAATCCCAGTTTCCATGTGGGGCTCGAAGGAGTTGTCGGTTACGACACCGGATGGTATGAAATATTACAATTGCTTGCATTATCATCGTCCAAAATAGACCCAATTGTTGTCGTTGGCGACGACGTTGGTTCGATGTGGTATCCATGGTACTTAGAAGTTCTAGAAAGTGTCAATATGATGGAAATTGATGTTTATAAGCCAAAATGAACTACATCATTACGGAAAATACAAAAATAGTTTACAAATCCAGAAAAGGGAAGCTCAAATACAATTCAAACTCACAAATTATAAAATAAGCTAAACTACTTATTTTTTTTTCTGTCTGGTTGATATTCGTTATGGTGATCACTGTGCATATAAATCATATATATAGTGTTGGATTTTCAGTTTATGGCAATAGAATTTATGCAAATAAGCTAGGTAAATTACTTTATTCTTTTCATTTCTTTAGGTTCATTATTCACTTGAGAAAATGGTAAGCATGCACAAAGAAGCCTAGGCTAACAATTAAATTATCTTTATCATATTAATCACACGCAGCCATAACTTCACAGTTGCTCATAACACCCTGTTAATCTGCCATAACACCCTGTGAATTTCTGCCATTGTGACTCGCCCCTTTCCCTTTTTAATTTTTCACCCCTATTTATTTTCAACATAAACACTCCTCCTTCACATCAAATTTCCCAAGGCCTAATTCCTCTCACTTGACTTTGCACTAGTCTACCATTTCACTAGTCGAACATCCTAGATCAGCACTTTTGAAGAATGCATCAGAATAATGTTGAGGAATTAATAGGGGTCGTCGATGCGAAGAGGGGTGTGAGAGTGATATTAAAATGGAAAACAAAAACAACAACAATTTTTATTATTTAATTATTAAAAAGAAGAATGTGTCTTGTAATATTAATTATTACAAAATCACGGTATATATAATGATACAGTAAATTAAATCGAGTATCTCCAGAATTTGCTCACTCTCAATTTATCACTACATTAGCTGGTAGCCCCCAACCCGCATATCAGTGTATCACTATTCACCACAAAATCTGGAACATAAAAAGCTACAATCGTCAACTTAAAAAAGTACCCGTAAATGAAGAATTTGTTTTCCCTGTCTAAATTGTTTCAAAAATGTCTTCTGCTCAACCTTTGTTTTATCCAAAACTCTCAAGAACAAAATCACAACTATTTCATACAAAGAATTCGCAACCACTCCACCCTATTAATAAAATACGTAATAGCCCGATCCCATGTTCAAAAAGCTACATATTTTTGCCAAATCATATAAATTGAAAATGAGTTTGCTGTCCAGTGGCAGATTCAAATCAAAGGTGAATTTCAAGAATTTTAGTGTTTTGATTTGGATTGAGACGATAAAGATTAAAAGGTTTGAATTCATAGAAGTTATTTTTCTTCTTATTAAAAGGTGGGAGCTTCTTCTGGAGAAGCTAAATCGTTTGATTCTGAAGGGCCACCTCAAGATGTTTTTGCTTGGTCTTCTGTTATTTTGTCGTGAGTTTTTTGAATTCTGCATCCCACTTTTTAAATCTACTTTTCTGTAAAAATTGATGGAACTTTCTGTTGCTCTATACATGCACACGATACTGGAAGAAGAACAGTGAAATGACCCCCATTTTGTTGGACTATGGGTAGAACAGTCAAATTTCCCAAGCCCTAATTCCTCTCATCTTCTTTCCCAACCACGTTTAACCCCAAATCTCCCATCTTTCCCTCATCACTACCCATAAGGAACTATAAGTATTGCACATTGTGAGATGAAAACTACAGTACATTAACCATTCAGACAGACTTACGAACACACACATAGAGTTATGTAGCGTTTTACGAACCTGAATCGTTGACGTCAGGAATTGGGGCTTCTTGCGGGTCGTCGACAAAATGCGGTGGATTTGGTGAGAAACCGTCGCGGTGATGTGCTGTGTGAAGACACAGACGAGGAGAAGAAATTGGTTTTGTGGCGTGAGAGAGTGGAAATGGGGAGAAGAAAAGGGTTTAAATGGGTTTGGTGCTCCGTTTGCCTGGAAAATGTAAAACCATCTCAACCTTGAGAAAATTTTTGCATCAAATTCGTGGAAAATATGGTCACGTGCCTGAAGGAAGGCAAATAAAATGCCTGGAAAAATTGACTTATCAAACAGCAAAAAAGGTGGAAAATGGCAAATTTTTTCCAACTTCCCTAGCAAATACCTACTATCAAACAGGGCCTTAGAATCCAAATGGATGACTTCCATTAATTTGACCGTTAGTTGACCATAATAGTAAAATTTGCCTTAACATTGTAAACTTATTTTTTTTCACAAAAAACATAAAACATAATTATAATAATAATTAATTCAAAAATTAAAACACAAAAAACAGAACCACGCCCGCCCACTCTCATCTCCTTCATCCCCAATGCCCTCACTTAAAAACTAAAATCACCCTCACCTAGTTGTTAGCCGCTACCGCCTCAACTTCCAACTCCAACGTCGCCTTAAAACCAGCCATTTCCTCAAGCATTCGAAGAGAAAAAAAAATACTGTATTTATAATCCTTCAAACAAGAACTGGAAAGAGATTCTCTTTCCAGACTTTTATCATGGAGAAGAACGGGTAATAATGCTCGCCTTTGAACCCACTATGTACAACTTTAAGGCAGGTTATCATCCCAATTGAACCTTCACACCATTGTCTTTTCTCACTAACACTACCACATTCATTCACTAGCACTTACACCACAACGATGGCAAAACCTAAAAAACAAATCTGATTTCATCAGTTTCAATTTTTCAGAACTGAAACGCTAATATGACAACTTGAAACTGAAAAATAGTAGAGCAAATTATAGAAAAAAAATTGAAAATAAAGTTTCCTAGTCACAATCTAGGAAGTTTGATTTGGAGGAGTTGTTGAGAGCTTCAACCGAGGTTTTGGTAAAGGGAATAATCGAATTCTTTGTTATCTTTCGACAAGTCTTTGCTATCTTCTTACCTTGTTTATTGTGTTAGACAAAATATCGATCCAAAACAATTATGCATAAACGAATTGGATCGAAAAGACGGAAGGATCGCAGGGATCGAATGTTACCTTCGACCATTGATGTTGTCACGGATTGTTTTCCTTTGTTCCAGGTAATGACTCTTTCAAGCTCTCAACACTCTTATTTGATGGTGTATTCTATATTTTTCGGGTGGTTGAGCTTGGGAACCAAAACCCGAATTTATAGCTGAGTTTCCATCAAACTCTCAATGGCTATGCATTATTGTTGCCAGAAAATTAGCATGCAAAATGGGCATAAATCGCTCTAGAGAAAAAAAAAAAAATGGGGCGAGATTGGTGAACGCGGAGCATCAATCTTGGAGTTTCCAAATTTATTCCTGGAGGATTTGGGATTCTCTTAATTGGAAATTCCAACATTCTTCTACTTAGTCCACACGTTTAACCCAATCTCTTAACTTAATCTCATTCAATATAATCCTTAAGAAACAAATACATGTATCATGGCGATAAGTCCTCTAATAATGAGTATTACCTTCCATGTATTATAATGTATCTAATTCCGAAGCATTATTCTTTATGTGGAAACTTTTACTTAATGAATAAACCTTATGTTTATTCTTGGTCCTATACTGATGAATTTTCCTCAAGTAAATTAAGGTGCACATGAATATGAGAAAACATCACAATAAACAAGAATTTCATTAAAATAACATTGTTCATACAATGAAAAATCACATAATGGAACCAAGTCCCATTGACACTACCTGATCCTTGAATTTCAATGGTGGCATGCCCTTAATCAAAGGATTAGCGATCATCAAATCAGTGCTGAAGTGCTCAATAACCACTTTATTTTCCTTAATAGTTCTCTTATGGCTAAATACTTTATGTTGATGTGCTTACTTCGACTTCGAATGATCATTAATAGTTCTCTTGAATTACCTGATCTACTGCGATGTTTTCAGTAGCTTGTGGAACTTCAATGATTGGTTGTTCAACACCAGTTTGTACTTAAGGGGTACTGTGAACAATGACCAATCTATTACTTGAGGTGGAAGGTTGAGATTCCGAATGATCATTCTTAGAAACTATGTTCCTGGTTTGATCACTCCCACTGATCAAGTCATTCTCACCATGTCCAACAATGTTCAATTTCTTCTTTCCACTACTCCATTCTAGTCCCGTAAACCAGGCATGGTGTATTGTGAAACCATCTTATTCTCTTGAAGAAACTTTGCAAACGGACCATGTGCTTGTCCATCCTCTGTATATCTACCATAATATTCTCCATCTCTATTTGATCTTGCAATCTTAATCTGCTTTCCGCATTGTTTCTCTACTTCAGCCTTAAAAATCTTAAAGGCATCCAATGCTTCATTTTTGTTGTGAAGCAAGTAGAGATACATGTATCGTAAGTAGTCATCTATAAAAGAGATGAAGTATCTCTGACAATGTGAATCCATGTCTGGACTACATATATCAGTATATATGATCTCTAATATGCTCGAACTCCTATTAGCACATTTCTTTGATTTGTTGGTCTGCTTTCCCTTAATGCAGTCCACACAAGTTTCAGAATCAGTAAAATCAAGAGCATTAAGTACCCCATCATTTACTAACCTCTTAATCCACTCTATGAAGATATGTCCCAATCTCCGGTGCCATAACTTAGAGGAATCCTCATTCATAACACATCGTTTAATACCAGTGTGAACATGCATAGCATTATAAGTGGTGTTATTTTGCAAATTGAGAGAGAAAAGACCATCAGACAATGTACCATTCCCAACAAGATTAGATTTATAAAATAAACTGAAAGTTGATTTTGAAAATTAAAGGACTAACCCAAAGGTACAAGTCATGAAATTGAAATCAAATTTCTGGAGAAACATGGAATATAAAATGTCTTTTCCAAATTTAAAATAAATTTACTACTTAAAGTTAAACTGCACGTTCCAATAGACTCCACACGTGAACGAGTCATGTTTCCTGAATAGATCCATTTTCACTTCCCACTAGCTTTCTTAGGTTTTGCATACCTTGCAAGGTATTTGAAATACAGATTGTAGAACCAAAATCAATCCACCATGTGTTGTACATAACATCAACCATATTAGATTCATAACAAACAAATGAGATTAGATTACCTTTCTTCTCAAGCCATTTCTGAAATTTGGCGCAATCATTCTTTACGTATCCCTTCTTCTTACAGAAGAAACACAAGGATTTCTTCTTAATGTCAACTTGAGGAGGTATTTTACCTTTCCCCTTCTTATTGGCTTGAACTCTGTCCTTTCCCCGCGTTGCCAGCATTGTACTTTCTCTCTGTTCCATTACGAGCCTCCCTCTTGAACACACATGGTCATGAGTTCATTAATTGACCATTTGTGTTTATGTGTGTTGTACGAGATCTTGAAAGGCCCTTATTGAGATGGGAGAGAATCCAGGATATAGTGCTCCAAGAAAGATTCCAACATCTCAACCTCAAGGTTCTTCAATTGAGCTGCAATATCCCTTATCTGCATGATGTGCTTATGCACACCTCTCACGGTGGTGGGCCTCATGGAAGAGAGCTTCATGATTAGGGTGCTTGCCAGTGCTTTATCTGAAGTGATGAATTGATCATCTATGACCTTTAGCAAATCTTGGACTTTCTCATGCTGATCAACCGAACCCCGTATACTAGCTGAGATATTTGCCTTTATGAACATCACACTGAGATGATTGGATCGCTCCCAACGTTCATAAAGAGTAACTTCATTTGGGGTGCTAGTCGCAGTAATTGTAGGTGGTTCGTCTTTCTTGATTGCATAGTCAATGTCCATCCACCCTAGATTGAGTAAAATTCTCTCTTTCCATACTTTATAATGATCACCCTTAAGTTCGGGAACATCACAACGGATATCAGAAAAAATTATATGCTTATGTTAAAATTGAGACGTATTTCATGATTTACCAATGTAAATCATATTTGAATTCGAATCTATTGACATGAAAATTGCATGTGGACTAAATTTTTAATTCAAGTAGATTCTTTATATTGATTGATAGAATTATCAAATTATGTACTTAATTCATAATTAGTGGGTATATTATGATAATTATCTAACATTCTATCCCAAATTTTATGATAAAACTATCAAATCATGTCCTAATCCATAAGTCATGTGGGTACATTATGAAAGGGTAATCTCATATCTTATTCTAATTAATTATATAAATATAAATATAATAAAAATTCCAGTGGGATAAAATTTATTATATTAAGTATAATTAATTACAATTTAACGTCTACAATTCTTTATGTGATCCTAAGCAAAATATATATAATTTTACTTGACTAAGGATGCTGTGGCTACTCCCTAAATAAATAAAATTATATGGATCACTAGACATTAAAATTTTCTGGTACAAACTCAAGATATCATGAGAATAATTTTCTATTGCATAAACTGTAATACGATATTTTATTTTATGCCTAAAATACCCTCTTGAATTAAGCACCAAAATGAATATTGCATACCATATTATGTAATGCATAAATACCAAAATTACGCAAAATAAATATGAACCAATAAACATTACAAATAAAATTGCATAAATACTTAAGCAGACATTATGTAACTAATAGACCCAGAATCAAATTACTGGAAATTGACCAATTATTAAATTCTCCTTTTAAATCTTTTCCAAATGACCCAACAACTATGTCTCCTAATGAACAATACAAAATATAGATAGGGCCTAAATAAATAAAGGAAAAATTACCTAAAACCCTTCTTATTAAGATCGCATTTCAAAAATAAGGGGTGAAAGATTAAATTTCAATAATCAGGTGTTAATTACTAATTTTTAAATTAATTAAAACAAATTAATATTTTAAATTTTAACTAATCATTTAAAATTTAATTTGAATACAGATTCAAAAAATCATTTATCTCTCTCTATCTCGCCTTTCTCTCTCTCTACAACCCTATCTATACCCGTGGTGATGTGCGGTGGACTACTGGCGACGTCGCCACCCCACCATAGCTGTACCGGCGACGTCGCGTGACTGATGGTGGCGATAGCAGCAGTGCAAACGGTGCAGGGAGCGATGGACTTTTTTCGGGAGTTTTGGTGGTAATGTACGGTGGACTACAACCCGACGCTTCTCTTTCTACAATTCGACTCTGACGATGACGATAACGACAAGTAGCGGCGCAGATCCAGTCGGTGGTCCAGATTGGTGGTGCAAAATTTTTGGGTGACAAGCAGTGGTGCAATTCTGCAACCCATCGCTTCTCCATCTACAGTTCGACTGCGGCGATAGCGACAAGCAGCGGTGCAGATGCAGTCGGTGGTGCAGATTTTTTGGGTGACATGCAGTAATGCAGCTTTTTGGGTGACCGACGCAGCCATTTCGTGATTAGTGGTGATCGGCGTAGAGTGATGAAAAAATGGAAGCGCCTTGAGTTGTATATAGTGTCGCAGATCTCAACTGTTGATAGCTCTAGGATTCCGGAGCCGATTGTTCAGCCTTTCATGTTTCTGGTGCTCGATGCTTCATACAGTGCTGCTCGCAGTCGTAGATGAAGGCGGATCTTTGCTTGGGTGCCGGTGAGGAGTCGACGGTGGAGGAAGTGTTTGTTGGCGACGAAGGTCGTTGTCGGTGAAAGAGAATGGCTGTTGGAGGGTTTTGAGTGAGATTAGAGAAGACGGGTTCAAATGAATGAAAATGAAATGGGGGTGGAGACGTGGAGTTATTTATGAATGTCGATTTGAGTTAAAAGGTGTTAGTGGTGATGCATCGGAGGTGATGGTGGTGGTTGATTGCTATACATGGAGAAGCACGTTGTTAGTTGGATTATAAGATGTCGTGCTGATATTATTGTCATTAGCTACGGCAATTTGGTGTTCTACTGTGTGGTTACTAGGTTTACTTGGTTCGACCGGACTTCTTGCATTGTTGGGTGGTTTTCGTCTAATTCAGGGGCTGTTAGTCTTGGTCACTATTTTATGCTGCTTCCGCTGACAGTTTCTTCTTGCTTAAGAAGGCAGGTTATGGTGGGTTTGTTGTTGACAGGCTCCAGTTACGATTTTAATTCTGCGTGGTGTTGTCGTCAGGAGGTGGTGGTAGTTTTGACGGTGACGATGGTTGTTTGTGGTGGCCTTATGCGACCAAATATGTGTTGTGAATGCTTGTGACCAATTTTGTATTGATTGTGACTTGAGATTGACCTAATCACAGATGATCACACTGAATACACATTTGGTCACAATTAGTCACATTAGTCACACCGAAGACAAAGTTGGTCGTTGAAACAAAGTCAGTGAATTGGTCACATATAATACATGTATGGTCACGGATAACACAGTTATAAATCTGATTTATTATGCACCACTACAATTATCACATTTTTTGGGAATTTTTCTATTGGCGTCATCGGAGTAGTCGCCGAAGTAGTGGTCGGAGCAATTTGTTGTAGTGGTCGTGGTCAGAGTCGGAGTAGTCATCGTAGCAGTTTGCTGTAGTCGTCGGGGTCGTCAGAATATTCGTCGGAGTAGTCGTCGGAGCAATCGCCGAATGTGGATGGGGTGGAGAGAGAAACAGATGGGTTTGAATTTAAATTTTGGTGTGATAGGTGACTGGGTGGGTTGGAAGTGAGGTAGGGTAAATAATTAATGTATATAATATTATTATTTAATATTTAATATTTAATAAATTTATTTACCACCTGATTTTTGAAATAATTAGACAAGTTTGATAATTTTGAAAAATAATTCTTAAATGTAGGTTTTGTGTATTGTTCCCATAAATAAAATACTTATGATTTCAAATGGGCATAACAATTCACGATCCAATAAGGATTCCATCATTCTCAATTGATTTATGTATATGTAATTGGTTTCTATATTTGTAAAGGACATGAAAACAGAGATTGTCTTCAACCTTTATATGGGTTGAAATCGACCCGGTCACAACCCGCCTCAAATTCAACAATCCCTCCATCAAAACTCAAGTTTAATACCACATAGAGGCTAGAAAATCGATTTTATGGAGAAGTTTGAATTTATTTTTAGAAAGATAAATTCTACCAAAGAAGACATATTTTGCAGATAGATGCAAAACATCAAGGCAGAGGTAATATAATGCTCTGATACCAAATGTTAGACAAAATATTGATCTAGAACAATTATGCGGAAACGAATTGGATCAAAAAGATGGAAGGATCGAATGTTACCTTCGGTCATTTATATTGTTGCAGATTGTTTTCCTTTGTTCCAGGCAATGACGCTTCTAAGTTCTCAACACTCTTATTTGATGATGTATTCTATATTTTTCAGGTAGTTGAGCTTGGGGACCAAAACCAAAATTTGTAGCCGAGTTTCCATCAAACTCTTAATGACTATGCATTATTGTTGCCAGAAAATTAGCATGCAAAATGGGCATAAATCGCTGTAGAGAAAAAAATGGGGTGAGATTGGTGAACACGGAGCATCAATCTTGGAGTTTCCAAATTTATTCTCAGAGGATTTGGGATTCTCTTAATTGGAAATTCCAACATATTTGTGCAATTGAATCTTTGATTTCTTCCTGATTTGAATCTGTTTAGGGTGTGTTTGAGTCACATTATTTTGAAAAAATGTATTATGTAAAAGTAGATTGATGAAGAATGTGTGGTTGAAAAAGAAGGAAATGTTATTGATGTAATAGAAAATATTATTTTATTAAAAAAAGGTGTGGTTGAAAATGAGTAGAAGAATGAGACTGAAAATTGTAATGTGTACCAAATAGGAGTTTAAAAGTGGTGGATTTGGAGGTAAAAATAGAGAAAGAAGCTAGGTGAATCTCGATTTATTTTCTTCTCTTCCTTTGTTTATATTAGGTAAATTAGAGACGATAGTGGCATCTGGCCTAGGGGGCTACGGCGGTGGCCAGAGGCTTGGGTGGCGGTGGCAATAGCAGTGCCGATCGACAGCAGTGACGACAATTTTGGGACAAGTGAAGGAGGTTGTATGGGGATGGAAAAGAAGGAGGTGGTTTGAGTGGGTGAGTTGTTTTTTATTATTTTAATTTAGATTAAAAAAAAATTATCCTTATACCCTCTAAACATTAGTCAACATTTGATTAGACCTTGAACTTTTAGTCAACTCATGGTCAAACTAACGGAAATCATCTATTTGGATCTCATGTGAGAATTTTTGAAAGGTTTGATATGGTGGTTGGCACAAATGAAAGGTTTAGATTAAGTCTGCTACTAAATGAAAATTTTGGCACCGTGGGTGCAATTTTCCCTTTTTAATTATTTTATGCTTGGCGTTAATTTGGACACATTATATGGATTTCATTAAATTATTCATTATCCATTTGTATTATTATTTGGACTTTATCTGTTAAGAAAGTGAATAATATTTATTTTCTCACATATTATGGATGCATGTTGTACCCTAAAACATTTAGATCAATTATCAAAACTCCGATAAGGATAAATGCAAGAATGTTAATTAACACCAATATACTATCAATTATGTAAATTTGATAGACGACTCTAGAAGTATCGATATTATGTTATCCAATTTCTTATACGTAGGGGTGGGCATAGATTGGATTGGATCGATTTTTTTTTCCAACCCAAATCTAACCCAACTTGATCGGTTTGATTAAAAAATTAACCCAATCCAACCCAACCCAACTCAATTATTGATTTAAACCCAACCCAACCCAAACCGATTTTGATCGATTTGGGTTGGGTTGGGTTGGGTTGGTCGGTTTGGGTTTCGATCCAATCAAAGTTAGATTCGATTTATTTGTTAAATTTGGATAATTTTTTAGAATTTGAAATTACTTGAAAATCTATGCGTTTTAAACACACATATAAGGAATTCTTTCTAAAAATAATGTATAAATAAGTTTAAAATTTAAGAAACATTTTTTTTTACAATTTTTTGAAATTCAATCACTTCATTATCATGTCTTTAATTTTTATTTTAACGTCAAATGACATTGCATTTTAAATAGTGTTCATGTGAATCGGTCCATATGAAAAAAATTGACATTTATATATTATAAGTCATTATCTTATCTTTACTATTATGTCTATTTAATTTATTTTTTTCATCTTAGATATTAATTTTTTTAATTCATCGGGTTGGATTGGATCAGGTTGGGTTTTAATTCATAACCCAAAATCCAACCCAACTCAACCCAACCTTAAATTTAATTTTTCAACCCAACCCAACCCAATCCAATTGAACTTAAAAAATCGATCCAAACCGATCGGTTTGATTTGGTTTGGGTTGGTCGGGTTGATTAGATTGGTCGAATTTTTGCCCAACTCTTATACGAATGGAATAAATACTATATACGCCAATAGATATTTACTGGCTGAAACTGAAGCTGAATTTCTTTTAATTTTGGAAATTAATTTGGATGATATTTGGGGTCATGTCACCATCTATGTTGACCTTCTAACTATTATTTCTATTTAATAGATACATATACTAGATCTTTGCACGTTGTTATTATATATTCACAATCTAAAGTTTGCAATATTATTTGTTCAAAATTTAAATTATGAGCATAATTTTCATATTGTACAATTAAGAACGTGTGCCTTCTTAATGCTGGTGAGCTTATATCTCAATCTTTTAATAAATGTTAATTGGAATGACACTAAAATGTTTAGTTCTATTGTGTTGTTAAACCCATCTAATTAATTTCTAAGCAATTATTACTGAGAACAAATTGTTTCCCATTCTTGTCCAGATGATGCTATTGTAGTGACACTTATGTGCATCATGCCAAACATTAAAAAATAAAAAATAAAAATCAGTTATAATTGGCTTATTGCCAGAGCGTAATATTTTTCATTTTAATGATTTTTTATTGTAAAATATAAGTACGATTGCTCTACGACAATGCATTGAAATGGGCATTGAAGAGTTCGAAGAATATATGTTTAATTAGAACCCTCATAATATCTTAAACCTTAATGGAGATATTTTACGATACAATTTGCCAACTATCTTTTTGATTGAACAATTTTTGCAGCACTACGGGAGGAATCAAGATGCTAGAAATAATAAAAATAATGAATCATTATGTTATCTATATATTAGCAAAAAAAAATTAATTTAAATGCATTTACAAAGCATATAGATTAACAACGTTCAATATACGAACTTTAAATGCTCCAACTCGAATTGGCGTATTGGTAGGTTAATTCATTAACATTATTTTTGATAAGTGTATGATACATCGAAGCGTGATGACATTAGATTTTACAACAAAATCTCAAAAAGAAAGGACCAAAGAGTAAATATGATCCCACTAAAAATAATAATATTAGAATACCGATATTAAAGTTTCTAAAAAGTGTTTTCTTGTTATGAATAAATGATAAAAATATATCATTTAAATAAAAAAAAATAAAAAAAATTCTTTAAAATTTTTTTGTGTAAATTTATTTTATTAAAATAATATATAATTATAAATAAAATTGAAGATTTTTTCCCCAAACAAATTGGGCCAGACAAAGCTAAAATAGTTTGTCGTCACATGTACAATCAAACAAATAAAAAAGAGAAAAAAAAAATGGATATCTATATTCTATGGAGCAAAAATATCTGAGCAAATTGAAAAATCTAGGATACGAAAAGTGGTAGTGGAAATATCAATAGGGTAATTGGCGCAAAACGTCCCTACCTTTCAAGATTTATGTGGAAAACGTTCACAACTTTCATTTTTTGGGGAAAAATGTTCATACCTTTCAATTTCTTTGTGTAAAACGTCCTTTTAACAAATTTTAAACGTAAAATGACCAATATACCCACTATTTAAATAGAACAAAAATAAATAAAAATAAATAACAAATTACAACTTAGGCCCAAACTTTTAAAAAGTGCAAATAACTCTCCAAACTTCATCTTCTTCACACACCTCATCCCCACCCCACCTCACCCCACGCCACCGCACTGCCACCTGCCGACCCACTTCACTGTTCATCTTTTCACTGTTTTCAACAAGCATCGTCAATGTCTATCAAAAACTCATTTGCCTTTCTTCAAATTTCAAAATCCCTCACTCTCTCTATCCTCCCACCTCTTATTTTCATTTTCTTCACCTGCAAATGAACATATCCTTAATCAATTCAATTCACCTGCCAAGTTCAGTGTTCGTCAATTTGTTATAAACAAGTTCGAATTCTTTCAAAACATCCGTAATTTATTCAATTCTCTTCATGTCTACGAGAATGTTGAGGAAGTTGGCGACATGGGGCTGCACTGCAGGCTTGAAGATTTGGCAATTTTGTCGACTATTGCAATCTTCTTTTCTTCATCTATGGTGGTGTTTGTCGAGAAATCTAGGACACCTCCATTTTTTCGACATCAGCAGAGGTTTGCTGAATTTTGAGGATGTTGTTGGATTTCGCAAATCGCAACATCAGCGAGGGTAGTGGTGCAGCTTCCGGCGACAGAGTCATCCATTTTGGCTCCAGATGCACCACCTCCGCCGCGGTTGCGCGCAGATGAGGGGCCTGATTGTGAGTTTTGAGAACTTGAGTTTGAAGGAGCTGAATTTAACGACAGAATTTAATGGTGCTTAGGCTTACTGGGTTGCCATTTGTGGATTTCATCTTCAGTTTTTCCATGAAAATGTAACAATTTCTGTATCGTAAGGAAATAAAAATGAAAATAAGGATGGACTACATTGGTTTTTGTCAATTCAGTACACCTACATAGTAGCTTTGGTGGCCGAAAGGTGGGCCGGCAGGTGGCGGTGGGGTGGGAGTGAGGTGTGTGATGAATGTGAAGTTTTCAAGGTTATTTGCACTTTTTAAAAGTTTTGGCCTATAGTTGTAATTTATTCTTTATTTTTCTTTTCTTATTTTTTTGTTCTATTTAAATAACGGGGTATATTGGTCATTTTACATTTAAAATTTGTTAAAATGACGTTTTACACCAAAAAATTGAAAAATATAAATGTTTTTTACCAAAAAATAAAAGATGAGAACGTTTTCCATCGAAACCTTGTAAGTTAAATGACGTTTTGTCTCAATTACCCATATCAATTTCGTGGGCAGCGAATCTGATAACCACGCCACTCACCCTCCCCCTTTCTTTACTCTCTTAACGGAATTTCAAAATCCAGAATCTCGAAAATGCTTCTTTACAGCCCTTCAATTTTTCCAACCGAAACCTCATTTATCAAAACCCATAAAATCAAATCCTTATACGTACAACAACCACAATCACCGATTATCACTATGAAAGCAACTGAGGGTGTAACGATAAGAAGAACAGCACCGCCCCGACCATCAATGTCAGCCGTGGAAGCCCGAGTTTCCCTCGTCCTTGCTCTCACTTCCCAAACTTTGTCTCTTTCTCAGCGCCGTAAGCAAATATAGCAAATTTTTTTTTTACTATTTTAACTTCCCGAGATGACTTATTGCACTTTTAAAAAAAAAAATTCCCTAATTTTTTCGGGTTATTTTTGTTAGTTTTGATTGAATTGGCTAGCGAGACTGCAAAATATATGGTTCCGAATAGCAAATTTGAAAGCCGGAACTTTGAAGAAGCCTTGATGTCCGGTATTAATTTTATTGAATTACTGCTTGACAATTGCTAGTTTCATTGTTAATGGAGATCTTTAGTTGTCATCTAATTGTTGTGTTTTCTGGTTTTGGTAATTTGTTGAAGTTCCTGATCTCGAGACAGTGGAATTTAAAATTCTGAGTCGTAATGATAAGTATGAGATAAGAGAAGTCGAGGTATTCTTTTATCATTCTATCCAGTTACCATCTATCTGTTATTTTGTGAAAGTTTTTAGGTGCAGTTTTGTATGTACATGTACATTTTTACATCCATAACTCAAATGTTTCTCGAAAGTTATGCACAGGCAACTAGTTTAACGTAAAGTATCTAAATGTAGAGAAGTATACCAGTAATTCTGATCCAGTTAGCAATGCCATTTTTGGTCCCAATTTGTTTGCAATTGCAAGTGTTCATTTGGTGGCAGAAGTAGCCTTGTAGAGGAATTAGATGCAATGTCGAACATGTGGCAGTTTTATATTAATAATGGGGCTGTAGACAAAGATCAACTCAAAAAGTTGAATGTTGACATAATATTTACAGTGGTAAAGTCCTACAATGCATACTAAAGTGTCTGAGAGGTGACACTATTTGAAAGTACCAATTAAAACAAAAGGGAAAAGATCTGAAATTTTCAGCACCCCAAATTTACGATTTAGTATGACAATCAGATGTATTCTAAAAGCAAAAATTACTCTTTTTTGCTGGAGACAAAAAGTGAAATTTTGGATACTGAGTATAAGTGCAACTCTCAGCATATGACTGGTTTCAAATTAGTGCAACTCTGGGATCATAACTTTGATCATGGGTGGAGCCATGAATATAATTCGATGGGGGCGTAACTTAGTTAAAAATAATAATTCTAGAACAAAATAGTATTTATATAGTTTCCCTAGAATCTAATGATGTGAATGATAACATTTATATGAAATACACGAAGAAATGGTTTAACCAAAAGATTTTTAAGTACTTATCTCAGAGGCAATACTCAAGAAGACTAGATGATATAATGAACAAGTTTTTAACTTATTTTTCTTAATTAATATTGTCCCTATTCTAATTCTTCCATCGAATAGATCATGTTAACTTAGATTGAGTAGATCTTGAAGATGACATGAGCCTAAAATACAATTTTTTTACTTGTAGATCAAGTTTGATGAAATATTGTGGAAATCAGGAGTATTTGCTCAGCAGACCAAATGACATTAATCACTAGTTTGTAATCACTGCTTAAATTCTCTAAATTGGTCAAGCATAGTTTTTCTCATGTTAAACTATCAAAATTATGAAATAAATAACAACAAAAAAAACTCTTAACAAAAAAAATAAAGAATAAAAAAATACTCCAATGTTCAGCAAGGGGCAATTTGGACTCCAGGTGGCCCGCTACTATTTTTAATGGAAATTGTAACCTTGAGTATATTATCTAAATGATCTAACAGTATACAAGTGTAAATGAATAGGTGTGATGATATTTTATTTTCTGTTGTTGGAAGTTATGTTACAAGTAAAGCCTGAATGAAAAACGAGAACAAAATTATGGATCCTGGCAATCAACACTCTTTTAGTCCTATTTAGTTACCAAGCACAATGCTATACAATCAAATGAGTCCCTGTTGCTCTAGTAAACCTAACGAGATATTCTCAATGAAATCATATATGTAATTATACACGTAGTAATCGTTCCATTTCTGTGTCTCTGTGCATGTTCTCCTCCATGTAATAAAAACAGCCTTACGTTATTGCTGAGACAACAATGCCTGGGAAGTATGGATTTGATTTTACTGGAGCATCTCAATCCTTCAATGTGCTGGCTGAGTACTTGTTTGGTAAGGTAATTAAGTACTTTTAGAGATTGAAAAGAATGTTTTGCTTCAAAATTAATTATCCTATTGTTATTGTTAATTTTGTTTTGTTTTTGTTGTTCTCATTTATATTATTCCGTGGTTTATTCCTCATGAGAACATGATGACTCCAGAACACAAGCAAGGAGCAAATGGAGATGACTACACCTGTTTTTACTCGTAAAGAACAATCGGTTGGGGAGAAAATGGAAATGACAACCCCTGTGATAACTAAAAGGGTAAAGCTCTCGCATGGTTTATGTTCTTTCTTTGTCGATATACTCTTTTTCCCTTTATTTAATACTTGAAGCATGTTAAATTTGATAACTGGCCACATGGATTCATTATAACAGAGATATCTATTTCGCTTTGCTCCTACACACTTCTAAGTACCTTTTTGTTCATCGTGGGGTCTTGTGTGAGTTACATTGATACATGACTGTTAGGTCAGAAGACGTACTGTATAGTTACTTGAAGATTCCCAAGCTTTTCAGCAAATTGAAGGGGCTATTTCACCATTTGCCAGTTTTATGTAGGATTCTCTAATATTATTGACTTATCATTTAAAAGGAAGGAGAGTAAACAGATGAGCAAATTAGATAGTCAATTTCCAAACATGTTAAGGTTCTACTTTATAAGATGAATATTGGATACGAATTGAAATTGTTCTCTTATAACTAAGGTCTTGCAATCTACATGTCAAGAGTACAATGTTATTCTAGAAAGAAATTTAAATACTATTTTGAATGTCATTTCAGTATCCATACATTTATATTCAACCACAGATGCATTTATGATATATTTTCTATTTTCAAATTTCATGTATGTCAAATACATGTAATACAGTCAGTATCCCAAGTTTTTCATGAATTTCTGCACACCTTAATCCCGATCTGATCAGATTGAGGTTTCATTTAGGTGGAAGATCAAGATAAATGGAAGATGTCCTTTGTCATGCCCTCAAAGTATGGTTCCAACTTGCCATTGCCCAAGGATTCTTCTGTGACTATCAAAGAGGTGCCAAGTAAAATCATTGCAGTTGTTGCATTTTCAGGTCTGTTTTCTTTTGGAAGAAGGTCTTGTAATCAAGAAGGAATTTGAGAGAGAGAGAGAGAGAGGATGAGTTACTGTAGCAGCACGAAAATGTTCATGCTATGTTACTGTGCTCAAATGAGATTTTATTTTGTTTACTATATCGTAAGTTATCTTGGGGTTTTTTGTCCGACTTACTAGCTTACGTAGGTCCTTTTTTTGTTTTGTTTTCTTTTTTAACGAAGTCGATTGGTTGATGTGTTTAGGGTTTGTAATATCTCAGAAATTAGAATACTAAGCCCTACATTATGGAAGGAAAATTAGTTGGCATAAATGAAAGGACGTGAATTTAAATCAATGCAGCCGGTTAAGAGGACCTAGCGGCACAAATGAAGCGACACAGAAACTCGCTTCAAGTGCATTGAGCCAGATTTTTTTAATCAGTTTTTCTTCTGAATTTTTGTCAGGCTTTATCACTGATGAAGAAGTTGAACGCCGGGAATCAAGACTCAGGGACTTACTGAATAATGACATAGAATTTCGTGTGAAAGAGGGTGCATTGGTGGAAGTTGCACAGGTATTAACAATATGTCAATACGGAATACAAATATTACTACATGATCAGTATTTGAGTTACCTTCTACATCTCTAATTGTGCAGTATAATCCACCATTTACACTTCCATTCATGCGTCGTAATGAAATTTCTCTTGAAGTTGAAAGGAAACAGCCATAGCTTCAGTCTGTGAAATGTTTGAACTGTAGCAAGCTTAAGCTCCTCTGCTCATAGCATTATTGTATTTCTTACTGTTACTAGTGCAGAACTGCAGACAGGTACAGTCTTGTAATATATGACTAGTGAAGGCACGTGCGATGTACGTGCATGCGTTATTCTCCTTGTGTATATTAGCGTTGAGACTGTATATGTATATTACAATAAATAGATGAAAATAAAGTCATGAATGACATGTAAGTGAAGAAGAAATATTACATTCTTAATATCATTTTCAAGTACTCACGTCTATTATTTCACGACGTTGATGGTGTGCGAAACGACCAATTGTAGCAAATGTTGCGACGCTTCAAAGTAGGTCGTTTCAAACTAATATTTCGAGAATTTTGATAACAATCTAATTTTAAACATTCAAACGAAGTCGAAATATTATATTATTAATATCAAACGAAGTCTAAATGATATAGAAGATTTATCGATTCGATCAACGTACAATCATTTAAAATTTTTTAAAGTTAGCTTGTTATCGAAATTCTCAAAATATTAGTTTGAAACGACCTACTTTGATAGCCGTAACATTTGTCACGATTGACCATTTCGCGCACACATTTGTGAAATGATAGCCATGAATACTTCAAAATAATATTAAGAATGTAATATTTCGATTTCGTTTGATATTTCCTAATGAGCCCGAAAATGAAGAAAAAACATAAATTTTATTAAAAAGATAAGTTACACGTCTTTTTGAACACGCACGTTTGACGTTCGTTTAACTATTTTTTATATTCATTTAGATCATTCGATATATTTATAATATAGTTCTCGAAATAAATTTCGAGATAATATAGAAGATTTATCGATTCGACCAGCGTACAATTGTCTAGGAATTTTTAAAGTTAGCTTGTTATCGAAATTCTCGAAATATTAGTTCTACTTTGATGCGCCGTAACATTTGCCACGATTGACCGTTTCGCACACCATCAACATCGTGAAATAATAGACCGTGAGTACTTCAAAATAATATTAAGAATGTAATATTTCGACTTCGTTTGATGTTCCGTAATGAGCTTGACAATGAAGACAAAAATATAAGTAATATATTCAAAAAAATGAATTATACGTCTTTTTTAACACACGTGTTTGACGTCCGTTTAACTATTTTCGATATTCATTTAGATTATTCGATATATCTGCGATATAGTTCTCGAAATGAGTTTCAAGAGAATATAGAAAATTTATGGATTCGGCTAGCGTAGAATCATTGAACAATTTGTAAAGTTAGTTTGTTATCGAAATTTTCGAAATATTAGTTTGGAACGGCGTACTTTGACGTAACGTAACTTTCGCTACGATTGACCGTCTCACAATTTATCAACGTCGTGAAATAATAGACCGTGAGTACTTCAAAATAATATTAAGAATGTAATATTTAGACTTCGTTTGATGTTCCGTAATGAGCTTGACAATGAAAACAAAAATATAAGTAATATATTCAAAAAGACAAGTTATACGTCTTTTTTAACACACGCGTTTGACGTCCGTTTAATTATTTTTGATATTCATTTAGATTATTCGATATATCTGTGATATAGTTCTCGAAATGAGTTTCGAGAGAATATAGAAGATTTATGGATTCGTTAGCGTAGAATCGTCGAAAAATTTGTAAAGTTAGTTTGTTATCGAAATTTTCGAAATATTAGTTTGGAACGACGTACTTTGACGTAACGTAACTTTCGCTACGATTAGCCGTTTCACACACGATTAACGTCGTGAAATATTAGGCCGTGAGTTCTTCAAAATGATATTCAAAATGTAATATTTCGACTTCGTTTGATATCCCAAATTAAGCACGTAAATGAAGGCGAAAACATAAGTTTAAAAAAAAAAAAAAAAAAAAAAAAAGTAGGAGTTTTGCATGTCTCATGCACTGGGCATGTCTCGTCGCACATCTTGCACTGTGCGAGACACAATTTTTTTTTTTTTTTAATGACACTCACATTTTTTTTTATTACAAAAATCGTATAGAGAAAATAAAAATTAAATAATTTTTTTTTTTTTTTAAAGTAGAATATAGACTTTTTTTTTTTTAAAATAGGATATAGCAAAATAAAAAAAAAAATTCAAAATCACACGACACCGTTTAGGACGAGAGTTTCTACAGTAAATCAACTTCTCACTCTTTTAATATATAGGGGAAAAAAAAAAAGTAGGGTTTTGCATGTCTCGCACAGTGCGAGACATGCTGGTGCATTCTTGCACATCTCGCACTGTGCGAGACATGCACCGACATGTCTTGCACTGTGCGAGGCAGTGTCTCGCACAGTGCGAGACAAATTTTTTTTTTGTTTTTTTTGTTTTTTTTTAATGACTCACATTTTTTTTTATTATAAAAATCGTATAGAGAAAATAAAAATTAAATAATTTTTTTTTTTTTTTTAAAGTAGAATATAGACTTTTTTTTTTTTTTAAATAGGATATAGCAAAATAAAAAAAAAAATTCAAAACCACACGACACCGTTTAGGACGAGAGTTTCTACAGTAAATCAACCTCTCACTCTTTTAATATATAGGGGATAAAAATGCACGGTTTTGTAATATTAGATCAAATTAAGTACTCGTAGATCCAATTATGTATGGATACAAACGAGTATGTTTCAACATTGTTAACTTTGTTGTAAATATAAGAAAATGCAACACTTCCTTTTCCATAGCTTACGTTTTACATTATTTCTGAAATAGTAGAATTTGCTCCTAGAGAGAAAACAGTGAAAATTAGGAGAGTCATTGCTAGAGAAAATAGAAATTGTGACCAATGATATAGTGTAGCTATGATTTTTACCATGCTAATGGTTATCAGAGAGTATATGAGAATTTATTCTTATGTGAGGTGTGGTTCATGCAATAAAATGCTCTGGAATAAGCAAGATCTCAGGAAGAACTTGCATAGGAATGTGAAATATGTTCAACAAAGTATGTATTAGACTATTAGTCCAAAAGTTATTCCTTTGAAATATGCTAATCTACTTTTTAGAAAATTCCCTATATAAGCGTAGTTGTTATTCATGTACTGGTCTGTTTCATAAGTATTTTCTGGTTAGGCGTAGTTCGGTGTTTTATGAAAAATATGTATAATCCAGAATAGTTTCTTTGCTTGAGGTCACATTTTCTTAGTTTAGAGACATTAGCATAAGTTAGCTAAGTACTTTAAGAGCTTTAAATTAGAATTTGGAATTCTACAAGATTTAGGACTTCTTGAAGTCTAATTAAACTCACAACGTTTCATATGTTATAGGAGATTGGGAAGTTCTACAGAAAATTTAGATATTTTGAAGCCTTTTTTTGGATTCCATGATGCTATCAAACCTTCGATGTGATGCCTAAACTTCGACTTTTATATATTCTCCTATTGTAAACTTTTCTATAACTGTGATCCCCATATCTTTCTTACATCAGTTTGATGTTGTTGTGAATTGATAATGTCTACGAGTTTTGTACAGCGCTTAGGTCAACTTCTTCAACCCATGGATCATTTAGAGTATTAAACACTAGGATAGACTTTTTAACTTAATCGCGGAAATTTGCTTGGTGTACACAATGAAATTCTGAAGCAAGGAATTGTCTCTGGAGAAGTATATACAAAAATTTAATGAGCTAATGCCGTGGTGTCCAATCATGGAAAGTGCACGGAGATCAACTGCTCCCTACATGGATGCCTATTGAAGATATGTATAATTCCTATTGAAGTCTAGCGTGTATATTGTATACAGATCTTTTTAATAATTTATCAAAAAATATATATATATATATATATATTTATCAGAATTTGTAGTTAAGTTTTTCTTTATTTAAGAGTCATTAGCATTGGAAATGAAAGTAATTTAATTAATTTCCATGTTAAAATTTGGCATTCTACAAGTTTTTAGACTTCTAGAAGTCTTCGAAACTTCAATTGGATGTTACAATTCTATCAAACTTTTAATGTGATGCCATAGAATTCTATTTTAACGCGTGAAATGTATTCTCTGTGTCTTCTTCTTACATTAATTGTCTATAATTTAACTATATTCATTAGAATCTATGACACTTGAAACATGGTTTTTCTGGTTTTTATATTATGAAATTATGTCCATTTTCCCTATTGTGAGTGCATATTGACCCTCACAATTAAATTATATTTTTGAGTAGGCAGGTGCTCATCACTTCACGTTTAAGTAATGAGAATATTTGAGGGCAATATTTCACTCGATGGGGATTCTGACTTCAGTTGTAATGCTAATATCTTGAACATGGTGGGTCTCTAGCCTATGGAGGGATAAAGTTGCTGATTTTCCATTGAAATGTGTATTTATTTTATTTTACCTTCAGAAAGTATTTAGAATGACTACAAACTAGTACATTTGGCTTATAGGTGTCTTGTAGAGTTGAGAAAGGTTTTATTTGAATCTAAAAATACCGTCGGGACATTCATGTATGTCATCTTTAATCTTCTATCTAAAAAATGACGCGCGGACCAGAAAATCTTGAAATTGAATTAATTTCCACAAGTTTGATGGAAGAGCTTCTTCTTGTTAAATACAGACAGTCTTTTGGAATTTGGTGAATCTATTAGGTGTTGGGAAAAAAACGGTGATTTGTATGTAGATTTATTATCAATTAACATAATAAATAACAAATGCAATTCAAGAAGTAATATAATTCAACAATAACATAAACATAAAAGAGAATATTTAGAAAGCAAGTATTGGAAGTCACGTTAAAGAAGCTGTCCTAAAGTCGTGTTGTCACCCCTTCTTGAGGATACTTTCGACACTACACGATTTCAAGATAAAACTCATGTGGCTCTCATTCTATAAGCACAACCAAATGGAGATAAATGAACGAGCCCCTCACCGAGTTGTCAAAATATAGAAATTTTCTATGAATTGTATAGAATGTTTATTTTCCAAGTTGTGATTAATTTATGTTATATGAAAATCAATCCCTTTTATAGGAAAAAATTCAACCCCCATACTTGTGAGAATTAAGTCATTTTACATGTATGTTACACTATAGGGATAAATAAAATTAATCTCCACACTTATGAGAATTAATTAATTTAACATGTATGTTACACTATAATATTATTAATTTAATTTTGTATTAACTTTATATTAAAATAGAAACAACAAATTTAAAAGTATTAATTTGGAAAATTTAAAACTTAAATAATTTATTTTCCAACAATTCCCCACAAGTTTTAAACTTTCAAAATAGATAAATATATAATATATAGTGGCAACGTTATACTGTATAATAGCTCTAGGTGTCTTTTGGACTTGAACTTTACTTAGTGAAAACAATTTTCATTTGAGAGAGCCATAATGGACTAAGCCTTGAATTAGATCCATTTGGCAAAGTTTCAATTGTTCCACACACAGTATCGATTTAGGCTATAATTTATAGCAGATATCGATTTTAATGGTCATGCACTCTAATATTGATTCTAGGAAGAGTCTCAAGGGAATAGTCTAATCTCATAGCCACGGCTTCATGGCAACTCTTACATAGGTGAGTCCTCGAGGGGTGCGTGTGACCTACACCTCGTGAGAATTCTTGTCTCGATACTCATTCAGGGTTACACTCTTCCTAACATCACATTATTATTAGCACTATCACCATAAAGATGAGCACAAATAATATAGTGATATTACAAGTCACACAGTACGAGTTGTTTCTACCACATTGAATCTTTTTCATGGGATCTCCAATCACAAATGTTGGGGTTACTCTCGGATGTGACTCCCTTATGGGCTTAAGCACATCCCCTCGATGATTTATTATGTCCATTCCGAACTATAATTTATTTCATGTCCCTCTTGGATAATAATTTGATAACGTCAATTTACAAGCTTTTATTATTCGCTTGCAATTTGTACACCTGCAAAGTTTTCTTAAAATTTCCAAAATATCAATAACATATTTAATTATAATACGATAAATATATGGAATTTAAAAATTGACTTCTAGTAACATGTTTGAGCGTATGCATCCATTGAGCTATTACATTTCACCTACAAATCTACAATTTAACTTTTAACACATTTTAAGAGTCAGTTTGACAACAAAGCATGTAAGGTGCATCTATTTGAAATTTTTAAACACTACCACATTCTAAAGATATCCAACTTGAATAGAATGAGTATACAATATTACAATTTATCTCTTTTGATAGGATCCAACATTTTGTGGAGATGATTAATGCACATGTTTCTCACACTTTCATGATTTTCATCCACCAATAGATTCACAAATTCTTATTAAACACATTAGCAAAAATATTATTTACATAACAATAAATCATAATCATAACCAAATAATTTATTATACTTAGAATACTACCAAAGTAAGAGTACCACTAATTATGAATGAGATTAGAATACTACCACAAACTAAATTCACACTCTCATCTCATTTTGTCTTCTAGATTTAAGACATTTGCACCATGTTTTGGAGGAAGGAAACATTTAAACCATATAGGCTACAATATAAATTACGAGGTTTTAATTATGTATTAAAAAGATAATTAAAATAGAAAACTGAAATTTAAAATCAATTTTGTCACCAATTGGATAGAATAAATTTTAAATAGATTGCAATTATGTTGCAGCACAATTTATTCAACAAATTTTCATTTCTAACCTGTATGCATGTAGGTTATTTTAGACTATCACTAGCAAACTTAGAACATGATCAATTATTTACCATAACACTCTTAAAATTTCTAACACAAACCAATTTCACTGCAATCCTCATTGGATGTAGAAGTACCATTTTTTTCCACCTTTATTTATTCTTCAACTTCATTTTCAAGAAAATAGTAAACATGTTTATTCTTCAAAATTAAAAACAAGACACTTAATTGATACTCATATTAATAAGGTTAACCAAATATACTTAAGGAATTACAAACATTGTGTTGGAAAACTATGAACGGACTATTATGAATAGTATAAGAACTTATGTATTACATTCTGATTTGTATATTGGTTTTTCTTTATATCAAATGTGAGAACGAGTTTTACTAATTGGTCTAAACCAATAATATGCATAATAGAATTTTCTGCAATTTTTATTTTACTTTTTAATTGTTGAATAACAAGTTTATAGTTACTCACTCTTCAATATAAATTGATTTATCTTTTTACAGTTAGTTACCAAGGGAGAAGTAATTGAAGGCTTTAGACACATTCCTTGAATGAAATTATTTTCACTACCTCTAAGTCCAATTAAAGTTATTTTATAGACTATCATATTATTATTGTTGATTAGGCATGGCTAATTACCAATTCATTGAAACAATGATAATCTATATATCATGGCTATTAGCCGGCCAACTATGTTATCTTCATAAGCTCTTCTTTATTTATACATGTTCACCCTAATCAACTTCTTAAGTGAACAACTACCTAGAATGCAACAGCTTCATGACCCTCCTAATTTAAAAAATTAGGTCACTTACACCAAGGACAAATTATGGGAGTTCATTCCCAATTTTGTAAAGATGTCATAATGCCCAAATTTCTTAATTTAATTAAAAGAATAAGAAATTTTGCAATGTTACTATTCAAGATCATAAAACTAATACTTTACACACAAATCACATAACAAGAATTGGTCTACATACAAATTACCAAACATATAATATGTAATTCAAAATTCATTGATATTTGACATGTCAACATTAATTACAGTGGGAGTACACATGTTATAACTTGTATCATAGTTCCAGCACCATTAAGTTGCTGGCCTAATTGTTTATTTCTGTCACTATAGAAATTATTTAATCTGAAGTGGCACTTTTAGGATTCAATCCCGCTAAATTCATATTTTCTTTTGCGAAGCAAAGCTAAGCAAAAAGAATCAAACAATCTTCACAGCTAGTATATAAAGAGCACCATAGTAAATCGCGAGAGGTAAATTAGAGGTTACATATCATACAAACATTGTTTAAGGTCATGCATAATCGACACACAAATCACACAATACGACTTTAGATTATTGGAAAAAAAAAAAAAAACAGTGATTTGTGTGTAGATTTATTATCAATTAACATAATAAATAACAAATACAATTCAAAAAGTAATATAATTTAACAATAATATAAACATAAAAGAGAAGAGTTAGAAAACAAGTCTTGATAGTCATGTTGAATACACTGTCCTAAAGTCGTGTTGCTTCCCCGTCGTGCGTGTTCTTTCGGCATTATACGACTCCAAGATAAAACTCATGTGACTCTCTTTCTATGGGCACAATCATAGGAAGATAAGAGAACGAGCCTCTCATCTAGTTGCCAAAATATAGAAATATAGTATGAATTGTATAGAATGTTTATTTTCCAAGTTGTAATTAATTTTTGTTATATGAAAATCAATCCATTTTATAGGGAAAAAAATTCAACCCTACACTTATGAGAATTAAGTCATTTTACATGTATGTTACACTATAGGGATAAATAAATTTAGCTCTCACACACATTTATGTTACACTAAAGTGATAAATAAATTTAACATCAACACTTATGAGAATTAAGTAATTTAACATGTATGTTACACTATACTATTATTAATTTAATTTTGTATTAACTTGATATTAAAATAAAAACAACAAATTTAAAAGTATTAATTTGAAAATTTAAAACTTGAATAATTTATTTTCCAACATTAGGTGTTCATGAATTAAAATCATAGCTCTCTGGAGCTTGTTTAATTGCAATTTTTAGTTGACTATTGCCTAAGATTATCAACATTTATGAGAATTAAGTAATTTAACATGTATGTTACACTATAATATTATAAATTGAATTTTGTATTAACTTGATATTAAAATAGAAACAACAAATTTAAAAGCATTAATTTTAAAATTTTAAACTTCAATAATTTATTTTCCAGCATTAGGTGTTCATGAATTAAAATCATAGCTCTCCGGAGCTTGTTTAATTGCAATTTTTAGTTGACTATTGCCTAAGATTTTTAAAAGTTTATGATGTTCTGTAAGATCGCTGTCACTCCGCTCATTTGTGTATTCTAGCCCATACAATGCATCAATAGGCTCAACAAAGGGCCTGACTTTTGGACTTGCTGTAAATCACTGTAATCCCGAACGGATCATATAGTCAGTATAACACTTTCTGATGCATAGGTTCACCATGAAAATGCAACTGCAGAGCATACTTATACTTCTACTCAAATCTTACTTCATATCAATCTAATCTATAATTACTTAGTACCTTTGGAATGTAAGGAAGAATTGAAAGTGTTTTAGAAAGACACGTTTTCTTCAAACACACTCATATTTTATTCGAGTTTCTAAAAGTATTTTATCTCAACGATAAAGTCACATGCTGAAGTTTCTGTTCTCCCCTTTAGTTTCCAAAATTACATGTATTATATATTTTCATTGTAAATACAGAATAAGATCATCAACTATATGACAAAAATTATCTATTTGTCTACCTTTTTACTTCTATCAGAAATCACTCTAAACAACTAACAGTTTATTAATGTTTACAATAATAAGTATCACATTACCCACCCTATTTTTTCCATTAATGAATCATGAGTATGTAGATTCTTATCTTGGTGATAATGGTAGTAGCATTAGCACTTCTACTAATATCATTGCATCGATGAAATCAAGTCTACATTAGTTTATTTTCATATGAGATTATTGTGAGTGCCTTTGGATTAACCAATGAGTAAATGGCACTATAGATTATCTTTATTTAGTTGAAAATGTAGAAAGTTTTTTTAAATTTTTGTTATTGCCTTGTCCACTAGACAAGTTTGCAGGCCAGACTATTCTATTTTTCTCTTTTTTGAAAATCAATCTTACGTCGAATTTATCTATGATCTGTCTTGTAGTTGCCTGGTACATAACCAATCACATAGAGTTTTTCCCGGACCCTCATTATTGATTTAATAAAGTGATTTTTTATGAACTATGCTACAAGAACATAATGAATGGTCGAACACTCATACATGGGTGTTGGTATTTTTTAATTAATTTAGGACCCACAGGCAATGTGAGGGTCAGTCACCATTTTCGGGCAAAGTAGCATAATTTGTTCAATTTATAGTGTTGTAATTAATTTGAAATTTATAGATTATGCTGATCGAAATTGGCTGACAGATGCTTTGACAGAACACTCACAATAGGGAACTGGGGGCCACTTTTTTGGAATATTTTATTCATACGGGTCCACGCACATATGAGAGGATGTCAATGCTTCTTTTAGTCAACTCAGCTTTATTCTTTTTTTTTTTTTTTTTCCCTTCTAGCTTTTATGTCCCTTTTCCTGCACTGTGAAATTGAGGTGCAGAAAAACGTTATTACAGCTAGAACAGGTGCAAGTTTTTTGCTTTTTATGAGTCATGATGTCAAGATTATTGACGTTGTCTCCCTAATATACGAGGTTCTTTTTGTATTCTTCCTCTGTAATTTAGAATCTAGGTTTCAGTCCTTCAAAAACAGGTGAAATTCCTTATAGTATCATACAATGTTTTCATTTTTTTGAAATGTCCTTTCTTTTCCTTTTTATATTAAGCAGAATGGGAGGAAATTATCTGCCTTTCTGAAATGTCTAAGCCATAATCTTCATGTTTGATTATATGAAATCTTGAATGAATTCCTTAAATTGTTCTATGTTACGCTTCGTTTAACTAGCGGACAGCAGATGTACCGCTTGTCCCGTTCAGTATTGCGGATCGAAGTAAGCACGAGGGAAGGATGTGGGAGTTCTGAAAACAAATTAGACTGTACTTTCTATTATCTTTCAGAGCCTAACTAAATTTGGTATTTGAAGTACATCTTTCATGTTAACTTTTATTCTCATCTATTCTACTTTTGTCCTTTTAGTTTTCCCATATGCTAGTTCACTTCAGGCACACCATCCAGCGCGGACGTCCATCCTCTGCAATTCATGTTACCAATTCTGTCAATGGTATCAACTTTGTGTGTGCTTTGTTTTGATACCAAATCATCAACTGAAACTCCTCCTTTTCCTAACATTGCCTGCAGGTCTCGTTTGCTGATGACAAGCTTAATCCTCACAACTCCGGTTGCTTCTCCAGCTTCTTCGACTGAATCTGCAAAACGAACAGTCTTCTTCTTCTTAATCCGCGGTGTAGCCACTGGTAGAGGCAGAAGGTAATATAATTTACCCCCTTTCATTTTAGCATTTGGATTCATGTACTGTACTACTGGAAGTTTATCTGATATTGCATGGTGAGGAAATTCTGATAATACGTGATGAACTTCTAATGGGGCTTTGTATTCAAGGATTTTCCCATCTATTTTCATGAGTTTGATAACCTTTTCCTGAAGAGCTAAGCAATTTCCCATGGCTCTGTGAAATTGGGTAAGGGAGAATGTTTTGTATGTAGAAAAGAAGTGGCTTCGAAGCAAGATTTGTGGGAGTAACTTTGGTTTATTTATAAGGGAAAAGGCCTAAAGAAAGCCCTCAAGATTTTTGAATATTACAAGAAAAAACCCAATTGCACTTTGGGGCCCACCTTTTGATTTTTGTTCTTGTTCTTGTGCTATGGACCATTAGTTGGTGATCTCCTCATTGTTGTGATCACGATCCATCTTTAAGAGTCCAAAAGTTTGCAGTTGAAATTATTGAAGTTATAGCTAACCTTTTAATTGTGCTAGTTAATTATAGCTTCTAACATTTGAGTGAAATCGAATCATAGGGTAACAAATATATTATTTTAACGTGATACAAGTGAAGATAAAGATTTTTTTGAAGTTTGTCGTCTCTCGTAAATCTTATTTATGAAACTCTACGTGTCTAACCTACGACAATTGATGATGCGTTTTGTCGATAAGATATAGATAAAGATTTCTTTTTTCTACAAACTTCTTAAATAAGTTAATTCAATAAATAAGTTAATTCAAGACTCTCGAGATCAGGCATCTTGTAGGAGTACTTTCGTAGTCTAAGTTACCCAAGTGCTCATGACATATTTAGTAGAGACACTTGGTGGTTTTAAAAAAATTGAAGTTAAAAATAAAACTATGTAGAATATATTATCCAAGTTTAATTTAATGCTACGCGTCTAATATACGCGGACGCGTCTAAAAAATTAATGAAACACTTAATTTTTAAATTTCAAAACCATATTATGAAAGTGATTATGGTTATATTATTATGGTAAGTGGATGATTACCATACTCCATATTTAGAGGGAAATTTCAGTTAAGATCCAGTGAGACCACTTTTAGTTAGTGGTTGATTTGCTGTGCGCCATGGTTGACTCCACTTGTGCAACATTGACTGTCTGCTGGACCCTCTGATGAATGTAATATCAATGATCTTTGTGTGTGATACTGTAACCAGGACGGTTGGGCCAACATATTACATATGTTTATCACAAAACGTTTCTACCTTTCAATATCATTATGCAAAACATTTTTATCTTTCATTTTTTGATATTTTCACCCCTATTTCCACATTTCATTGCGCAAAAAGTTTTTTTCATCCAGACGATTTTATCATCTTTTCAAATAAAACAAAAAGAAAAAATAGAGAACAAATTGAAACTATAATCCCAAATTTTCAAAAAAATTACAAATCAATCACAAATTATCAACTTTTTATCCCTTCCACCACTTCCCTTCCCGGATTTATACCTAAAACTCAAACCCACAAAACCAACCAAAAAAAGGTCATCAATTTCAAACTTTTTACTCAAATGTAGGCACTATAACAATCAAAGTCCAAGACCTCGATAAGAATTCTCTCTTATTAATTGAATAGTTATGTGCGCTTGGTTTGGCATTCTAAAGATGCATCGAGCTCACTGTCACACCCGATGGCATGTAAATTTGTTGTTATTCTTGTGTAAGTGATCCTTGTGATTTTCACATTCTTGATTTTATCAAGAACCCTAGGGCTCAAATTGCCAGAATCGGCAGAGATGAACAAAATGAAATTGTTTTAGTTTCAACCACAAGGGAATCCTAATCCTAATTTGAATTATTCTTTTGTGGAAATAGGTGCTGGTGCTTATCACAATTGGGAACTTTTCGCTGCCAACGATCGGGATATGTTGCAAAATTTGAAGATTTTAGTATATTTCGATGTCTCTTTAGTTCGCATTTTTCTTCCCCATCCAGATCCCTTTAATCCAAATATTGGGAATTACTTCAGTGAGCACGAGTTTAAGCATTCCCTTCAACCGAGTTCTCTTGTTACCCAACATCCAGTTGAGGCCAATTTCTTCTTCATGCCCTTTTCCATCAATAACATGTGTAAATCACCAACTGTTGCACTTAGAAACATCCATCTCCAATTTTGTAGCAATTTATAACACTAAGATCTTTGCAATTTATTTAAGTGAATTATATTATAGAGAAAATTTCAAGAAATGTCCACTTTTAGAGTGTGTTTGATATTGATTTTAATGAGAATAGAATTTTTGGAATAGTGATTGATGGAAGAATGTGTGGTGGAAAAATGATGAAAAGTTTTAGATTTGTGTGTAATATTATTTTATTTGAAAAATGTGTGGTTGAAAGAAAAAAATGAGAATGAGAATGAGAAGAAAAAGGGGACCAAACGGGCTCTTACATGTCCATTTGCAAATGTCCACCATTTGAAAAATGTCCATTTTGAAATAATTTAGACCAAAATATCATTGTTAACAATTTATAATTCCACACTAATCCCAAAAATGAACATTTTTGCAAAATGTTATTCTCGACATTTCAAATGTAAATAATTGTCATGTTCGAAATGAAATGTCATTCTAAACAAATTAAGTGTCAAGAACGACATTTGAAATGTCGAGAATATTATTTTAATATAGTTTATCATGAAAGTACTTCTCGAAATTCATGACAAATTAAAAAAAATCAAATGTCGAGAACGACATTTAAAATGTCGAGAATATCATTAAAGATATAATAGACAATTTGGTACGTTTTTTAAAAGTGTGGACATTTTTCAACTTATCCCCTTAATTTTGAACATTTTTTAAAATGCCTCTTATACATATTCAACTTTAGTAAAATGACAAAATAAAATGTCGCAGTCTGTCCTTTTTACATAATTCCGTCAAAGGTTTTTAGGCCTGCCTCCAACTCAAAATTCAAGGTCCATCACTATTCTTGAGAGTTTACGTTTTGTTGGTGAACACTTCATCAGCTAGGTATATGTTGTAATCAACGTTTGATTTACAAGAGAATTGTACTTGTACAAGCCTGTAAGCCAACCAACCCCGAATGAAATTTTGGAAAACTAACACAGGCTTGGCTTCTTGACCAAAAATGAAACAAACAATCTATGCGTACAGAAAAATTCTTCACAGAAGTGCTACAGAATACACACAATAGAGGTGGGTGGGTGTGTGGGATGGGGGTTTTGGCAATATTTAATTCACATGAAGCTCACCCCATGTGAGTGTATGTAGCACTTTTGTGAAGATTGTTCTGGACAAATGACAAAAACCAAAATGAAGTAAGAAAGCCTACCCCACTTGCTGTGTTAGCATTTTGTGCTATGGGTGGGGATTGTTGCACAAACTGATTGGTTAGTGCAGTGTGATGTTATCAACACGCATGTCTGATATAAGGTTGTAATTTGGTAACTGCTAAGTGATAAATCTTGTTGTTATCATTTAATTACCAGGAAGTTAATTAATATTAAAACCCCATTTAATGTTAATGCTTCCTAGTCCTGGTAATTTGGGCATTTTAATAAAGAAAAAAAGAGTAATGTCTCCCATGAGTTTGAAGCATAAACATCGTAATACCTAAACGTACATCTGTTAAGGGTACATTTGGTAAGACTTTTGAAACCTCAAAAACTGACTTTGGAACATATTTGAATAATTTTCTAAAGTGTGTTTTCTAACCATATAAGAACTTTTAGAGGAAGTTTACTTAAGATAACTTCTTCGTTAAAATCTTGTACAAAAAATAGAAGTAAGACTATGTTTGATAGTTTAGAAAATGGGTGGAAAAAGAAATCAATTCCAATTCCAATTCCAAGCAAAAAATTGTGTTTGATTGATTATTATTTTCATGGAAAGCATTTCCACCTTTGCCCCCACACACATACCAATTCAATGATTTTGTGGAACTTTTTGGGTTTTTTTTTTTTTTTTTGGTACAATTGGAACACATTATAAACTCAATGGTAAAAAAATTATTTATTTAATTGACAATTTGAATAAAAAACGAAACCAAACGAAAACAAAAAATATTCAAATTTTTTTATTTTTTTTATTTTTTATTTTTTTACAATCCAAATAATTTTTAATACAGATTGTAAAAAAAATTTATCCCAAAAAGTAACAATTTGCATAAAAAAATAAAGTCAAGCGGATTGGGTGAAAAATTATACCAATCAAACACCACTAACTATAATTTCCTCTAAAATAAATTCTAGACAATTCAATTCCATACAATTTATTTTATTTTCACCCAAATTCCACTCTTGCAATCAAACGCGCTCTAGGAGGAAAAAGACTGTCAAATGGTCCTTATTATCTCCTTAAGGTTATTTCTCATGATGATGTCGTTTTTGTAACTTTCACTTACGAAAGATTTATTCTGATTCTGAAGATGCAACACTGACTGTTAAAAAGAAGAGTGAGAGTTTTATGGTAGTATTAGTAAATTTTGTTGCTAATTTACACGGATTGGAAGGCGATTAAAAAAAAAAAATTATAAATAATTGTTGCTGATTTGATTGTTATGTGGTGTTCTATTAGCTATTGAATCACTCTTAACTGATTACATAAAGAAGTGACTATTTTCTTGGAGTAATGCTATGTGTACAATTATTTCTTACAATATTGGTTGACAATCCTACTTGTTAATATCATAATCATCCATTTCAAAAACTGTTTTAAAGTGAATGGACTAGATTTTAACAACATCAATGTTGTCATCCATTATTATCAACAATAATTGTATAAGTAGATTAATTCATTTTCTTGTCCGTGGAACACGCAAAGCTTTGAAATAACACAACATGAGGGAGTAGTTCTAGAGCAAACACGTATATATCGGGGATTTGGGTTTGGCTGTTGCCCAATCCAGTCTCCAACCCATTTAAATTTTTTAATGCTAGTTTATTTTTTTATGTGTAAGTATTTTTTTTTTTTTTGATTTACATATTAAACCGATTTATAGTCCGATCCTGAATCCATCCGGGCTCAGAGACAATTAGATGTTAATAAAAAGGATTTTGCTACATGTACCCTTTGGTTTACTCGGCCCCACTTTTCTTCTTACATAGGGTCGGTTCCACGCATTTATTGGACGTGGGACCCGACCTTCATGTGAGAGGGGAGGTGAGATCGAATAACCCAAAGGATAAGTCAAATAGTACAAATGACTTAATCCTAATAAAAAAGGAAGCAAAGTGTATGATATTGGTGACAGTATTGGACACTCAAATGTTCAACAAAAACGGATCACTTCAATAGATTTCCTTTTGTAATTTGTCCCGATGCATTGTAGCTTTTAACTTTTAAACAATGACTTTCACTTTGAAGAAAATTTTTAATATACTTTTTCGTGGGTGCCATTCATTTTTTCCCCTAAAACTAAAAGCATCTCAGACAATTCTTTTTATCTAATAATCATATTTTAAACATGAATTGTATTTTGAAGAACTTTCAGAGATAAAGAGTGGAAAGGTCGGCCCCGAAAATTTTGAGGCTCTAAGCGATTTATTTTCATGAGACCTTTAAAAGGAAAAAAATTTACAAACGTAAAAATACTTAAATATTTAAATAAATCATATATTAACATTTTAAACAAAGACTTGACACAATTCAAAAAATAAAAGTAGCAAATTCAAGTTATTTTTGATAAATCAAATTATGGACTCATGAGAAAAGTTATTTTGAATAAATCAAATTCAAGTTATAACTCATTAAAGTAAACTACTGAATGTGTAATATTGCTTTCCAAATTAAATTATATTACCGTAATAATATTGAGCTTATTTTATAGCTTGTAATTAATCATGTATATTAAACTCAAGAAAAAATTATTTTGGATAAGATCAAACTAAGTAAGAATAGACCAAAAAATTTATTGTTAAATAATTTTTTAATTAATCCATCTTTTAAATTTATACTAATTTAATTAGGCATTTACCATATGATTTTCATTTAGAAGCCCCATTAAATGTGAGGTCCTAAGCCATTACCTAGTTGGCTTCGGCTTAGGGCCGGCCTGTGGAACTTTGAGAGAGAGATAGATAGAGAGAGAGTTTTGAATTGACACGTAAAAGAGTCATTTGATGAGTCAAATGCACTTTTTAATTTAATTTTTGTATATGTACTGAGTTTGATGCTGATTTTTCAAATCAAAAAATCAATTTTTGACCGTTATTTAACACAATCAGCCATCTTTTTTGATCTCTTTACTCATAGGTGAGACCCGCCTTCAAGCTAACAGTCAAAAAATTTCTTTGCAAAATCAGTACCAAACAAGCGCATAAAGAATTTGTTGGATTTTTTTACAACAAAATTTACTTTCGATAAAATAAAGATGTGATTAATAAAGAGTTTATTAAAGACATTCTAAACACATATCACTTAAGTTTTGTCTATTATTAAAATGAGCCCCTGTTTGATTCTCATTTCCTCAAAATTCATTTTTCTTTCTCTTCTTTTCAATCATATATTTTTTAATAAAATAATATTACACGTAAATTCAAAATTTTTCTTTCATTTTAATCACACATTCTCCATCAATCAACTATTTAAAAATATATTTTTCCCTCAAAATGAGAATCAAACACGGTCTAAATCTGCTCCAGTAAAATTTTAAAATTTTAAATAAATATTTTTATTCAATTATATTTTTAGTTGTGTTATACAAGTACGTAAAGCTCTTGTTTGATAAGGTTTTCTACCCATTATAAGTTGATCAAATTTGAATTTTAATCATATATTCCATTGAACCCACTATTTTTATCCATTTTAAATTATATATAATGGGACCCAGAACTTGTAGAATGGTAAAGCAAGGCAGACTTCGAGATGGGGACAAAGATTTTCTTCTCGTCACCATCTTCTTTTGCCACCCACACTAAAAAAAGGGGCACTAGTTTGGTGTAACATTGTTTTTTCCCCCTCTTGGGCCACTATCGGCTGATATGGCACGGAAGATGAAGGCGCGTGTCGCGGTAATATTGGGCGGCCACCGCCTTGTAGAATTTTGGCTTCGGGTGTGCGTTTACACTGGTAAAATTCTAACTACTACTGTCAAATCTTTGCTGATTTTGCACGGATCATTGGTCTAGGAGATCTGCATATGTAGCTTCTAGATAATTAGGACATATATATTATAGTCCGTTTATTTTTCATTAATCATCCATAAATATAAAAAATATGATTGTTATCAATCACATTCAGCCACCATTTTTTACTTTTCATCTATTGTGTGGGATTCATAACGGTTATATTTTTCATTTTCATTCTACAAATAATGAGAATAAAAAAGGACCTATGTCATGTTTGATATCGACTAAAATTTTAATTTTAATATATGTCAAAGTTAACAATTAATTTTAACTACAAATTTTATGGATTCTATAATTTTTCAACCACGCATTTCATCAAATTTTATTAAAATCTACTAAATATTCGATTTTTATCCCTATCAAACATAGGAGAAAATGTTAATTTTGTGATTATTATCACTAAAGTAGTAGAACTTAAGTGGATATCGTTTTGCTTAGGAACTCAAGTGTGAACTTGAGGTGGATCTCTTTAGATCCTATTCCACAGAAATTTGTTCTAGGATTTGAATGGATTTCTGAAATCTGATTTGGTTGAGAATACGGAGGATTAGTTGCAAAAAAATCAAATTGAACCTTATTTGTAATCATAAAAGAACAAGAGATTTATCATGGAAAAAATTGATATTAGCTTTTAAAGTTGGGCTGGAGCTTAGGAAAGGCAACGGGCATGGCAGGCACTTTGCGATGTCCACCCCACAAGGAATTTTTAAGAGGCGGGATGGGGATGGGATTAAAATAACCCCATTTCTTGCATTCATTTTTCCCATCCATTTATTTGTTTAATACATATTATTATATTTTTATTTGTAATTATGCAATTTTCAAATTTAAAAATAAAAGAACAAATAAAACGAAAAATAAGACTCTAGGCAAGTTCGACACGAAACTCATATTCTCCTTTTGGATCTTGATTCTTGACTAATGGTGGTAATGGATCAAACCGAACCAACTTGTCCCATCTAGTGACGAGCTCAGCTCAAGCTCAAGCTCATTCATCGTCAAGGGCCGAGCTCAACTTTTTTTTGACTTTTTTGTTCACATTTTTTACGTGCCTAGATCTTCTTTCATAATGGTACAGAACAATAGTCTCATTGGGGGCCATTCTCCACTAGAATTTATTCTCATAGAAGCGGATGAATGGGATGATGATTGTTAATAAATATTGCAAACCATCATTATGTGTATAACATGATTATTTCTTTTATATACTAATAATAACGAAGAGGTCGATCTAAGGTCCCACATGTTTTACATCATGAATAATGTCGGTCAGACGGGCTCAAAAACAGGTAATCATTATCAGAGACAAATGGATTTGGCAGAAATTGGTTAGCCTTTTTTTTTTTTTTTGCAAAATGTCCAATCATGCTTCAACACATGTTCACCCTATTTTTTTTTTTATCCTATTTTAATTTTTTTTTACACATTCTTTGACACTTGTCCACCATATTGTTACATCATTATTGATGCATATCAACTTTTTTTCTCATTCAACTTTTTTGAGGTCATCTTTTAAGATACATCTTGGGCCTGTTTCGATTTATAGATTTAGCCCAATGATAGGCAGACAAAATTTAGGGAAGAATTCACAAATCATGTATTAAGTATGTAGAGTTCAAAAATCAAGTTTTAAGTTTGGTTAATGCAAAAATCAGATTTTTGTCTAATTAATTAAAAATATTTATTAATTAAATAAAATAAGGTCACAGATTATTTTATAGGTCACATGTTTTCAATTTTGTGGTCACAGAATATTTTTTAGGTCACATGTTTTCAATTTTGTGGTCACAGATTATTTTTTAGGTCACAGATCAAAAATTTTATAGGTCACATTATTTCGACGTCACATATCATTCAATTTATGGGTCACATTTTATCTATGAGTCACGTAAGTCACAATTTGTTGGTCACGGATTATTTTTAGTCACATACACCTAATATTTAGTCACATATTAGCCGAATAATTGGTCACATACGCCTAAATAGTTAGTCACGTACGCCTAATTGTTGGTCACGAACGCCGCACAGCCAATCCACCACCACCACCGTCAACACCTCACCACCACACCATCACTTACCGCCTGCACCGCCACCGCCACCGCCACCAACAACAACACTACTGCCATGACCACCATCACAGCCCCATCACCACCATCACAACCACTGCCAGAGCCACTGTGGCACACCGGCAGACCCAACACAAAAACACCAACTCACCCACAACCACTGCCAACGTCGCACCACCACTACCTCGCACCCCAACGTACACCACCACCACGTCGCACCACCAGCACCAACAACAACAACAACTGTAGCACAACCTCGCAACCCAACGCACACCACCACTTCCATCCTAGCACCCAAAAAAAATCTCTAATCCTACTTTCATCTCCGCCGCTGTCACTGACCACCACACCACCACCATTAAAACCGTAGATCTACCACCACGCCAACAACCAGAAAAGAAAACCCTCCAGATCGGAAACCACCGCACCTAACCCTAACCACCGCACCCAAATCCACCATACACCTCATAAAAAAAAAAGACGAAGATGAAGACGGATTGCAACGTTTCTGTTCACAGTGACCGTCGCCTCCACAACCCAAGATCGCAAAGCAACCTCCATCGACCATCTGTACTCATCGCCGCACCGAAACGGCCGGCGCCGCTACAACCTCACCGCCACGCCACACCGCCACAACCTTACAACCACACCGCCACAACCGTGCGACGAACTAGAAGCAACCACCACGACGACAATCTGAAAGCATCCAGGATCGGCGCCGCCATTGTTGAGAGAGAAGAGAGATTAGGGAGAGAGATGAGATGTCGTAGTGAGAGAGAGAGAGCGCAGTGAGAGAGAGAGATATGAGAGACGGTGGAAATGAGTTGGATATTAGGGATTGAAAAATAATGAATATATTTATAATACCTGATGTTTGCACAAAATAGTTTTGGGCCTGATTTTTGCACCAACATCTTGAAACGTCTGGATTTGTGTAATTTCCTCCAAAATTTATGTTGGCCCAATCACAACCCAGTTCGAATGATAAAGTAAAAATAACTTGTGCCACTACTAATAAATCTGATTACTAGGGCCCATTAATTTCCCTCCGAAAAACTTCTCGTCGGATCAATTCTCAGGCAAACAATGGCTGAATTAATAGCGCTGATGAAAAAACCTTACATTTCTCGTATTACAATGGCAGCGAGCGATTGTAAGTGTTTACAATAGAATTTCTTCAATTATATGATTATTTATGTCTAAAAGCATTTGGACAGTGAATAATTCACTTCTCTTATAGTTAATTGCGGACGAATCAATTGGATCATTACTCACCCTATTGGCGATTCTGATTGATTCATGAATTTTATTTCATACATTTGATTGGAATGCGCTCTGTTGGATTGCTAAAGCTTGATCAAAAGCAGAATGAGAAAGCATCACATATTTCAGAAATGCTGCTAGGTCTTTATTTTTTCGGATTCTTTTCGTCTTCCTGTATCTTTTTAATAAATACTTTTGAAGTAATATAAGTCGGCTGAAGTGACTGTTCTTATATTTGTTTGATTTATGGTTAAGAGTGATTCTTGTTTAAAATGATTTCCTGTGTTGAATACATTTTTACTTCTTGAATTGAAACTTTATGCCTAGGCTTGCTAATTGTACAACATTCTCAGATTTATCACGAAATTTTGCACTGCGTAGTGAATTTTTCTTTATTTAACTATGTATAACATCTTATTTCTTCTACAACAGTGATACCAACAGGGCACTTAAAGGCCTCACGGTGAGTGCACGAAGTTTATAGGTGAACTCTGGCTTGTGGAAGAGTATGCATCCGATTAGACTGTGGACCTCGGGTCGCGAAGCAGACCAAGAACATCCAAGTCGACCTTGGTTCCTTGATTGAGGCCGACCAAAGAACGTCACCAAGTTCCACCACAATGCGAACTTATAATCTAGGGCAGTTGGTTGATCATCACTTTTGTTGGAAATTGGTTTAAAACATGAGAAAAATAGGTTAAAAATAAAAAACAAAACATTGAAAAGTGTGAATCATATCCATTTCGGTCAAATATTCAGACCTGATCTGTTTATACAAATGGTTTGTTGCGGGAGGTCGAGGGGGCAGCGCCCCTCGTGGGAGCTCGGGGGCGTTAATTCTGATTTCTGTATGAGTAATCATATTACCATCACAAAATTTAATTATTACACTACATTATAATCATACCACAATTAAAATATATTTTCAATAAATACACCACAATAAATTTACAATTATACTCCTACTACAATAAAAACTAAAAATGAAAAACATTTGACTAATTCATTCAAAGATGAGGCTATAAATCATAATGGAATTTCTAAATTTAACGTGAAGGATGTCCGGTGTTTGAAGGACCAAAATCAGGTGTTTAAACATTTGATACACATCAAGTAAAAATTAGATGTTGAAAAAAAAATTAGTTTTTTATTTGTGGTGGAACAATAATCTATTTTAGGGTAATTATATATTAAAACCCTAATTATGTAATTTTACTTAAGGGTATTTATGTAAATAAGAAAAATATTAAAAAATGTCGTGCACTTAATAAAATTTGTAGTGGTAATATAACTACCCTTTCTGTATATGTGTTTAAGAGTATATTTGGCGATTCAAAACTAATTTCGGATAAATGAGAAATTACGATCCAAAGATGGAAGAAAAATAGAGGAAACTCAGATAATATTGTTACTCGAGTGACGGGTAGTATCGCTTGAGCGATGTCGAGCAAACAACGAGCAACAGACTTTCTGTGAGTCGCGCTCGAGCGAGAAAGCGGGCGAAAATCGAATCCTTCGTCTTTTTGAGTTTTGGCTCTCAATACTTCGCTCACACCCCCTCACCTTCCATATATAAGACCATTTGGATATCCCTAATGGATCATTTGTGCATCAAACATTACATCATTTTTGTGCTTAAAACTCTCCCAAATCGTTGCATAAAAATTCTTCCTTTGTAGAGAGGAAAATTCACCAAAGTTCGCTAGTTTCTTGCGGTTTCTACCATAAGGATTAAAGTTCATTGTATATTGGGAGACAAGTGCCGTAAAACCATGAGCACTATAGCGAGGGTTTTATTGTCTTAAGAAAAGAGTACCATCACTTACCTCGAATTTGCTTTTCTTCATTTTATTTTTTGTTTGTTTAGTATATTTTACTGCATAATTTGTCACTTTCACTTTCACTTTCCATATTTACATTTAATCACGCTGCTACGAATTAAACTTGTGTCTTTCATTTATTTTTTACAAACAACAATGTCTCTACGTGCTTTTACAACCCGACTGCAACAACTTTAAAAGTAAAGGTATGCGAACTCACAGTCAATGACCAGAAGGACAGGCGCAATATCACTCAAAGCCAGTCGAGGCCTTTAGCACCTCGAGCTTGGTCGGTTCACTCGTACAGTTGTCATAATGGTCATGGTGTCAAGAGACACCACTTCCTATATTCTTGGCAATTCATAAGAATCGATAAGTACACCTATCTCAATGAATCAACCTTGATGCCACATCACGGAGAAGGGAGCCTGTGGTGCCCCCCAAGTATGGACCTTACACACTACATTTCTCAGCCTTCTACATTTCATTACTAATATACTATATATTTCTCTTACATATCTATGACTCAAGTGTTGGAGTGGCAACGGGGAGATAGAAGCTACCGGAGTGGTTTAGGCCCGCCATCCACGAAGGAGGAATAGCTCAGGTATCTTCAATTATCATCTTGTACTGTTATCTAGCTTATCTTATGATCTATTTTTAAGTGCTGGATTGGATTTTTATAGACGAATTTATGAACACACAACTCAACTAATGCATCTGTTGATGTTTTGGAATTAAAGAACACTGCATGTCCATCGGGCGTCTATGCATGTCTGCTGGAAAATATTGGTTTATGATTGTTGTAGATCTTGGGTTTCATGAATAAATCTACCCAATCGCATTATCATTTCACTAAAATTGTATTCAATTACATGAAACAAAGGGAACACCAGGTTTCTGTAACTAAGTCCAACTTTCTTTCCTGATGAAAATTGCTCTAACCGTGTTTTTTATTAACACCAGCTAAATCCATTTAAATCTAATTTCTTGCAACTTGAAGAAGCATCATTTTCATCCCCTTTGTTTTGGTCCAGTTTGGTTGAAAAGCAAGGTGGTTGAAACTTCGGTGATGTCTTCTGCTTCTCTAGCTTAATTGAATCATTTATACGAGTATCTTGGTCCAAAAATATATACTCTGTACCAGTTCCTTTATATATTTCCTCTGAATAGTTGCTGCTGCTGTTCCATTTTCCTCCCTGAAGTCCAATGCTCATTGATAAATTGCTGGAGTTTTTATTGTCATCCATAGTGGAAAGAAACTTTCTGCTTTCTGTCAGGTCTTCACACCATTTGAGTTCCGTATCTTGCAGCTTGGGTTCATTGTCATACTCCCTCGACTTGGTTGGTGCTCTAAAATTCAAAGGTGTCAATTCCATCTGATTAATGTACACTTCTTGGTCCCTCGTAGAACCTTCATTGGAGAATAAGCATTTGTCAATTGAATCATCTGTTGGCTTCATATGCGTTTGTTCAAGGCATGTATCTGACAGTTCTTTTGTCCCTGAAATTGCAGAATTCAGGCATTGTGTGGATACTTTGGACACCAAATCAGATAACTCGACCTTGGCAGCCTCCAGAGCAATTGTTCCCAAGTTCTGTCTTCCTAGAGTTTCCTGTGCTTTCACAAGTACAGACTGTAAATATTTACCTTGAGCCTCTATGCGGAGCTGTAAATGGCGTTGTACCTATGCATGGATGGTAAACCTTGTTATAATGGCGGCTTGAAAAACCTGGAATGATTTCATTGCCTAGTAACCGTTGCATATTCATATTTAATTGATGGAAATGTGAAGATTTCAATAATTGTAACAAGTTTCATTTCCGAAAGAGGTCAAACTTGTAATCTTAGCCCCTGTTCGACAATGTAATCTTAGCCTCTGTTTGACAATCCTCTTTTGACAATAGATTTTGTAAAGAGTGATTTTTCAAAGAATGTGTGATTAAAAAATGAGAAAATTTCTAGATTTACATGCAAAGTTATTTTATTGAGAGAATGTATTGTTGAAAATGAGTTTGAGAAAAAAATAAGTTTCAAAGTATGGGGTCGAACGGGAACTTAATCTAAAATGAGTCAAAAATTTTGCCTCATGAATTTGGCCGTGATGCTTTCACCAAACATGCGAATCTCTAACCATTACAATACTCCAAGCTCCATTAGTACATCCAGAAGCAACATTTTATCTCAGAATTCAAAGTGTCTTACAAATGATTAGCACTTGATTTTTGTTACATTACATAATGTTATATTCTGTTAAAGGCACTAGCAATTGTTTCATGCATGAAAAGTTAGTGTTTTCATTTTTTTTTACCTCGAGCTGCTCATGTAGCCTTCTCTGCGTTTCAATTTGCAATTGTATTGCTTCACTTAAAGGTAAATTTCTGAATATAAGGCAGAACAGTTAACAACATTGTCAGTTGAATTGCGAATAAAATATACAAGTTACAAAGGAAAAGTATAATGTTTTTCGTACTTATTTGTTTGGTTGACCATGCTTGGATGAGACATGTAAGTTCCATTTGTTTCAGGCATCCTTTCTCCTGTAGCTGCAACCTTACTTGACTCAGTAAGTTATATACACTTTTCTCATTAATAGCTAGAATCTTTCAAAAGTTTTGTAGTAATTACCGGACTTGTTACCAGCTTTGTTGATCCCACTATGAGCTTGTCCTTGCAGGTTTTTACTGAGTCTGTATTTCTGTCAACAGACATATAGAAGGTTGAGAACACGTTTTATCTACATGTTTATAAATGAAACACACATGCACTGTGATTGAAAATTCACACGCATATCTACATATGCACAGGGTACTTCTTTTCCTGTCATTGAGAAAGAAGGTTTTATAGTTTACTACTGCTATATTTTTAGCAGCTTTCTAAAGGGTTTTGTGGGAAATTGGGAATTTAAAGTCAGGATTGTGTGATGTAATTGAAAAACGTGGCTGCTCATTTGAAATGGTTTAGTTGGAAACTAAGTTGCACATAGAATTGGTAATAATGAATTCACCTGAAGGTGACTCTTCAAGTGGTATAAGGTTAGTCCTTGAATTCCCATAAGTTTCAAGACTGATTTTGGAGTAGCTTCTGCAACAGAACAAATCATATTGAATGGATGAATACAGTAGCACTTTATTGGGGCTTCGTGAGCTTGACATGTTGTATGCACTTACTGTCTGCTCCGCCAAGTTGATTAACTGCCTCTATGAACCGCTCATGGAGGTCCAGAGTCCATTTCAGTCTTGGCTTGGCATCAGTGGAAAGCACAAGTCCTGAATCTCCAGTGCCATTTGTACCTTGGTGGAACAAGTGCCTTTCTGGTGGAGTGAACATTCTTGCAGAGGGGTGAAGGTTTTTTCCTTGGTGTTGGTGATGATACATTTTGTTGTCTTCATCACGTGTTCAAAACAAATTAGCTTCATATTAAGAGTGAAAGGATAAGATCTATGTGATTATGAACAAATAATATTTGTACCTGAAGTGGTAAAAGGCTCCCGTTTCAATCTTCTATCACCCACCCTTATATGAGAATTATGATTCTGCTATATTCTGCACATTGTAATTCTGCATTCCTTGTACTTTGGTAAACAGATGTTGTCTACTAGAGCCCTTATCTATCTCTTGTTTTCTTTGATCAATTTTCACGTTCTAAAGCTGTGATCAGGGATGTCTTATAAGTAAATGAGGAGCGGGTGAGGCATAGAATATTGGACAGGGCCAACAAACATTAGATCCAATCCAATCTTCACAGCGACTCAAAAAGTGATCTTGCTCTTCCAATCTCGCACATCTGTGGGTCCCCCCTCATGCAACTGCCCTTTCCATTCTCCGACAGCTGCACTACCCCCCTTAAAATTCCTCACTATGAATCCTGACAAACTTGACACCTTACACTAGGTACAAGAATAGATCCACCTGAGTCTTTCTTTCCCTGTGCACTTATATTTGTCATTTGTTAAATTTTAGGAACCATATTCCCGGAATGAATGGTGGAATTTTTTGTTCTGATGTTTATTGGAGGAACCCACTATAGACGATGTCTCGAAACCTTCAAAGCCGTTATTTTTTACCAAAGAAGATTCTGTTGACTGGAATGTAAATTATGTAATATAGCATTATAGCATGAAAAATTCTGTTTGTACAGAATTTTTTTGTACAGAAAAATTACAGTATTTTATTATCCAAAAATCACCCACCCACCCCCTATTGTATCTTTTCTGTACAAATTCTGGAAACAAAAATTCTGTACACCAAGACAGGTACACAAAAAAGAAGGTGGTGAGAGTGTGAATATATGCTTCATCTCAGGGTTGATGGAATGGCAAGTTTGGGTAACAAATATTCTTCCCTTCTATTTCCCCCTATATTTGTTTAATTTAATAACAGCTATGGTGTGTACTAAAAATAAGGCGAGGGTGCAATTCCTTGGATGCCCTTTCATCTTGATCTCTAGTCTGATTTACAAAAAGATGTTAGCTATTTGGTGTGCAGGGTTTCTTTGTATAATATTTGCCTCAAAACGGTTTGCTACATTCCTTTTTTAATTCTCTGGACCTTGTATCTTTAAGGCAGCCTTAGAGAAATGTGGTAATTGGATTGTTGTATTTTTCCTGTATCTCTTCTAGACACAAGCACACATTTGTGCTTAAGTGTGAGATGTAGCCTTTTCAATACAGGCTAGAGATTCTTTTAGTTATGGAATTTTTCCACGGAGAGAAGACACTGCTGTGTTCTCCAGTTTTTTCTGGAGCTTCACGCTGTAACCCACAATACATTGCTAGCTGCACTATTTTATCTTTGATATACTGTCATTGAATTTCGTCGTGCACATTCTTCTTGTTATCTTAGCATTTATCTTTTTATGTATTGTGAAAAACATTTTTAGTGTTCTTATAAAAGGGGGAACAAATGCTTCTTCTTGGCTTTGTTTGAAGGCCAGGAATGGCATAACGAATGCATTCCCTTTTGTCTCCTTCAGTAAGTTTGGTACTCATTCAGCCTTAATGGAATTAATAAAGAGAGAAGAGAGGTCCCAATGAGATTTTTGAAATTCTTCAAATAGGATAAAGAATTGGACCCTTCAAAAGAAAATAAAGTATTGTACTTACTTCTATACTTGCATCTAATAGAAAGCTTAACAAGTCATACCAAATAGTTTCTTATATTGCTGTCTCTGTAGATTGTTGGTGACTAGCATTTATAGTAGCTTGGAACTTCAGTAATTAAAGCTATTCCGAAATGCATGTTCTCTATTTGCAAATCTCGAGCTAGAACGTAAAATTATTCATTCTGAGAAAGAAGTCTTGCTCATCATCTCATAGTACACTCATGTTGGATTCAACTTTACATCTTTCACCTGATGATAATCAAGGATGAGTCTTATTTCATTCCTATGCTGCAATCATAGATTATTTTAAAAGCAAAAAGTAATGCTCGAATGAACATAAGAAATATAGTGAACTATGACAACATGATTAATTGCCGATTTAAAAAAAGGGTTTGTCTTTTAAACAATATTGACTAGGTTTGCCAACTCATTGATACTCTACTAAGATGAAAAATTAAACATGGTAAATAACAATCATTGACTTGTAGATGAGACATATATTTAGTGCTGTCCCTGTGCATTAGTTCCAATTGGACTTTTCTGGAAAGATCATTTGATTCTTGATATGTTATGATATTTTATGCAGTTTGGAGAAATCTGTAGAACCCTTTATGTAAAGTTAAATTCCTAAATAGTTTTGCTTGCATGTGGATAGGATTGCATTGCATATGGGGAAGGATATGGTGCTTCTCAAGCTACATCTTTAAATTACTCATGATGAAGATAGCTAATATTTATGTCATATCATCTAGATGATGGAGTATTAAGAATTCAATATAACTTATTAATTAGTTTTTGGTGCTTTGCAATTGCATAAACATGTATAATCGATATAGTATGATGTAAACATATATGCCTTCTTGATGTTGCCATATATGTCTCTTTCACGTCTCAACACACACACACACACACACACACACACACACACACACACACACACATATATGTCTTTGTAGGATCCAATAATCTCTTCAGAAACACTACTAGAAAATGTAGCTTCAGCGATGGAAAATTACCGACGGTCCATTTCCTTTTCTAACAACGACAGATTACCAACGAATTTTCGACAATATATGAATTTAATTATTTTAAATTAAAAGGACACAGTTACCGACGAAAATAACAACATATACTAGTTGTCGGTGGTTTTCCGAAAGTATTCTGTTGGTAAACTTAGAATAAAAAAAATAAATATTCATAAAATATTTACTAATGGACTATTTCGTAGGTAAATTTGAAAATAAAAAACAAAAAATTGCTTAAAATATACCAACGAAAAATTTCATTGGTGATTCTGTCGATAATATTAGATCCGACCCAACCCGTCCCATATGTAACTATTTTGGGCCTAAAAATAAAATTTCAATTTATAGCTACTTTTCTTCATTCCCCCGAAACTCGACCTCACACCCTAGATACTTTTCTTCCTTCCCCCAAAATTGAATTCACAACTTGGAATTCATATAGATCGTAGTACAAGCTTGAATCAAGGTTGAATCATCCTCATAATTTTTTGCATTTCCATTTCAAGGTAATATGATGAGTGATTTATAATTATTTACCTGAAATCTTTTTTTCAAGAGATAAGTTTTTTTTATTTCAAGATCTACTTCCATATGATGTAGTTTCTTAACAAACCTATAATAATTTGTCAATAATTTTTCTACATTTTTGTTATTAATTTTTTCAATTTTTGCACAATATCTTGAATCGTAGTTATTTTATGTTTATATTTTCTCTGTAGTTCTTTTAAGCATCTAAAGAATTTATGAAAAAAATTTAGTTATTTTAGTCGTATGTTTTCTTTATTGTAGTGTATAGTTACATATATATGTACTGTTAATGAGAAAATTTCTTGTTTTCTTATTTTTATTTTTTGTAAATATAGATGTAACATTGTTGAACAACATGGAGGTTGAACGTAGTTGGATGTTTGAACGAGCTGATGATGGTTTTCTTTCTGATATATTTATTAAATGGGTTGAACAGTTTATTGAATTTGCCTTTTCACAACCAAGAGTTGGAGATAAAAATTAAGTGCCCATGTTCTAAATGTGACAATAGGAGGTTTCTAGAAAGAGATGCTGTGAAATTTCATCTTTACAAAAATGGATTTAGAAGTAGTTATACACAATGTATAGCACATGGTGAACCACTTGTTAATCATACATCAGATGTTGATTAATCCTCAGTTGCACAAGTTACAATGAACTATACCCATCAAAATATGGTAATGGATGCAATGGGCCCTGAAATGTTTAACGAATTTGTCAATCAAGATCAGTGTACTCTTGTGGAACACGTTCCAAATCAACATGCTTCAAATTTCTTTAAACTCTTGGAAGAAGCCGACAAACCTATTTAGCTTGGATGCAGTAAGCATACCAAACTTTCGACAATGGCAAGACTCTTGAATTTGAAGTCTGAATCTAATATGCCTACAACGTGTTATGATCGCATGTTGTCCATAATTAAGGAAATTTTGCCAGAAGATGACCAGTTAGAAGTGACATTTTATAAAATAAAGAAAATGTTATCTAGTCTTGGCCTTAGAATAGTGAAGATCAATGCGTGTATTAATGATTGCATGTTGTATTATAGAGGAACAGAGAACTTGACACAATGTCTTAAGTGTGGTAGTCCACGGTATAAAGAGAAGGTATCTCGATCAGGGCATGGAGTTCCGCACAAGGTGCTGCGATATCTACCTTTAAGCCCTAGGTTTCAAAGGTTGTATATGTCAAGGCATACATCAGAGCACATGATTTGGCATTCAAATAATCAATTAACCCAAGGTGAAATGTCACATCCTATACATAGTGAGGCATGGAAGCACTTTGATCAAACTTATCCTCATTTCAGTCTCGATCTACGGAGTGTACGTCTTGGTTTATGCACAGATGGATTTAATCCTTTTACCATGTCTAATGTACAGTACACTTATTGGCCAGTTATAATGACTGTGTACAATCTACCTCCTTGAATGTGCATGAAACAAGATAACATATTTTTTAGTATGGTTATCCCGGGACCAAAAAGTCTTGGAAAAAACTTTGATGTCTATTTGCATCCTCTGATAGATGAACTAAAAATATTGTGGGATGAAGGTGCTGAAACATACGACATGCATACAAAGCAGAATTTTCATATGAAAGCTGCGTTGATGTGGACAATTAGTGATTTTCAGGGATATGGTATGTTGTTTGGATGGAGTACACACGGTCCAAAGTCTTGCCCGTATTGTATGGGTCAAATAAAATCATTTGCACTTAAAAATGGAGGAAATGCGTCATTTTTTTATTGTCATCATAGATTCTTGCCACCCAAACATGCCTTTAGAAAACAACGAGACAAGTTCTATATAGGTAGAGTAGAAAATGATGAGGTACTACATCGGCTAACTAGTGATGAGTTGCGAATCATAGTTGAGAACCTTTCGGATATTTCAAGAGGAAAATCCAGTAAGAAAAAAAGACATAGAAGGTTTTGGTTGTAGCCATAATTGGCTGAAAAAAACATATTTTAGGAGTTGCCTTATTGGCATGCGAATCTCATCCGACACAATTTAGATGTGATGCATATCGAAAAGAATGTATTTGATAATATATTCAACACAGTCATGGATATAAAAGGATAAACAAAAGACAATTTTAAGGCCAGAAATGATTTAGAGTTTTATTGTAATTGTTCCGAGCTTCACATATATGAAGATGACAAAGGAAAATTGTATATGCCAAAGGCTGCTTATAGCCTAACTAAGGTGCAGAAATGAGAAGTATGTACATGGATTAAAAAATTAAGAATGCCTGATGGTTATGCTTCTAACATTGCACGGTGCATCAAAGGTGATTGTGAGTTCTATGGAATGAAGACCCATGATTGTCACATTTTTATGCAAAGATTGCTCCCAATTGCATAAAGATGTATTACCTAAACCAATTTGGGAAGTTTTAACTGAAGTTAGCCATTTCTTTAGAGATATATGCTTTACTGTTTTGAGAGTGAAAGATATGGAACAACTAGAACAAAACATTGTTGTAACGTTGTGCAAGCTTGAAAATATTTTTCCTCCATCATTTTTTGATTCAATGGAGCATCTGCCCATTCATTTAGCATATGAAGCTAAAGTTGGAGGTCCTGTGCAATATCGTTGGATGTACCCCTTTGAGAGGTACCAATGCTTTGCTTCTTACATTATCTTCTTCTAACATTAACTTTGAAAATATGTTTTAATACTTATATTACAGGTTTCTACACTATTCGAAAAAGAAGGTGAAAAATCGAGCTCATGTTGAAGCATCTATAGTAGAGGCATACCTTGTAGAGGAAACATCAACATTTTGCTCACTATATTTTGAGAAAAATATTGAAACAAGATTGAATCGTATACCACAGAATGGTGACAGAGGGTTTTTGGATCCCAGAGGATGTCTATCAATTTTTAATACGCATGGGTGACCACTTGGCACCCAACGTTCTAAATTTAGGATAATGACAGATAAGGAATTCAAGGCAGCTTCAGTTTATATTCTCTTGAATTGCGAAGAAGTCACACCTTTTTTGGAGTAAGTAGTTCTAATTATACTATGAGTACCTTTACATGTTAATGGCACAAGTAGTTGCTTATATAGTTTCTCGTTATTGTATAGGGAGTTCAATAAACGTATAAGAATGATTTATCCTGAAGTTTCTGAGGCACAACTTGATCGTTTACGTGAAGAACGTTTTTCTTGTTGACTGAGAGAGTATGTAAGTAATGTTGTAACTAATATCTTTAATACTTTGACAAGTATTTTCCAAATGGATGTTCTACTTCTGCAGGTCTTAAATGATAACAACATAGTTGATCCTCGTATAAAAGCTATGACTTTGGGTCCATCCGTACAGTGAGATATTACAATGGATACTTTGTAAACAGTTTTAAGTTTCATACTTTAGATTACCGGCAGCACAAGACGACAATGAATAGCGGTGTTAGTGTATTAGGAAGCTGTCATAATGACTATGAATCTGACTACTATGGTTTGATAACTGAAATACTGGAGCTTGAATATTTAGGAGAAGCTGGAAAGAAGCTAACTTCATTCAAATGTGACTGGTTTGACAATGACAGTGGGATTAGTGTGCATCCAAGATTTGGTCTTGTCGAGATTAATCATAAAAAAAAACTAGTTACGTATGATGTATTTATACTTGTTCATCAAGCTCAACAAGTATACTACACGAGTTTCCCTTCGAAGGCCAGAGATAGACTTCATTGGTGGGCAGTTATGAAAACAAAAGCAAGAAATATTACCAATATACAGGGAATCATATCAGAGAATCAAGAGTGTAATGTCTGGGTAGAACTTGCATTTCAAGAAGATTGACCACTTTCTAGCCAGCAACCTACTCGAGTAACTGTAGAGTTTGATCAACAAAATTTAGTGCGAGAAAATGTTGTGCCTGAAGAAGTACCAGTTGTTGAAGAAAATACGCAAGACGACTACGGTGATGATAATTTATCATCTAGTTCAAGCGAAGGAGACACTCATTGAAGAAAATGCTGGCATTCAAGTAAATTTTTTGTGCACATTATACTTGTTGAAGTTGTGACACTTTTGTTGTCATCTAACCAATGTTTTGTTTTATCATTTGGTTACAAGTTTTTGGTTAGCCTAGCTTATGCTATGATAGAAAGTTAGTCAACTTTTTCATCTACTTTATGTTTAGTACTTGTGTCAAGTATTGTCTAATTTAAGTAGGTAATAAGATGAAGGTTAAAACACTTTTTGTATGTAATTTTTGGCTATTTATACAGCCTTGTAAGTCCATTAAATTTGTAAGAAATCATCCAAGTTTCTTCTCTTCTTGCTTATTCAAAAACTCTGTGAAATTTTGTGTTTCAGGTTCATACCAGATATTTAAGCCAAATACCGTATTTCAGAATCCAGTAGATTGAAATCCGGTAAGTGCCATTGAATCCGGTATGCAACTTAAGTAAAAATCGGTATTTCAAAATCCGGTATTAACCTTGATTGAAATACGGTAAGTGAGGAATATTCGGTATCACTAAATCTGGTAAGCACTCTAAATCCGGTAAGAACCAAACGAATCCGATAAGTGAAATTTCATCAAATCTGGTAAGTTTAAAACTGAATCCGTTTAATTCAAAAACTTCACTCTTCTTCGAACTAAAATTCCAACAATACTTCAAAGTTAATAATTCAATTATTACATCTAATTCCAGTAAGCGCTAATTTATTTCAACTTTTGTTCGAATTTTAAGCAACATAATTCCGTAGTTGGTGTCTTTGTGATATGCTGATATTAATTTTTTGTTAATTGCATAGAATTGGATCAACTACTAGAATTTGCATCACAACAGGAAGCCAAGTACTCAATTAACTGCTGGAAGAAATATATTTCAAGCTTCATTTGAATTCCATGCAATTGTTGTGTAGTGCTTAATTCACATTACCACTTGTCTGTATTTTGATTTTCTATTTCTTCAACTAGAGAAGAGATCTATTAATTCTGCTCATTCCATTTTGCTAATATAAGCTTCATTTGCTTACTTTTGAAGCTATTTTTAATAGAATGTTCATTGTGAATTCATATGTAATTACTAGTAACAAGATTTATATAATGTTTCTTAAATCTCCATTTAGCTACCTTTTTTTGTTTATATTTATCATAATATGTAGGTAGGAGTGAGTTGAACTAAGTTCAAAGATGGCTATCTATGAGAAACTAATTTTGTACTCCATTATAATAGCACTGGACATTGTAAAAGAGAACTGATATCAAGTATTAACCATAGATTTTAATGTAGTACATGCAAAAATAATACAAAGCATTTCTTCAAATTGATTAGTATACCGATTGGCAGCTGTGTGGTGTGTAAATATCTAATTGCTGCACATATTTAAGAGAGGTTATTAATATTCTGTATTTGTATCAATTTCTATTATAATTTCAGGGAGAACCATCAAGCCTTGACCGATGAAATTTTCGATTGAGTCTCACGCCAATATCCTATATTTAGAATAGGCAAAGAAGCTAACAAAATAGTTAGCTTTAAATGGTTTCAGAGTATTATTTAAAAAATTTGACTTATGATCAATGAGGCTTGGTTCAAAGGAGGTTTATTTATTATTATGAAGATTTTGATGTTTAATTCATATTGTAACGATTTTAACTTTTTGTTATTTTTAAATACAATCTAATAGAGCAATCTACCTTTATCAAAAAATATGATCTGCAGTCTCTAAGTTGTACTAGTTTAAGTCATTGGTTTCATTATTTTGTTTAGGACACCGTGTCTCCGGGACACAGCCGTGAGACGGAGTCCTCAGTGTCTCTCCATGTCATGGAGAGACACGGTCTCCTCCGTGTCTCCGGAGACACGGTCGTGACACAGAGGAGACCGTGACATGGAGACACCTCTTTCTTTTTTTCTTTCTTTTTCGGGGAGCAACGCTGCCCCCTCGACCCCCACGACCTGACCCCGAACCCCCACCTCTACCCCGCCACCTCTACCTTTTTTTCTTCTCAATTCTACCTATTGCTCTAAATATGTGATTTATTCTGTAAATATACCCACAATTGTTAACTTTATACCCATGGTCAAACGGCAAATTACAACTCTAGCTCACAAAACATAGAAGAAATCCAAGGATAAAATGGAAATACAAAATACGTCTTAAAATGAATATTAAATGAGGGATTGTCTCTTTTAATAGAAGAGTGATATGGAATGATTATTCTAAGTGATATTTTCCCAATTCAGTGGATTATTTTTGAATATTTTCTCAAACCAGTGAGAAAAGTGAACTTACTGTATTTGAATGAAAGTGAACTTACTGTATTTGAATGAAAGTGAACTTACTGTATTTGAACTCAGCCTACCGGATTTTTGGTTTGATACCAAAAAAATGGATATTGAAGACTAGAGTTGGACAAAAGTCCCGAACCTAGCAGTTCTTCTGAAATTAAATACCCGAACGGATACATGAATCTAGAATCGAAAGTTTCGATTCGGTTCTTGGTTCTAGATTAAAAATCGAACAAGAACCGAATCGTTTTAAATTTTTTTATATTATATAAATCAAATTATTTAACTTTTTCTAAATAAATTAGAAAATTAACAAATTATTTTTAGTTAACAAATTAACAAAAAATTGGTAAGTATTAACAATACAAAGTATTTTTATCTCTATGACTTCTAATTTATATTTTTTTATTTTATGTAGATTTGAATGTTTGAAGCAAATGAATTATTGATATGGAATGGATCACCGATATTTTAGTATTAGCATCTATTTTTTGGTATTTGCATACGTTTGTAAATTAATCTTATTGTACAACTTGTTATTTATATGTTATTAAATTTAACTACGTCAATTTGTAAAATTAAGATTGAACGTGTCATTATTTTTATTATAAATGCTAAAAAATTTAATAATGGTACGGAACCGAACCAAACCGAATGGAATCAAACCGAACCCGAACGGATCCATAATTATATTTGGACCCGACGATTTCATTTATTAAATACCCAAAAAATTTTGGTTCGGTTCGATTTTCTTCAGAACCGAACTGAACCGAACCATATCCAGCCCTATTGAAGACAAAAATGTAGAGAAAAATATATTAATTCACAACCAAAAAACCAACAAGAAAATATTTTCTTCTTTGCATCTTCTAGAACGATATCTAGATCCATTCGTCAATCAGAATGATATCTAATCTGTTTTCTCATCACTTACATTAATATTCTTCCCAGTGAATCATCGATTAAACTAGCATAATCGCTATCCCCGACGTTAGTTTATTAGGTGAAACTCGATGATTGGAAGCTAAATTGATAAAAAGAAGTGAAAATGGCAAAAAATGATAAATTTTAACTTTTCAACAATAGTTGATTTGGACCACTAAACGATGATTGAAGATACTACGGGTTCAACTGGATGCAATTAAAAGTTAAATGATCAAAATTGTAAGAGAAATGACTTAAAAGACTCAAGAATCAATTTTTGAAACCAAATTGCACATTTATAAAACCTCTCAATCCCTAAAAGTCATTCCAGATTTTCACTGTGTCAAATCCCGAAGTTTCTCCCAATCCCTATATTTCTTCCCTTTCATTTATGTGAAAAATTTATCTACATCTCTAACCTTGTTGAATACAAGATGTCTACAGTACGATGACCCTCGAAACGTCGGTCTCACATACTAGAAGATGAGGAAGATGAAGAATGGGATCAATATGGATCTCAACCATCACTTTCTACTGAGGAAGAAATGAATGGGTCTATTGGAAGAATAAAGAGTGGGTCTACTGAGGAACAATATGGTTGTCATACTGGAAGGATAAGGGGTCCTAACCAAGACGCAAATGTCTCTGTAGATGGCTCATGAAGGATTATCTTAGAATAGGATAAAAATAAATAAGTTTACATTTTTTTTTCATTATTGTTGTTGATTTCAATGTATTTGTCATACTGGAAGGACATTAAGTCATCTGAATTAAACATTTCACAAGCACCGTAATTTGTTCACTTTGATAATTTTTTCTTTTCAATGCAGGTTCATTACTGTATCTACATCACGTGACATTAGTGCTACGATGAAGGCTTATCTTGGAGGGCCTTACTCAACCTTTCGTGCAGTACCAGAGGCAACAAGAACGCTAATCTAGAAACAATTTGAGGTTTTTTTTTTACCATTCATTGTATCAGTTGTGTTGTAAAATTTGTTGATGCATCATAGTTATCATATCCTACCTTTTGAAGTATCAGAATTTCCAGCAGCAGTAATTAGTTCTCTCCTTTAGGTATATATTAGATTGCCAATGAAATTTCTTGGAATTTTTGTGTGTTTAAGTTGTGAAAATTGGGCAGATTTCAAAATGCACTTAATATCATGATGCTATGAGGAGTCATATTTATTTTTGTATTTTGCCTGTAAATGAGTTTCATCTACAAATTTGGATGGTAGTGGAGTACATTGTACAATTACTTGTTATCCTCTCTGGCCCCTTTTGAAGTATCGTAACTTTGAGCAACACTAGTTTTGTTGGATTCTAATGTGGAGTTGGTGGAAATAGAGACTTACAGTTTTTCCTTCCTCTAGCC